>CM068388.1:2040160-2640160 GCA_034770075.1 Aralia elata | reverse complement strand
GCATGATTTGCAAAAATTATTCCCCAATTACTCAAAACCTAGTCTCAATTCTCAAATTGGACAACACTATCATTTCACCGTGGCACCAAGCATTGGTCCTTGTATTGATCATTGTTGCGTGAAGAAAAGTTTTACGGGTTTAGGGCTTTACATAGATAGGATTCATACGAATGATTCGTGGACCATACCAGAAGGTAAAGTAAAATCCTCACCCCTCCTCCAACAACGACTTCATATATGTTAATTGATGAATTCAAACTTCCTTAGAAATAACTTCCGCCTTATCTATCTGCTAGTTATTTACTGTTTTTTATGCACTTACACAATTTTTGACAAGTCCAGCGATATGTTTGACCTCATCCGACTCGCTGAATGAACACAATACACATACACACAGATTTGCATATACTTATAGCAATATACTGTTCAGATTTGCAGTTTATCTACTATTGTTCGGGAATATGTTGCTCTCCGTTCGGTTAGCTCCCTCCCATTCAAGGATTTGATATTGAAGGCGGCTGAAAGCAATCAAAGTTCTGAAGATCGGGCTTGGAAAATTTCTAGACCCCTGATGGATTACATTGAAAGTAATCATAATATATCTCAACTGGAAGCCATACATGTGAGTTTTTACCTAGTCATGGTTTCCTCTTTTGTCTATTTTATGATATATAAGAGCAACGTACGACAATATTTCTTGTAAAACCATTTTTATTAGCTTTCATTCCTCAGTTCATGTGTGTGCTTACCTTTCTTATATACCCTTTAGCAGTACATTTATTCAAATTGGCATTTTGCTCACTGCAGGCTGGTCTTTCACGCAAAACATTTGTCCTAATACAGGTTTGACTTATTTCTGTGTGCTCTTAATTGTTTACTTAGCCCATGTTTTGTTGCGTAACAGACTCTCATTCTTTGTTGACAGAATTTTATGGCACCAAAATAGCTTTTTCATGTTACAGTCTTCTAGATCTTTTATCTATATATATAATAAGAAAAAGCAATCTTCTAGATCAGAAAGAACTAATTTCTTCTTCTACATGTTTCTTTGTCTCAAGAAACCTAAAACTGATTAAGCAAGTTCTATGCATATGAATGTCTATATAAGCACTTGCATAGATTGATGTTTGTCAAATTTAGGTGCTTTGCAATAGGCCGACATGGCGACATGTGGTTTACAAAGTTGGGTATACATGAAGGTTCACAAGCATACATGACTGCACAGGTGTAAGGGTGTAACACTTGATTACACTCAACAAGCTTTAATCCCTACTACCTGAATAAAATATATTGAAATGTCTTATCTGATAAGTTCTGTCTAGCTAGGATACATTGTGAAATTCAATGGCATTTTGTTTTCAACTCATATTCTTTTTGTCTCTCTGGTTTGCATAGGCCCTTGTTTGTTAAGTGGTCTATATTGCACGCAATAAAAACACCAAATTTGTTTTTTTTCCCCTCATCTTGTCTTCAGTTTTTCTTTGTATCTCTGTCAGTGCCAGACTGCGAGTCTTAACTTCCAAGTAAGTATTATTCTATTTCTTCTCATGACTCCAGAGATCGATCTAGAATTTGAACATCTTAGTTTGCTAAAGTTATACCTTATAGTAACTTAATTGTTAACAACTCAAGTTGTATTATAAAGCATGGCCTGCCTTATGTTCATGTTTCTAGTATTATAGTTTGCCTTTAAGCTATTTTACAGAACTAACTTTCTAATATTGTAGGATCTATGGTCAGATTATATGGAAAAGAACAAAACTTCCTTTATCTCTCTTATTCTAGTTATTTGGGTGATATCCATCTTAGTTTTTTATTCTTTCATTCTTTCTCTACTTCTGCATTTCTTTAATCCTTCTTAAGCTAAGCGTTCACGGTCTGAAAGTTTGTTCTCTTATCTCATACTTTTGCTCTCATGGCTTCATTTCATCTATTAAATCAGTGTTCTGTGCATGTTTAAATTACAAATACATAGGTCTTTAAAACATTTTGCAAAGATTGAAATTTTTTATGCCGAACAAATGCAATTGTTTTAAATAAATTTTTATACCTTATATGAGTTCCTTGTTTTCTTGACTACTGATTACTTGAGTTATTGTTAAAGCAATCCCGTTTCTATAATACATTTGGTTAAAATGAGGACTCTTGTCATTTCAAATTGGGCATTACCAAAAGAATATTGAGTTATGGTATTTATAATCCTTTATATTATTTCTATGCCTCTAATTTGTTTTTAACTATAGGTTGGCCAAATACAACCAGAGTACTTGTTAAAAGTTTGTTGCTTGTAGGGAAGAATTTCATTTTCCTCCCATGTGCTTTGGCTTTATTGGCCTACCTTTGTTTGAAAAATAAGCATAAACTGGTATTGCGAATAGAGGAAGTTGACAATTGTGAGTGGGAATCAACTTTTGGCTCATTTACTGAACTAAATGACAGTTTTGCGTGGATGAAATAAGCAAATATAAGTTATTTATACCCCTGAAAATGCAACGCAAAGAACAAAGATTACCTTTTTCCGATGTGGCAATGTATACAGCAAACGATCTTTGTCAAAGCATACCTTCCATTCGCTGCACATATATATACATGTAATCTGTTTTTCTCTCATATGATTATTTTGCAACAAGAAATGGAACAGTAGGAAAATTATGGATGAAGAAAGATAGCAAGGCTCATATAGTCGTATGCAATATTGATTAGAAATGAAACCAATTTAGAGTAAAGGATCCGCTTCCCCTGAAATGATCTGGACCAATAGGGAAATCCCAATTCAATGTCCTGTCCATACAATCAAATAGAAAGCCCCAAGGGCGCCATACTTTCCAAATTTTGGTCCATCTCCTGACACAATAGGATTCCAAAATAACATGTAAACTGCAGATTCTAACTTTTCTTACATCTTTGTTCTAACTTAGCAAACAAACAAAACAAAATATAAAGAATAGCATTGATCCAGATTTGGTATATGAAAACTGTTTGCAAAGAAAATTAAGGAAGTTGTTTTATTTTTCTATTATGTTTTTCTTTTCTCCTTTCCATCTGAGATTTATGACCAGAACCAGACCTTGCAAAGCTGAAAAACTGCAGTAACTCAAGTCCTTGATGTAGTCATAATTCATGATTCGAGAAGCCTTTCATTTCTTCACATAAAATGTTATTTCTAATAAATCATGTGATATGGCTCTTGGATAATGTACCATGGCAAAAATATAGCAGAAGAAAAGAATGTCATCACTGCATTATACAAATGAAGCTAAAATTATCTTTCAGAATGAATTTGATAATCCATATTACCCAAAAAAACGTCCATTAAGGTTCCAACATTGTTCAAAAAAAATTTGTTGCTTCCCTCTTTTCAGTTTTGAATGGTTTACTCCCCCCCCCCCCCCCCCACACACACACAGAGAAAGGTGCATGTGGGGATGAGGTTTTTGTGCTAATTTAACATAAGACATCTTACAGCAGTGATGTTTTATGCTTGTTATCAAAACAAGGAGGTTGAATAAGGCTAAACCACAATGGGGGACTACCCTTATTCTTTTAATTGCATGGCCTTGCAAATATTTGGGACTTTCACTTGAGCATGTCAAATCTAATATGATGCACCTTCTAGGGCCCACCAGGGACAGGGAAAACACAAACTATTCTTGGGATCCTTAGTGCTATTTTGCACGCAACTCCAGCTCGAATACATTCCAAGTAAGTATTATGCAAGTTTTGTTTGTATTGTTGTCTGTTGGATATTTTGTACGGAAAAAATAGTATTCTGCCACATTTGTTTAAAGTTTTATTAAAAGGGAAGAACTGAAATATAGTGAATCTTACTCTGTTACTGAATAATCTGATTTCCTTCTCATGCAGGGGTAAATTAGCAGAAATAAAACGTGGGCCCGAATTACCTATTCAGGACAAGTATGTGATGTTCCTATATCATATGACCATATCTTTGTTTCATCAATTGTATTCTTTTCACCTAATCTTGAGTAGCTATTTTGTTCATATTTGGATTCTTATCAGAGTTGTATAGGATTATTGTTTATCTTAAGGTGAATATGTAAGGAATTCTCTTCCTAGGACAGAATTTCATGTTATTCGGAGTTGGGGTTTGTTACTTGGGAGATTTTTGTGGCATGAGTAAAAGGGGTGGAATGTGGGAAGCGGATGTGATGAAAACAGTGAGGAACTGGTCCTCTTCATAAAATTGGTATACTAATGTATTGGGTGTTAGGTGCTTGAGCATAGGAGTGCTTTTTTAACCTTAATAATTTCATTTGTTGGTACTTGTTTTTGAATTTTGTTCGGTTAATTTAATTGGTCCTTTTTCAGATACAATCACTGGGAAAAAGCGTCTCCCTGGTTAGCTGGTACTAATCCTAGGGATGCAATTATGCCTGAAAATGGTGATGACGGGTTTTTCCCGACCACCGGAAATGAATTGGTAATTTAGGTATTTTTATAGATACTATTATAATGGTGTATCTGTAGGTCCATTATTCTAACTTCAATTTATGAATAGAAACCAGAAGTGGTTAATTCCAGTCGCAAATATCGTGTTCGTGTTCTGGTATGTGCTCCATCAAATTCTGCACTTGATGAGATTGTGTTGCGCCTTCTAACTACTGGTACAATTCTTGTTTTCCTAATATTGCAATTCAGTTTTTTTATGCTTTTGTTTTGAAATTTTATGGGATTATAGAGTCGTCTAGCTTGCCCCTAATATTATACTACAATTATATGCAAATTCTGTCTCCTCTGATCAAATTCTTTAACAGTTTGATTTCTGGAGAAATGATTCAAATTTGTTGAAGAGATTGTATTTTTAGTCAGTTGGAAATTACGATACTGCAATAAAGATTTATTGACGACTTCTGTTTGTTATTTGACGACTTGTCAATACATAAACAACTTCAATAACTGGTTCTCTCTCTCTCAACGAGCCAATAATTTGAGCATTGGGCTTTGGCATATTTGGTTTTGCATTATGTGAAATAATGTTTGGAATCTCATCTATGCTTTAGATGTAAGGAATGAAATACTAACTGTAGTTATAAGATTTTCATTCTGCATTAATGGCTGCCCCTGTGATTGCCTTAGGCACCATGTGGTTGTTTTAAACTTGTTGGCAAACCAGGGTGATGCTGTATAAAATATTGATCACTTTGGTTGAGAGTCCTATTTTTATAACTTCTGCTTTGAAATTCTCTTCTTTTACTTAATGGGTTAATAGGTTATGCTTACAAACTTCTATGGTTCTCTTAACTTTAAATAGTTTTTCAACCTAAAGAAATTGGTATTTTGCTGTTTCAAAGTTTTTTTGTTTACGTCTCTCCTAGATAAGTTAATAATATGAGCATGAGTTGTAATGCTTGAAGCAGCGTCCTTCATGTTAAGAAAATGTTGCTTGTTTTGATACTCAAAACTACTTTTCTGGTAATTCTTAGGTATTCGTGATGAAAATAACCGTGCCTACAACCCTAAAATTGTCCGAATCGGTCTTAAAGCACATCACTCTGTCCAGTCAGTATCTATGGATCATCTTGTATGTACCTGGCAAGACCAACACATCGTGATCTTCACTTGGTAATTACTAAAAATCCATTGAGTGATCGGACTTGTTCGTCTTGGTTGTTTGCCTTTTTAGGTGGAGCAAAAACTTGCTGGCATGGACTTTCAGACTGGTGATAAGCAGAAGCATGGAGGTGCTGGAAGGGATAGAGATGCCATCCGTAATTCAGTTCTGGATGAATCAGCAATTGTATGTAATTTCAGCCTTCAGCAATTGTATATAATTTCAGCCTCCTGTTGAATTTGAAATCCGACATTTGTTCTGATTCCTAAACTTGCGGCAGGTGTTCTCCACACTCAGTTTTAGCGGTTCAGCTCTTTTCAGTAAATTGAATCGCACTTTTGACGTTGTAATAATAGATGAAGCTGCTCAAGCGGTAGGTTCCTTGGACCTTTATTGCCTTATAATATGGATTTATTCTTTTTAGTAATTAAATACTCATGCAGTTAATAACCATCTGGAATGACATTTATTAGTGACTTTATTTTTCTAAAAATATTCAAAGTTCATAATTGTGATCTCTACTTGATTAACATGTACATTATTTTAGTATAGGTGATCTGTTTATAGACTTGCAAAGGTTATATTTAAACCAATACACACATATTTGTTTACGAGAAATTCTATCACTCTCTTTTCAATTTTAATTCTTCTTGCATGGAAAAGATGTTTTATATCCTAGATCAATGGCTATTGGAAGAAAACAAATATATATACAGGAAAAACATATAGAACATTTATATTTGTATGTGCGTATGTGACTCGTGGAAGTGTCGAAAATTTTAAGTGTATTAAGCGTCGAGTGAACCATTTAACATGTTTACCTTGTGGAAGTGATTGGATAATACCCATGACTTTGTCCATCTCTTTTTAGTTGCTTCATTTGATAAATGGATCTAATAGACTGTGCCTTACATAACCTTCTGCAAATGCAGTTATCAAAATCATTCAAGATTAAGAAATGTAGACCTTGAAAATAATGTAGTAGTAGTACTTCTCCATAGGTTCCAAAAATTAGTGTTACTTTGGGGGTTTTCTTTTGTTTTAAAACAACTGTCCTATTTCAAAAGAATATGAATAAAATGGGATGCAATGTTGAGTAAAACACTTCAGGTCGATAAATAATTTGTTTCCTCGATTTGCATCAAATAAACTAAAGTTACACTTGATATTTGGAATGCAAAGGGTATTAGCATTTGGTAAAAGACTTGTAACATTTTCAGCAAGGTGCTGCTGCTTTAAACTAGCTAATTCCTCACTTGTCAAGTTTGAAGAAGCGCTGTATATATAGATGCGCTTATAAAGAGCAGCAGCTCCTCACTCCACCTCAAGAAAGAAAAGAGCAGGCACAGAGAAATGTTATCTTAAATCTTCGTTCCTTATCCTTCTCTCCATGAAATTATATTTTGGAAAGTTCTGTTATGAACAGGTAGAAGCAGCAACTCTCGTTCCATTGGCCAATGGATGCAAACAAATATTCTTGGTATGTAGAACATGCTAATTTTATTACTGAATTTTCTTCAAACCCACTGGACTTTATTTACTAAATTGATACTCTGTGATGCATGTGTTCTGGCTTCTCTATACTGAATTGTATCATCTTTCTTGCTTTGAACTCCAAAGATACTAAAAGTTAATTAAAAAAGCTGAAATTACACAATGTAAAGTCACTGCTTTGAAAATGTCATTCCTGGAGCAGTCATGCTTTCAGGAAAAAATAAATTGAAGTTTCAAATGACATTGTCCAATAGGTGCTTCAAGTGGCTCGTGAAGATACAAAAAGCCTCCAGCAATAACTTTATTTCAGGGAAACCAAGGATATGTTTGCCATAGGGTGTTTGCTGTATAGAAAAGGTGTCAAATTCTCATATACAAACCTTGAGATTAGGGGTGAAACCGTGAAAATGATCCCAAGTTGAGTCGAACAGTACCTTGCTTAGTTTCTACTCGAAACTTTTCTAGGTACTTGGATTCATACTCGAATTCAGATTCGAATTCGACTCGACTCGTTTTTTTAGTCGAGCTACTCGCGAGCATTTGAGATAATTTAGATAAAATTAACTCAGTCAATTATCTAGAATAATTTAAATTTGAATTTTTCAAACTAGATCTCGAGCCTTGTAAAAAAGTTAATGAGATGATATTACCACTCTTGAATCAATTGATGGATATGTACGGGAAACATAAAAAGTCCTTTCACCTCTCAAAGTATGTAGAAAATTAAATTGTTAAATATTATATAATAAATAAATCGAGTATACTCGATACTATATACGAGTAAGGATCAACGAAATCGAGTAGGGATCAGCGAGATAAAAAAAATTGATACTTTAAATGAGCGAACAGTAGGCAACTCATATTCGACTCGTATAAGTGTTTAAATATTAAAATGAATTCGAATTTGATTCGTTTAAGTATCGAATCCGAGTCGCTCGAATTTTTCGAGTCGATCTCGAACAAGGTTTTGAACCACTAGAGTTCATTTCAACCCTGCTTGAGATATATCAATATAAATTACTATAACATAATGGTAATATTTTAGCCACGCAGTTATTAATGCACATACCTCAGTCATCTTTCTCTCTTTTTTTCAAAAAATAAGTCGATTCTATTATTTTTTATACCTCTGAGTTACAGTAGGATACAGAATTATTGAAGCAATCATGAAACTTAGGATTTATGTAATCCCTCGGTGAACTGCTTCAAACTCTCTACCTAGCTTGACAGCATAGAGACAATTGTAAAGTTATCTGATCTTCAATAGAAGAACCAAGAGCTTCAATATGTACGTCACTATGAATTAAAACGCTCAAGTATTTGTAATGAAATATTCGGATCTGATTCTTTTTACAATTTAAGTGTCCATGCCATGCTTATAATTCTATTACTTATGTACTTTCTGCAATTATAATTTATTTCCACTTGCTACTCAATTTTATGGCAACTTGTGATGTGATTTTACTTTCTCTGGTGTATTTTTCTCGTCATTCTGACTAGGTTGGTGATCCAGTTCAATTGCCAGCCACTGTGATTTCTCCTATAGCCGAAAAATTTGGGTGAGAAACTCATTACATGATAGTGATGCCTTATCATCTCCTCATGTGCCTCATGTTGCTTAGAATTTGTGATTATACTATGTAATAGGTATGGAATGAGCTTGTTTAAGAGATTCCAAAGGGCTGGATATCCAGTGCAGATGTTGAAGACCCAGTACCGCATGCATCCAGAGGTTTGTTGAAGTATTTTTACAAATTATCCTGAAGACTTTCATCTTCATAATTCCAACTAATTTAGTGCTGAGTTGCGATAAATTTGCTGCTCAAATAAGAACTTTTAACTCACCATGATGGATCTGATGACACCAATTTCATATCCAGTTCAAACCCTAGGGCTGCCAATTGTTTAGGTCCTTGATGTAGTGATATATTAATAGTCTATTCTAATTCTGCACAGATAAGAAGCTTTCCTTCTAGAGAATTCTACGCTGAGGCATTGGAGGATGGGCCTGATGTCGAAATTCAAACGAAGCGCGCATGGCATAAATATAGCTGCTTTGGACCCTTTTGCTTTTTTGATATACACGAGGGGAAAGAGTCTCAGCCCTCAGGAAGTGGCTCTTGGGAAAATGTTGATGAGGTTGAGTTTGTTCTCCTCATGTATCATAAATTGATATCCGGATATCCGGAGCTCAGGTCAAGTGCTCGAATTGCAATCATATCTCCATACAGACATCAAGTGAAGCTCTTTCGTGATAAGTTCCGGGATACTTTTGGTGTGGAGTCAGATAAAGTTGTGGACATTAACACTGTTGATGGATTCCAGGTAAAAAATAGAAGAAAAGGAAAATATATGTCACATTTCATGGTGTTAAAACCCATTCAGATGTTCTTGTAGTAGGTTGCTATGAGTTTCTTGAATTATATTCCTTTTTATAACAAATAAGTTATCATCTATTATGTGTTGGTTAGGTGAGATGGAATTCATGAATTAAGATAGTCTTATTGGCTTAGATTGTCCTTGTGACATGGAGATAATCAAATGGTGGTACATCTTCTTCAGTACTTGTATCTGTCTTATTACCAAAAAATTCTATAAAAAGAAGCTTCTTTTTTTAATTTTTTGCAGGGACGAGAAAAAGATGTCGCGATCTTTTCATGTGTTAGGGCAAGCAAAGATAAGGGCATTGGATTTGTTTCTGATTTTCGGAGAATGAATGTTGGTATTACGAGAGCAAGGTCTTCTGTTCTGGTAAGAAATTTCTAATGAAGATATTGTTCTTCATATTGTTGTTTTTGAAGTAACGAGCTTTCTTCCGTTATTCAAAAAACATGTCTTTGTTTAAATAGGTGGTGGGTTGTGCATCAGCTTTGAGAAAAGATAAGCATTGGCGAAACCTCATTGAGAGTGCAGAGAAGAGAAGTGCTCTTTACAAGGTGGATTTTCTTTTTCAATAATGAAGTTATTTGAACACCTCTGTCCTTTATTTGCATTAAACAGAACTTTGAATGAAGCCCTATACCTATTTACCTGCTGCATTGACCAACAAGTCTTCTCGCATCATTCAAATTTTCTGCTTTTTGCCAGTTAAAAATCTTTAGGTTCTTGGTGAAAAGATGGGAGTAAGAAATCTAAAAAAGTGGTCAAATCCATTAATTTTCCTGAATGTCTCCATAATCATAGTCCAAACTTGGCGTGCCCTATGTGGTTGCAATAATAATGTTTATCAGCTTTTCCTTCAGGTTTCCAAGCCCTATACTGAATTTTTCAGCGACGAGAACATTAAATCCATGGAAGTAAAGGATGGCATGCCAGGGTTACAGGAGGTGCCTCATGATGATATCGAAATCGATGTACCTGTTGATATTAGTGCTGCTGGTGATGTTGATCAAGGGCCAGCTGAAGATCATGACTGGGGTGATGGAGATGCAGAAGGGTTCGACGGGGGCTTTGACGAGGACTAACTTTGATAATATATTTATACCAACTAATTTTATATGTTGTGATCACTTCACAAAATCACAAGCATGATTTTCTGAGCACACAATTTTCATCTATACACTCATACACACAAATCATCTGACAGAGGTACTTGGTACATATTGTATCTTGTATCAATGGCTTGAGTCAAGTGTAAATGTTTATAAATGGAATGGATTATCAGTTTTATCATGAAAATGTGTTATCATTTTTTAGAGTTTTGAAGATATTACACAAAAGGGGTGATATGGATTTCTGTGTGTCAAATTTGGCAGGGCAGTATTCTACATTTAGCAAGCTTTACTATGTAAAAAGCCCCGAACGAGTCTTGGTTTTTATATTATTTAGTTTTCATTTTAAATTAAAATAAATCTCATCTTTAATTTTTTTTTCTTCTGTATAACCATATTTAATAAGGAGAGAATTTATTATGTTTTCTTAATATACATACACTAAATTTAATCTCTAAAAATTTTAATCATTTACATTCAAACTAAATTCCCAAAGAAAAAAAATTGCATTTCATTTAACTGTAACGAGTGAAGAAAAAGCCAAACTATATCTATACACACACTGACATTCACACATAAAATAAAGCTGAATAAATAAATACTTTTAACTAATAAATGTTCACAACTTGTGTCATGCCAATTAACTAATCGGATACCCGTGTGGATCAAATTTTAAGTACAATATAATCATGCTTATATAGGCAAATGTTATACAAAATACTTTGTTTTAGGTGTATTTATTTCCAGCTTATCCAACCTGTTTTTGTAGCCTGTTTTGGGATGGTCACCAGACTCACCACCTAATAATAAAAAATGGGGACCAAAAAAGAAAAGTTTAATTAATGCCAACTACAATTATTGACTTATGGGGTGGGACTCATGCTTAATACATGGCTAACTTATCTCAATTATATAATCCATCCCTTTTCAATTGCTTGAATGCAAGGGAAGTTCATAAGTCAATTATTAACCTGCAAATTGCTTGAATTTGGTATATGAAATTTCAACTATCTTTACATACTCAACTGAATCCAATTCATCGAGTTTAGGCATGCCAGCAATGTGCCAGCATTTTGCTCACTGGAAGTGTCCTGTGCACATTAAGCTGTTAAACAATTAAAGCTCCCAAACAAAATAAAGAAAATGATTTACATGTCAACTAACGTGAAACTATAATCGATCGATAAAATAAAAGAATAACATGCGAGTCAATTCTTTACACTCTCTTATCACATGTATCTAGATACGTCTGTATTTAATATCAACATTACAAAACAATATACAAATTAATCTCACTAATTATTTCATGAATTACACGGAACCCAAAATTCAACATCAGAACATAAATTCGACAAAATCATTTTTTTATTTTTTTTTTGCAAAAATGAACTAAAAGCAGAAGCTTGCCATGTCTAATATGAATTTACTACCAGAAGTCATACATGTCAAATAAATATGAAGATCTGTCATGTTCAAGGGAGGCTATAGCTTTCCTTCAAAAAATCTCAACCGCTACGTGTATGCTGGGAGGTGAGCTAGCATACTCGACAACAATATCTGGATCATTTTTTTATCTACAAGTTTAAGATCAGAAGAGTTCCAATAATGTAGGATTGCATCTGATATTACAGCAAGGAAATGTGATTATGTTAAGTCAAGGAAACATCATCTAAACGAACAGCTAGTGCCTACCTGATAGAGGTGGATAACAGAAAGCTACTCATGTTCCCAAACATGTCTTCCACAAGATTGAACATCAAAAATCAATATGCTCATATAATTTCTTTACCTATATCTCCAACTTCATACCACTCAAATCGGAAAAATATGATTATACTGCATAAAGCATACTAGCAACAGTTTCTCTAACAAGTCAACATCAAACTAATTAAGGAGACGTCAGTATCAAACATCGATGACAAAGCCAAATATTACGATGGACAAATGCATTGGAACCATCCAATTTCATAAGAACAGACAAATAACTTAATTAGCTAAAAGAGCTTCAATCAATCAGGTAATATAGCAGGTAAAATTTTCAACACTGGTTTATAGTGTCCATGAATATTCTACAAGGCATTGCTTTGGCATCACTCAAGCATGAAGTTTAAAATGAAAGAAGATCACAGAGAAATTTTAACTTGCCTCTGACACATTACATAAATAGATCCACATGTTTTCAAATCTGCCAACTCTAATACTTCATACAAGTGTAACTTCGAAATTTTGACACCGGTTCTCATCATATCAAATGTCCGTGAAACTCTTCATGTCAAAGAACTAATATAGTGCAACATATCATTAATAATCAGTAATCATCTTGAGTATAAACATTATACATCTAAATGCATATACAACTCAAAGCATCGAATTCAAATACATGCAACCGATGGCATCCAAACAAACTCAAACACCAACTTCTGGGTTTCATAGGTAATATCCACTGAAGGCCAAAATGACAAATGAATTTAAATTAAAGAAAAAACAGATGAATGTACATGTATTATGACAAAGACAAAGAAACTGTAATACAAATTTTGACATCAAATTTTGATAGACTTGAAAGATATAACACTGAATAAGATATGGAAAAGGAAAATAAATAAAATTAATCTGGTAAACAAACCTTAGCTCAGGATGGTCCAATATAAACACTATGTTCTTTACATAAGGTATAACGGTAAATACAAAGGTAAATACAAAAGGTACCTGCTGCATGACAATCTGAGGCCATTTTGAGCTACGCTAATCAAAATTTAAATGACAACATATTCTTTAAGTTATTATATTTGTTCTTCACTAGTTGTTTATAATTTGAATTATTAAGGCTATTTTGCTCTCCCCAATAATTCAAGGCCCTCAGCCCGGCAGCTCATAATTTTACGAAACACTTCCCTCAATTGGCGCTCAAGTGGATCCATTCCATTTTTACAGACTTCACAAACTAGCGCCAACTCTTCAACTCCCTGTTTTACTTCTTCCTTTTGTTCCTCTGTCAGCGGAAATTGAGCAGAATCTACCAAGTCTGTAATGTGACGAACATTATTCTCAAGCTGATAAATCTCCTTTAATAACCCAATAGAATTTCGGCGATCTCGCTTCTTAGATTCATCCATAATCCGAACATGAAGCAAGTAAAATGGAGTACACCATTTGAACTGCCTTGGAATTGAGAAGTGAATCTGAAGGCTTCTATCTTGACAAGGGATTGCAGCAACTAGAGCCCACAGAACAAACATGAGTACAAAACTCATTGTAAAGACAGGGGTTGCAAGCCCATTAGTTGCTGTAATCTCATTTGCACGTGGGGGAATTAAGCTGTTTGCAATGGATTGCAGCTGCTTTGTTGCTGACCAAGAGTGGGATACACTCCAAGATAAAGACCTAGAGTGTCCTGGCAAATGAGTATTTTGATCCTTGCCCTTATTGTTACGCCCAAAAGACCTATTCCTGTGTGAAAAAACAGACCCGGAATCCTTGTCATCCAGCATCACAATTGCCAAATCCATCAAAGCTTTTCTTGCTCGACGGAATGGGCCTTCGCCCATCATCCTCTCACGAGAACCAAAAGCACTGAGCACCATATCCAAGTGCTTCTGCCACAACCGAATCTTTTCAATTCCTTCACGAGTTGCATTACATATATCAAGTGCCTTAATGCTCTTCTCAAAGAACTCAGAAATCAGTTTGTCTAGAGGTGGTTTTGAAAGATGAACCTTATTATTGTGCAATATGACCTTAAACTCCTCCTGACAATCCACAAAGGCATCCAATAGCTTACTTATCCATGTAAGAGAGAGAAAGTCATCAGCATCAGAAGCGGATTCTGCCAAATCATGAAATCGCTTGAAGACTTGACCCTGAAATGATTCAAACTCTGTATTTTGAGTAATAGAATCATGTTTTGCTTCAACGGTATGCACTTGATCATTTCCAATACCCAAAACTGAACGGCGAAATGTAGCAAACGGCATTTGAAAACCGTGATTATCCGTGGCGGGCATTGTCAAAGCACGCAAACCTCCTTCAAAATCCTCAAGACAACTCAATAGAAAATCCACATAGTCCTGTCTCAGACACCAACCAAGAAAATAATTTCAGAACACTCACAGCCCCCCGAAAACCAGTCAAAAAAAAGGAAAAAAGAAGAAGAAAATAAGAAGAAAAAGAAGAAATCAAAAGCAATTCACCAGTCAATGGACACTATCCTCAGAACCCACTGATTCATCAGCATCCCAAAGGGGGGAAAGAGGAGGGGAACAGCCTCCAAAATGTAACTAGTTTCACCAATCAAAACCCCTCAATAAAATCAATAATTCGAAGAAAATCAAAACACACACAAATCAACCAAATTAATCAACAATAACCCCAATAAATACAATTCCATAACCTAGATCAATAGCTATTCAAAACCCACATAAAATCCAACAAGATTCGACAGAAAAAAATGAAAATTTCATAAAATTCTTAATAAACCAATACAAGAATAGCCAAACCATCAAACCACACTCCAAAAAGAGAATCACCGAACAATACATAAAAACTGAAACAGATCTAGAACAAAGAATGCTATAAAACAAAATGAAAGCAAAGCAAAAGATGGTACCTTGATCAAACGAAAACAGAGGACCCCAGAAAGCTGAAGGAAAGAGCAAATGGAACCCTAGCGAGCGACAAGAAGTCCCGGGTATCTAGTCTTTTCTTGCAAGAATTCAAAACTTCCCAAGAACGAGATGTCGAAATTATATAGGGACAAAAAATGGATTAATTATAATATCAAAATTCATAAACTTATTATATTCACTAAAAAAACAAAAAAAAAATATTTAAACATAAGATGTCACTTATATTTCATACGTTTTTAATTTTTATATTTCATACGTTTTAATTTACATTTCATACGTTTTAATTAGCAACAAAAAAATGTCACTTATTTATACTACAAAAAGAGTCATGCTTATTGCTTATGGATTTTTACAAATTTTATAAATTCTATGTATACATTTTTATTAAGTGTTTTTTTTTATAAAAAAAATTTGGCAGCTAATAACATGCTATAATTGAAATAAGTGTAGAACAAGTGCAAAAATATCATTAAATAGATATTGACTCTAATAACAATATAATATAATAAGAACGAGACATTATCAAAATTCTAAAATTTTAAAATATTTAATTTAATAGTAGTAGTACGATAATAAAATTGTGATAGTAAAATGAAGGTTATTATGTCATTTGTATTAACATCAAAAGAAAATTAAATTATTTTTTTTTTTTAAGAAAAAGAGCTTATATCAACAGAATAAAAAAAGTTCTTGCACATTATTTGGACAGGTGGACAATTAGGGTCAACATTTTGGATGGGAAAAGCCTACTGGCTGCAGCTCTACTTCACAAGTTAAAGCCATTGCCTTGACATAGGTAGGTGTATTGTTAAGGATATGTAGTCACAAGTCATAACTCACAAGAATGTAGTCCAAAATTATCGAGCTCTAGTTCAGTTGGTGTAAGGTTTTAGATTCAATCTTTGACGGTAATTAAAGTAAGGTGTGTGTGTTTAAATTCGGTCTAAAGAATGTAGTCCAAAAAATTGTAAATAATACACTAACATGATGAAAGCATTCACTTTTGAACTATCTCTTTAACCCTCCCCTCCCCAAATTGGGTGTTCCATTTTTAAAAACACCATTATATTGAATTACAAGGGGAAAAAAACATCTTTTCATTATAAACCTCTTAGGTAGGATTTCAGTTCGACACGCGCCAAAAAAAATCTCATTTTTCATATGATGACTGGTTGACTATTTATGTGGTACCAACTCTAATTGTTGTCCCATTGTGTCTAGTAAGTGGTCACTCCTATTCATGGGTCTCAAAAACCCAGCACAGTGCCTAATTTTGTCATCATCAAAATAGGACCTTCATTATTACCTAAAATCCAACATTAAATATATGCAAAACATGCACCAAAAATTTACTTTTGCTTTAGTGCAAAGATAAAGATGTTCACAAGGAAAGATTCTTGACTTCCTTCTCCCTTTTATTTTCTGCAGGATTCTTTAATGGCTTTTCACAGCTTGTTAACCCATATATTTTTTACTTGTTACTTTTTCTTCTTCTTGTTCTATCTTTTTCTTAAAAAAAATGCACAACTTTTGAGAACTGAAAACTAAATCCTTATTAAGGTTCACACTTCTGACTAGCTTGCACTGTTGAAAAGATGCTGCTTATGAATTTTTTTTTTTCACTTTATGCTCTTTGAAAGTAGTTTATAAAAAATCATGTTATTTCATAAAACTACTGATGATGAAAAGTATGCTGGATGAATTGAAGGGAAACTGGCTTATCATCAACAACTAACAATGAACAAAGAGGGTAAAAAAGGAAGAAAAGAAACTAATAGATTTCAGTTTACAAAGGTGTAAGCCCCACAATCTGAATAGGGCCACTGTTACATTGAGTTTACAACAACAACATGGCATTAAGAGTCTCCTACTCTTGTGCCAAGAAAAGGAGAAGAAACTTGAAAAGAAAATGAAAATACAGAAGACATGATATTCTTCTTTCTTTTATGCAATTCTCTTACCACCCTAATGTTAATTTTTTAATAAAAATTGAAAAAAAAAAAAAAAACTATTCACAAGCCAATTTGGTGTCAAAGCTGCTCAAGCATATTGCAAAAGCCTGAAATGCAGACAAGGGATAGCGATAATCCATCGTAAACATGTCTTTCCCTACCTTGCCAAACTGCAAGATGACTTTATCGTGCTCCGGTTGGGCTGGCTGTGATGTAGTCGGTGCAGCCGTAGTTGGTGGCTGTATGGAAGCAATCAACTGAAAATTCTTGACAGAAGCTACTGTCACTCGTCCGCGAAAATTCAGGCACCAACATTGTAACTGTTCATGCCATCTGGGAGCCTTGTTTTTTAGTATCAAGGGTTTCGACTTCCCATCCTCGTCGTTATTGCAAGATGCGCCAATTTCAGCGAATCGTGAGCTGCTGAACTCGACAGAGTGGTCAAGTGACTTTGAGAAGGAAATGCTTCGGAATGAGTCCTCAAGAGAGCGGGGAAGGAGTTCTGGTTGCCCGGGCACGGTGCCACCTGCCTCGAGTGCTGAGATGGGGACTGAGTGCATAATGCAGTGCATCCTTCTTGGACCACGTGTTCCAAGAACATTTAGCTCGTAAGTGATGTGAGCTATGTTGTAGCTACCGGTTGGGACTTTTGGGGAGACTTTTTTGGAATAAAATCTACGGCTTGATCTGCCTGGTGGGGGAATATGGGTGCAAGTATGTGGAGGCTGTGTGTCGTATATTATAAATTTGGTGCCGAGGAAATTTGATCTGATACAGGCAGTAGAGTTTGATATTAATCATTAAGAGTATTAATGTATTTTGAATTTAACGACAATCACTTAATCAAATGGGTAAAAATACTTGAATCAGCAAACTGAAGAAATATTTATGCTATGAAGGTTTCGAGAAGAATAATATACATTCATACAAGCAATCAAGGAAACCAAACATAGATCTGATGAAATAAAACAAACAGCTCATTAGAAAATTTTTGATTCATAAAAAAAAGTGCAGACCAATCAACTGACAATATGAAATCAACGACCTACGGGTGTCATGAAACTACCACTCGGTTCTTCTGAAACTAAACTGTAAATCAGGCAGCCAGGGACAGAGCCAAAAATTTTGTTCAAGGGTAGTCGAATAATACGTGTACAAGATTTGGCATTTTATTCTTTTTCCGTAAATTTAAGTATGAAAATAATAAAATCCTGAAAGAAATCAAGTGGGGTCAAAACTAACTAAGAGCAAGTTTTCATATAAACAAGGGATTTCAAAATTCAAATTGCCTATGTTTTTGTACCTTCTTCAAAAGTTCCAATTAGTGCTATAATTTTACACCCTTTTTTTTTTCTTTCCCTCTTAAAAGTTAAGGTTTAGGCCCATTTCGTATGTCCTAATATGTTTTCAAAATTACAAAACCATTGCAATTTATTAGAAAATGGACTATAAATGTGACTCCATGTATCACATTTAATATGCTCAATCTCTTATAGGGTGAGGCATTATAACACAATCAGTCATTTTCCCATAAACTACGCACAATGTTCACTGCTGATAATGGGATGGATGAATTAACTTTGTATTTCGTGGAATATTAGAAGGTAAAGAAGTCAGCAATTTCTCTCAATCATCCTCCAGCTAGTTAACATTTAAGAGCAATGGACATCATCTATGTTTTGCAGCTGCAACTCTTCTTCTAAGTATCTAAGAGGTGATGTTTAAGTTCAAATTAATTTGGAGGTCCGATCTTACTTACATACTGTCTTACTCATTCCTAGGAAACGAAGACCAATATATTTTTTTTCCCGACTAATAAAGGATTCACATGTTTAAATTATTGTTTTTCATGATTTTCTTTTAATGCATCAAGAAAATGGATTCAAGTAGCACCCATGGCCTAATGGATAAGGCATCTGACTTCTAATCAGGCGATTGTGGGTTCCAGTCCCACTGGGTGTGTTTGTTTTTTCGTTTTACCTTTCTTGTTTTACTTAAACAAAAAAAATGTATAGGGCAGAGATATGAAGAGGTTAGTTCAAGCAACTTTTAAGTAATGATTTAAAAAAACATACAAGAATTGAACAGATATTGCATTTCCATTTTGTTACCTCAACTTTCCAATATAGGTGCTACTTGATCTTGAAATGTTGTCTGCATCCATGGAGATAACATACTCTGTGCAAGTCGTTCGCCGAGTTCTTTTTGCAGACAGAAGAAATTTTCCATTCTCAACTAGTAAAGCTGCAAAACAGAATAACCACATAAAAAAAAAAAGATAATTCAGAAGCAGTAAATAGATTTTTTGTACCAACTGTAAATAACATTCACTGAATCATATTAAAAAACCAATTCTTCATCAACTGCCTGCAACAGAAAATATATTAACATTTCCCCCCACCCCACTAGTGCCAAGATACCATGACTTTGATAAAGTACTGCAATTGGCAAAACACTAGGTATAAATATTCCAACACATTTCAGTTAACCTCTGTCTGTTGTAACTTGTAAGTTCCTTTCGTTGAAGTTTCTAACAAATTCTTCAACGAATGTACAGTGAATGAGAAATCACATTCCTGTTGCTTACTAAAGCATGACACGAGTTATGTATGCATGTGCCCAGTACGATAAAGACGTGCTATAGGTATTTATGCAACTAAAAAATTGATAGGAAGATGTGATTGCATGAGTAAGCATTTTCAAATAAATTGAAGTAGCATAAAATCATATCCTACGATAGACAATCATCAGATGCAACTATTTTTGCTATGTTACTAAGTCCATCAACCAAAAAGTGATGTGCCCTAGAGGAATATTAAAACACACAAAATGAGCCTACCAAAAGGTTAAACAAAATGCTCACCAGGGCTAAGACACAGGAAAAGGTGGTATGTTAAATTAGACTTGTTCCTCTTGATAAAGCATTGAATAGTCCCGTCACGAGGTCCTGGCTGAGAAAACAATGAGTAAGACTTGGCTATTTTTGTCCCAAACAGTATGAAACAAGTCATTGAACCGTTACAATGCAAATAAAATCAACGAATAAGAGCACAACCCATACAAATTCAGGTCAATCTTATGAATGACTGATGTCATAAAGGGAGAAAACTTGACTTGCATTCGTCAATTACTAAAAACTAAATTATTGCGAGGGAACACACACAGACACACACACACAGAGAGAGAGAGAGAGGGAGACTATGCTACCTGCTTTAGAGAAACTGGAAAAGTAAGCTTCCCACAGACCTCTGGATTTCTAACAATATCCTTGCACATACTCCTCCATGACCTGCAAACAGCAGAGCACGCAACAACATGCTTTCGTGCAGGCCATGTGCTTTCACTCTCCTCCAGTCGTTTGATTACATCATAAAGTAGCTCAGGAGGGAGGTTAGCCCAACGGCTATTCTGAATTACGATGGGTTGGTCATTCAACTCATCAAATGAACTGTGTGATTTTCCCCTGTTATGACCCGAAATCCTGACATCAAAATTCCGCCTGGATAAGCTCCCAAAACCATCCCTTACATCACGAACTATACTGCGAAATGACATCTATCCCTAATTTGATAAGTGTCAAGTACAACTCTCTCCCCCTTCACTCTATTCAAGCACTTCTACTCACAAACTCTCTCTTTTAAAATCATATACCACTTGCATGTGAATATGGCTGCAGAAAAAGATAAACGATAAATTAGGTTTTTGCAACAAAGACTGATAGCCAAGAACAAAGAGAAGGGGAAAAGAAAAAAGGCACCCAAAGAGAAAAGAAAAGAAAAAAGATGAGTAGATAAAGAGAGCTTCACATGGACCTTAAGTTGCAAAACTTTATCACAAACAACATTTTTGTTATTTAATACATACTTTGGCCTAAAGTTAAATTAACTCATATAGTCCCACTTACAAAAGAAAAGAAAGAAATAATCAGTAAATGGTCTATTGTATAATATGTAAAATAAAATTCTCCCTACATCTACATAGGTACTCGCAACACTAAAAGAAATTCCAAGCAAAAATTTAGGCCTGCCAGAATTTCAGCCTTTCCACCAAAGAACACCTCAAATCTGAACTTAGGGTCGAGCTAAATGAATGGCAAACATTCCAAGCCCAAGTCCTAAGAAAATATCAAGCACAAATAATACATTCATTGTGATAAATTACCAGTCATTGAAATTTTAAATGTGGGTCTGGTTTTGTACATACACTAGAAAAGCCTCCAAAAATTAAATTAATCTGTACTTGATATCTCAAATTTCAACTTATTGCCCAGTGTGCACTAAGTTTACTGAACCATCATATAATTAAAAAAATCACAAAAATCTTGCTCTAAGAAAAGAAGGCTGAGAAGACTAACCTGGTAAATGCTACAAATTTGATCAAATTCTGTAGCTTCTCCAAAGATCTGCAAGAACAAACTAAACCAGTCAGAAAAAAAAAACAAAATACAAACATGACCAACAAAAATCTCCTAAAAATCTGAAGAATTACCAGGAAAATTAGACTAAACCCATTTAAAATCAGCAAAAAAAATCCATACTTGAGCAACATTTCACCTCTAAAAATCTATAAATCACCAGGAAAACAACTCTGAACCCACCAAACACTTGAAAAGGGTGGAAGAGAAAAAAAGGGGGGAAAACCCCCCAAGAAAAATGACCTTTTATATTTTTTTCCTGTAGCTAGAGAAATTAGGTACAGAAACCCCATAGCAAACTAAATTAGAAGATCTTAAACTGTCTAAATATTTATACCAAAACCTTAAAGATTACATCTTTGGATCTTATTATGTGAGATTTGAAGATATAATAAACAGAATCAAAGATCTATACCTTAAGCAAGGAACATCCGCGAGACCCAAGTGTATATTCCTTTATATGTATCTATATTTAGAGAAAAATTCAGACAACTTTTAAGAACAAAGAAGAGAAATAGATCAGAAAAGAAAAAGTCGGTCGGACCCAGAAAAGTTTATATATCACCTACTCATTTTCTCCTTCTCTCATTAGGACTCAGACCCAACATTAAATCTAGTTCAACAAACCAGAGAATTGAGAAAGATGAAGGGAAAATAAAAAATAATGTAACAAATATTAAAGCAATATCTTTAATAAAATAATGGCCACTGCATCACCAATACCAGGCTAGAAAGCAACGACCAGAAAAGTGTTGACTTTTGTAGTTGAGTATTACTGTAAAGACATATATAGATACATATTATATATGTATATATACATAGCTAAGGCTTGTTTGAAGTCTGACTGTAACACACTTGAAGGAAGTTGCAGATTATGAAAGTTGCGGTTTCTGCTACCTTGTTCTGTTCGAGAAGCATTTTGATACCATCCTGCCTTCTTTTTTTCTTTTTTTTTTTGGAAGTTTTTTGTCTTTTTATAAGTCCACATACCCCTATGTATGATTTTTCTTAAGAACCTATACTTGTTCTTTTGGAACAATATAGTTTTTACTTGCATTTCATTCCTAGTCAATAATGTCTTGTGTTAAGAGAGTTGAAACTAAAATTATATGACCATGAGATTTCAGATTGGATTCTTATTGTGTGTTTTTTTATTATAAGAATTGTTTTCTTATTTAAATCGAACCGAACATAAAGTCCAACCGATTGATCCGGTCTAATTTTCAAAATATAACTTTTTAACAACCAATTATTACTATTGTACGTTTAGATACCGCGTGATAGTAAAATTTTACATTGAAATACAAAAAAAAGTGAGAATATATATGTTATAACGGACCATAGACCTGATAGATTAACTTTTTGAGTCAAGATATAATTTTAGAATAATTAGTTTATTATGTAATTTTAGATGAGAATATATGGTCATATATGTCAAACATTGTAAACCGATTGAAAAATAATTCTCCTCCTTAAGTTTCCAAATTAATATGAAATAGTTCCACCATTCTCACATATAAGATAAGTTGATTTTTTAAAATTAATATATTATTTTTAAATTAAAATTAATGTGATTCATTTAATTTTATACTTATAACATGCATGTGTTTTATTGGAAGGGAGTAATGTTTATCTAATTCGGTTGCTTTGAAATAATATAGCTCTCACCTTAGCTTCCCTATTTTACTTTGTTAGTTCCTACTTTTTACGTACTAATTGGTCCTAAAGTTTTATGTTCCTTTGTCACTATTGGCTACATATATCGAGTTAGAAGTGTACAGAAGGCCTGAAGCTAGTGACTTGGTCTAAAGCCAGTGATCTGGCCTTGGTTCAGCCTAGGCCTAATCTAAAAAAATCTGATCCGATCAAACCTGGCTTTGTCAAATCTTTATCTGAAACTCTTAAAAAAACTTTATTTTTTAGCACGTAGCTTGCCCTGTCCTGAAAAAGACCTGGGACTGGCCTGGTCACCAGCCCAACATATGCTAAGCCCCAAAAAAAAATGGAAAAAGGGGGAGCTGGGAATAAGTCCTAAGTTCTTGTCCAACTGGACTAGCCCAGAACTTTTGAAAAGAAAAAAAAAACGAAGAAGCTACCTAAGAGTCTAAGACTCCAAGTTCCAACTGCCCAACCCAAGTCCTTAAATCCAAGAGGGCCAATTAAGACTAGGCCAATGAAGCATTTTCAAAGCAGGTCAACGTCAGACAAAGCATGGAGCATTTTAAATTTTTATTTTAATATTTAATATATAATATTCAAAATTAAAAGTTAATAAAAAAAGAAAAGGAAAGAAGGGTAGATCGGACTAGCCTGGACTTGACCTGCAAGCCACCACAGGCTGAACATTAGGTGCCAAAGTCTGATCTGGCTTGGTTTGGAAGGTTAAAAGTCAAAGCATGATCTTGCCTAATTAATGGTCAAAGTGTGGCAAGCTTAGACCAGATTAGACCAAAAGCAATCTGTTTGTGCATGTCTACATTTAATATTGGTTAAAAATCTTTTTTTACATGTGTCGTGCATGTCTACATCTAAAATAGTAACGTCGTTCGCTATTAATAGTAGCGGACGCGAATTTTTCAGTTCTAATCTCGGTCGTTGGTTCTTGTATTAGATACTAATGATGGTGTTTACTCATTTTTAATTTATAGCAAGTACTTGCTATGGATCATTCCCCTATATATATATATATGTTGGAGTATGATTCACACCTCCATTTAACAAATGTGTTAGTGGGTCCTATACCCATGAAACTAAAGAAAGAAAATTGATCAGTATGCATTAGCAGGAATGTAGAAGGTTGGGCAACCAAAAGTTGTGTGTGGGGCCACAAGGAGTCATTTCATTATCTACAAGCCTTTTCATTGTCTTGGGAGATCAAGAGGCTTTTGCCTTTGTTATATGTATGAAAAGATCATTTATCAAATTCTTTTTATATGTATGAAAAGATGATAAATTTTTAAGTAACGAGTTTTTGTCCTTAAGATGCTTCCTTGGACATATTTTGGAGTAATATTTTCCTTTTTTTTGTGCGTTGCAAAGAAAGTCTCCTTTCTAAAGGAAAATAAAAGAAAAAAGGACTTTAGGGTTCTAATTAAATTAAATTTGGACTAGTAACAAGTGGCACTTTCTTTTGATACTGACATTAATTTGTTGAATGTTGAAATGCACAATTTTTGAAAATAAGAATTTGATTTTGGGTCAGAGAGAGTCTATTAATTAATTATTTCATTGTTGAAAGCACAAAAATTGAATTGCACAAAGCCAAAATACACATATAAATGAACAAAAGCTAAGTATTATGGTATATATCGATCCCACCTCCATGCATAGCCAAACCTACTGCATGCATTTTGTTGCCTAATTTATATCATCAGCAATACGGATAACATAATCACGCTAAGCTTATTCTATAACTATAAATATAATTAACAAGCTTTAATGTATCCTCTAAACATTCTGATCATCAGGCTTGTGAATCCCAGCTTCAGCTTCTTCTTGTTTTTCTTCTTCTTCTTCTTCTACAGTACTTGAACACCTTCTGGATATATTTCTGTCCAAAATCTCAGTTTCCATAATTTGATGGGAATTAGGATCCACAACGACGACAATGCTCCTTGTGGAAGAATTCCTGGGAATTTCAAGAACTCTTCCTTCAAATTCTTGAGGGCTCACTGCTGGCATGATCACTTGAGTTGCCCTTTTCATTTCCTTCCCTTTCCCCCATAGCACAATGTATAATCCGCTTATGATTGTCACACCTCCTATTACACTGTCAATAATGCATGCACAAATTAGGTCATTTATGTTAATTAGTACAACATAGTATTTTTATTTATTTTGAAAGAAAGGCCCAACTACTAGTTAGCTAACTTAAGTTTCAATTTCCAACAATTAATGCATTCCACATATATATATTTGGGATTCGGATTTCATGATTTTTTCACACCTTTGCTTAATTATTATATATACAAAATTAAGCCTATTATACTATTTTGTTGCATTTGCTATAATAATGGTTGCATATTTCGACACTAACTCATGAAAAATGATAGTAGATGACAAAATAGTAGATGCAATTTCTACAAAAATTTATGAACCCGGATATGATTAAGGGTGTGAGAACTTTATAAATTTCAAATTCATATAATATTATATCTCCTATTATAAAATCTCTAATTTTTTGGTGTAACTAGGTCACATCTTCCTAAAAAGAGTTTAACTTATTTTATTAATTTTATGCCTGTAAAGTAGTTATTAATTTAATTAAAATTGAATACAACTTCTTGCACTCCCTTTTTTCTCTCACAACTTCACTTTATTTTCCTCTTTTTTTCTTACATGCAGAGCATGTGTGCATGAAGACTAATCATATATAATGATTTCAAATTTATTATCTCATTTACGGTCTCATTTTATGTACTGCGGACTTTAACTTATCATGCACATCTCTATAAAATGATAAATTGAGGATACCATTTTGCACTTCAGTTAAAAAACAAAAGAAGAAGAAAAAAAGTATAGACTAGAAATACCTTCCCAAGTGTAACTGCTCGTTTATCAATAAAGAGCCAGCAATGGCGACAAATACGAGCAATAGAGGGCTGAAAATTGATACGAATAAGGGACCTCTCATGCGTACACACACCATCATCACTGTGTTCACCAATGCTGTGGCCATTATTCCCTGTCGCACATTATTGGTATAAATTCTAGTCAAAATTAAAAATATTTTTTGAGTGTTTAAGAATAAAATTACAAGTATAATTTTGTGTACTAACAGATAAAAAATAATAAAATAAATCAATACATAATATAATTATAAAAAATTTCTTGATAGTATATATATCGAGATAAATATTTATAATATATATATATATATATATATATTATTTTTTAAAAATAAATTTAAGGTGGTCAAATGAATTACCCCGTATGTTACTGTGAGAAGTCTGATGTTCCATCCTAGTTTCCATTGAGCCCAATCTCTCTCCATGCAAAGAGCAAAAATAACAGATTGAATTGCTCCTATAAATGAAATCAAAGCAGTGCTAGAGTAATGGCATGGGTACCTCTGACTCATCTTTCCCTGTCTCATAAAATTAATATCATGTAAGAACAATAATTAATAATAACAATGGAATTATAGGATTTTTTTTATAAAAAAAAGAAGGAAAATTTTAATTATTTTTTCTTTTTACTTTGACATGCATGCTTGTTTAGTTGTTATTGGAAAATGTAGATAGCGCCATTAAATTGACATTCATTTATTTGAGTTTATATAGTAAATATAATTGTGAATTTTGTATATTATCTAAAAAAATATTATTAATTACAATATATATATATATATATATATTAAAAAAATACTAGATTATACATGATATCATTTTTCTTACTAAAATTGTAAGGATTGATGACGGATCACCTGAATAATCAACGATATTGAAGCAGAAACAGCTGCAGCTAGAGCCAATAAAAACCCCAGGACATAATTCGTGGACTGATGGTGTGATGCTGCCACGTGTCCACCCTGGTGTTGATGATCATTATTATGTAAAAGGTTAATGTGTGATGACCAAATGTGAATCTCTGCTCCTTTGATGAATGTGAGAATCAATGCCCCTCCTATGCCTAATAATGTTCCTACAACCTTTGCTTTGCCTGCAATTTTGCCTATTTTCAACCTCTCCATCCTGATTCAACACACACACACACACACAAAATTAGTTTTTGGCAGATATTATATTGGAAAAAAAATAAAAATAAAATGTTTTTAGAGTAGTAATCGTCACTTAAAATATATAGTGTGGCCACTAGAACAAACAGTTAATATATAGATAAGATTTCCTTCATTACACGTATAATATACACCCATTACAATCAGAGGAAACAAGATCTACACCCATTCCAATCAGAGGAAACAAGATCTACAATACCCGTTAAATTTGTTTCTAAGCAGTCTTATAATTGGCCAAAACATTTCATTAAGAATAACATATACATTTAGTCATGTCAAGGCAAAATATAAAAATTTTCATTTTAAGGGATAGTATAGATGTCAGCTTTCAATTACTTCTGTCACCTTAAAATAACTAGATACACATTTTCATGGGTACATATAACAATATTTTTTTTTAAAATTAATTTTTATATATCTCGACTGTAGATTGAGATTAACACGGGATCCGAAAGTAGCGACCAAATAGAACGATAATATGTGAATGAGGTTTTCACACTCTTATCTGATGTATTCACATGCATCGATATTTAATATCGACATGAATTTATCATCATATATAAAAATATTTTTATTTTTTTGTCCCAATGTAGGTAAAAAATATATATTTAAACCGACTTTTTAAGGACTGTTGTGATGTGTTCATATGGGCCCGATGGATGGGGTGGGCCATAGTCCACGTAGAGGGATGTTCCCACGTAGGAATTTATTTTGGGCAGTGCGCGGACTTTAAGGAATCTAAGATTCCTAACTGTACTTGAATTCTAGTTCCTAAGGAAAGAGTTAGGATTATATCCGACTTCCTTTCTGTAAGGAGATTGTGTTCTATCCAATCATAAGTAATTACCATGATTAGGATTCCTATTGCAGTTGGGGGACAGGACGATGAAGGCGGTGTGATCATTTATAAATACAAGGTTAAACCTTAAATTTAAAGGTAATGACTCTTTGCTCACTAAAGTGTTAAACCTCCATTGTTAATACCTTGAACATCATGTACTTATTCTCACACCGGAACTATCCCCCGGCGGCCCAAACCGCCAGGCTCTTGAGTATGGTTTCGTTCTTGTGCAGGATTTGACGCGTATTTTGGTGATTGGACGTGCGACGAAATCTTGGCGTTAACATTGGCACTAGAAGGAGGGCCTTAGTGCAGCATAACATACAATCACTCAGTAGTTTTTGATCGAAAAGCATGGTGTCAAACAATGTAAAAATAGTGTCGGCACGGAATACGTCAACAACCAATACACTCTAACCCTGAGGGTCGGTCAAAGATAGGTTGGGGCCATCGAAGAGCATCTCAGACAGGCTGGGTCCTCAGAGTCGTTCGGTGGGCCAATTTGACCCCCAGACGACAATTGTCAAAAGGAAATTATTTTCTACTACACGTAAGACAGGAGGCCATGGCGATGGTGCCGATGACCAGAACTCTAGGTCGGATCAAGGTCGAGACAAGAGGGAGTTGATCCTAGCCAGAAAGGTGCAGCAGAACAAAAATGCTATGGAGGTCATACGCCTTCAGCAAATAGAGTTAGATAAGCAATTGGCGTCGTTGCTACACGGAGAAGAAGTTTCCTCTAGTTACCATCGGCGACAAGGCAATTCATCAGGAGACCGATCCAGGACACATCGTCCGAACGATTCTCGTTGGGAAAGGAGCAGACCGAAGAGCCGCACCCCAATCCGCGGCAGGCACCGAAGCCGCTCGCAGGACAGTAGCAGGCCGAAGAGCCGCACACCAGTCTGCGGCAGGCACCGAAGTCGTTCGCAGGATCGGAGCAGGACAAGGAGCCGCTCCCCGATCCGCAATAGGTACCAAAGCCCCTCGCAGTACTTGAGCAGGCTAAGAAGCCGCTCTCTGATTCGCAAGAGGCACAATAGCTGCTCGCAGGATGATAACAGGCCGAAGAGCCGCACACCAGACCGGGGCAGGCGTTAGAACCGTTCCAGGGATAATTCTAGAGTCAGGCCCAAGCCGATTCTTCGGGAGAATGGGACCGATGCCTTAGCAAGAAGGCTGAAAGAGGTGGAACAGAGGCTGGCGGGGGCCGATCAGTCAGTAGAATTGCCGAACAACACCAGATCGCCTTTTACCCCAGAGATCATGCAGGTGAAAGCTGATAAGTCCAAAAAGATGCCGCCATTAAAGACATACGACGGCACTGGCGATCCATATGACCACACACATGCATATAATCAGATCATGGATTACTACGACCATCCCGACGCCGCCAAATGTCATATGTTTGTTACTACGCTGAAGCATGGGGCTCGGGAATGGATGGCGTCTCTAAGTTCGAATTCGATCAGTTCATGGGAACAACTATGCGACAAATTCCATGCATGGTTCGGAAGCAACAAGCGAAGGGGGAAGCTGACAACGTCTTTGATGCAAGTCAAACAGCGTTTCGAAAAGAGCCTCGGCCAATATGTGAAGCAATTTAGGGAAGCAGTCGGCACAGTAACTGACTTGAACCTGCAACAGGCTATGGGGTTCTTTACCACTGGATTAGACATTGTAAAGTCCAAAAAGCTGGTCAAAGATCTCATTCTTAATCCTCCTGGAGACTTGTCGGAGGCTTATAGTTGGGCTGATGGGTTTATCACCCTCGAAGAAGCTATCGAGAGCCTGAAGCCCCAAGCACGTTTGGAAGATAGACCGAGGGATCGAGATCGGAACAATACACCCATGTCAGACAATCAGCCGAAGCGAGGTTTTAATGGAGGAAGTTCGAGAGGAGGCAGACCACCCTTCCCAAACAAAAACGTTAATAAACTCTACACCCCCCTGAACACCGATCGTGCCAAGATATTGGAAGAAATCTGGAACAAACCTGGCTTCAAACCTTGCCAGACGAGGACGAAATCCTATAGGGGAAATGACAACCGATATTGTAACTATCACTAGACTTCGGGACATTCTACAGAGGACTGTTATAATTTGAAAGACCTGATTGAGAAGAAGGTGCAGTCTGGAGAGTTGGTTCAATACGTCGCGGGACGAGGGGCTTTGGAAGTGACAACAACTAATAATACTCAGCAGAACCCGAAGTCTCAACCCGATCCGGTCTCGATGTTCCGAGGAGTTGTAGATGTGATAATGAGCGGATCGGTTGGGAAGGTGCTCGGAAAGAAAAGGCCGTGTATGTTGGATTCAGTCATGACAGTATCTGAACAACCAGTTTGGAAGGAGCGTCCTTATCTGGGCACTGTGATTTCATTCACCGATAAGGATTACCCATCGGAGTCGATTGAGTCGCATGGGGGAGCTCTGGCTATCACTGCCCAAGTCGGGACTATGGATATGAGGCGAATCATAATCGATAACGGTTCTTCGGTCGACACACTCTATGCTCACGCTTATCAAAGGCTAGACCTGAGAGGGAAAAAATGGAAGTCGGGCAGGAACCTCCGTTGTACGGGTTCGACAATGATCCAATTCGGGTGGCAGAAACTATCGAGTTGCCAGTTATCTCGGGGCCACTCCTCGACAGGTGGAGGTCAATGTCAGGTTCTTTGTGGTGCATGTGGATTCGACCTATAATGCTATTTTGGAAAGACCGACATTAATGGCGCTGCAAGCAGTGACCTCCATCCCACACTTCAAGATAAAGTTCCTACGGCGAATGGGGTTGGTGAGGTGAAGGGTGATTTAGATTTGGCTTGAAGGTGTTATAGGACTTCGTTGATATCTTTGGCCGTTGGAAGATGTAAACAGAAACAGACTATGATGATTGAGGTTGAACCCTTTATCGAAGGAAGCATTGAACCACTCGCCTTGCCAGCCGAAGAGACTGAAGATATTGAGTTGGTTCCGGGGAAAAAGGAAAAGACAATAAAAATTGGTTCGGGCATGCAGGAGCCCTTCAGGACGGGGTTGATTGACTTGCTTCGGGTCTATGCTGATATCTTTGCTTGGGAGCCTAGTGATATGTCGGGGATTGACGAATCTGTCGCGATTCACAAATTGTGTGTAAATCCGATGAAGAAACCCGTTCGACAAAAGAGGAGAATTTTTGCCCTAGAAAGGCAAAAAATTATTGATGAAAAGATAGCGAAGTTGCTTGAAGCGGATTTCATTTTTGAAATTGATTATTCGGAGTGGCTGGCGAATGTGGTCCTCGTCCAGAAGTAAAACGACAAGTGGAGGGTATGCATCGACTACACAGATTTGATCAAGGTGTGTCCAAAGGATTTTTACCCCCTGCCACATGTTGATCAACTAATAGATGCGACTTCGGGGCTCGCGATGTTGAGTTTTATTGATGCTTTTTTCGGGATACCATCAGATCTCGATGTGCAAGTAGGATATCCCGAAAACGGCTTTCATTACCCATCGAGTAATTTACGCATATAAAAAGATGACATTCGTGTTGTTTAACGCGTGGGCCACGTACCAACGGATGATGAACTACGTCTTTAGAAGGCAATTAGGGAGGAATATGGAAGTCTATGTGGATGATATGATCGTTAAGAGCTCTTCTGTTCGTGGTCACCTGGATGATCTTGAAGATTGTTTTCAAACCGTTAGAGAACATAATATCCGACTGAATCCCACCAAATGTACCTTCGGCCTCCGGTCAGGGAAGTTTCTGGGATATATGGTAAGGAAGAGGGGAATTGAAGCGAATCTTGAAAAGATCAAAGCTATCATGGATATGAAGTCTCTGAAGTCGTTCAAAGATGTATAGAGGCTAACAAATCGGATTGCAGCGCTTTGGAGGTTCATGTCAAAATCGGCGGAAAGATGCCTCCCTTTTTTCGACACTCTGAAAGGTCCAAAGAACGAGAAGACTTTTCAGTGGAATTCAGAGTGTGAGGGTGCATTCCAAGGGATCAAAAAATACTTATCCTCTGCGCCGTTGCTGATGAAGCTGATCCCTTCGAAAACTTTGTACCTATATTTGGCCGTCAGCTCGTTAGCGGTCGGGGTAGTTTTGGTTTGGGAATCGGGTGGAAAGAAATTCCTCGTTTACTATGTTAGTCATGCACTTAGGGACACAGAAACAAGATATCCGAACCTGGAGAAATTTGCCTATGCATTGATCATTACTAGCAGGAAGCTTCGACATTATTTTCAGGGTTGGTTGATAGTGGTGTATACATATCAGCCTCTAAAGAAGGTGTTACATAAACCAGACGTCTCGGGTCGGCTTGCTGCGTGGGCTATGGAATTGACCCAGTTTTATTTGGAATATCATCCTCGGATAGTGATAAAGGGTCAGGCTTTAGCCGACTTTGTGGTGGAATGCTCGTTTTTCGAAGATGATCCAGTTGATCAGCTGGAGATAGTAGGTTCAGTTTCGAATATTCAACCGCTTCAAACTTTTTGGATGTTATATGTGGATGGGTCTTCAACTTCGGATACGAGTGGAACAGGGGTGATTTTGACAAGTCCTGAGGGATTCAGAGTTCAGCAAGTCATTCGGTTCAGGTTTAGGGTAACTAACAATGAGGCCGAGTATGAAGCGATCCTGGCAGGGCTACGTTTAACAAGAAGTTTAGAGGTTCAGAGACTGGTAATCTTTAGTGATTCTTAATTGGTTATTAAAAAGATATCAGGGGAATATGAAGCTCGAGGGGCAACAATGTCCAGGTATCTGGCAGAAGTTAAGGATCGACTCCATTACTTCAGCTCGTTCACTTTTCAATGGGTAGATCGGTCCAATAACACGATTGTTGATACATTGTCCAAGTTACCTACTTCGGATACAGGTACTTTCAGTGGATCAGTCTATTTGGAAGTTTTGGAGTCTCCAAGCATTCAGGTTTCAGAGATACTGGTTGTGGAGCGTTCAGATTGTTGGATGACCCCGTATATAAGTTACTTGGCTGATGGCGAGTTACCTTCGGATTAATTATTGGCGAAGAAGATAAAGTACAAGAGTTCGAATTTTGTCTTGATCGATGGCGACTTATATAGGCGTGCGTACTCTTCACCTTTACTGAAATGTTTGGTCCCCTCCGAAGCGGAATATGTATTTCAGGAAGTTCACAAAGGGATCTGTGGCGATCATATGGGAGCCAAGTTACTGGCATACAAGGTGCTTCGGCAGGGTTATTATTGGCCTACCATTTTCAAAGAAGCTAAGGAGTACGTTCAGAAGTGCGCTAAGTGTCAGTTAAACAGTCCGGTTCTTCATCAGCCGCCCGAAGAACTCTTCTATGTTTTATCCCCGATTCCGTTTGCGGTTTGGGGGGTTGATATTCTGGGTCCGTTGCCGAAGGCGAAGGGTCAGGTCAGCTTTGTGATAGTGGCGATTGACTATATGACTAAGTGGGTAGAGGCTAAACCTCTTCGGATAATTACAGAGCAAGAATGTCTCAAATTTCTTAAGGAATTCGTTGTGTTTCACTTCGGCATTCCTATAGTCGTGGTGTCGGATAATGGTTGGCAGTTTGTGGGATCGAAATTCGAGAAATTCCTTAAGGATTTGGGGATCCAACATAGGAAGACTTCGATTGCCCATCCTCAATCTAATGGCCAGGTCGAGGTTACTAATCGTACATTGCTTAATAGAATCAGAAGGAGGCTAGACGAAGGCAAGGGGAGGTGGCCCGAAGAGCTACTCAGTGTTTTGTGGGCATATCGGACTACTCCTCGGTCCACTACAGGCGACTCGCCGTTTAGATTAGCTTACGGAACCGATGCTCTTGTTCCAGTCGAGATCGGATCTCCTTCACTAAGGGTAAGCCAGTATAAGGAGCTTTATAATGAGGAAGGCCTTCGGCTTAATCTAGATTTACTGGAAGAGGTGCGGGAGTCGGCTTTGGTAAGACTAGCAGTTTATCAGCAAAGAACAACCAGACATTACAATAAGGGAGTGAAAGTACGGAGGTTCGAAGTTGGTGATCTTGTACTTCGGGAGGCTGAAGCATCTACCCCCCAGAATTTAGGTAAGCTTATGCCGAACTGAGAGGGTCCTTATGAGGTCGTGGAAGTGCCGAAGCCTACCGGCTTCGAGCAATGGATGGTTCAGAAATAAAGAATACATGGCATGTTGGGAGACTTGGGCGATATTACCAATAAGTTATGTAGCTCTTCAGTTCATTCTTATGTAATTTCAATTATTTATTAATAAAATAAAGTAGTTTGTTCTGGCAAAAGAGATTTTTCATTTCACTTGGGATTTGTACATAAGAAAAGTTGTTACAAAAATGTAAAGCAAAAATTACAATGCTTATTGCTGAGGTGAGGGGTTGTTTTCGGTGTCGGGTTCATCATCCGAGGAGTCTAGGATGAAAAGATCTAGTCTGACAGCGAGCATTTTGGCTTTGTCTTTCTGTCGGGCATTCGAATACCCGTCACCGTATTGCTTCAAGACTTCTTCGGTTAATTCGGGGGATCGGCGATATTCGAAGATCAGCTTCCATTTGGTATTTTTGGTTAACGGTGGCCCTTGTGCTTTTAAATCGTTATGTTCCTTCAACAGGTCAGCCAGTTGAAAATGAACAGCCCGAAGCCGATTCTGAAGGCTTGTGACAGATTTCTCCATCACGTCCATTTTGTTTTTATCTTCGGTTCGGTCTGCCAAAAGTTATTCTCTCTTTTCGGCTACTTCAGAAAGTTGCCATTTGGTTTTCTTCAGTTCGTTTTCCAACTCTTCGCAGCGGTAGGTGGTGTTAGCGTGGAGGCTTTGTTCTTTTTCGAGACCTGACTTTATGATTTCTATTCGTCGTTGAAGTTCGGCGATTTCGGCCTTCAATTCTTCTTCTTTGTTCTTCATCTTTTCCAGATGACAATGGGTTAGGGCAATGACGGCATTGGACTACAATTTAAAATTGATTAATTTGGTGTACGGTGTGTGTATAAAATGGAAAGAGTTTGGGGGGCAGTTCTACTTACTCGACCTATGTGCATGGAGTTGGCGTAGATCAGCTCTTCAGTTGTGATGTCTTCGAATCTGCCGTCGTCTTTAGGAAAGTTGAAGTATTGAAAGAGTTCCATAGGGTAGTCTTTGGGGTTTTCGGGCCATAGAGACATCGTGGCTCGAAGTTCCCAAATTTCTCGTACTTCGGTTGTGAAGGAGGGCGATTCGGTCAAGTAGGTGTTAGTTGATTGTTGTTGTTGTTGGGGATCGAGGGGTGATTCGGTATGAGGCTTTTTGGGAGGAGGGGCGGAAGATGATTCGACCCACTGCTTTCTCTTCTGTAAAGGGGCTTCTAGGTCGACGGGTTCTGGAGGTTCGGCTGCATCGGTTTGGATGATGTTTAGTTCGGGGGATTGGGTAGGATTGGTGATCAGATGTTGGAGTGGTTTTTTGGTGTGTGCCTTGACTAGCCTACGTTTTTTTTGAAGAGGGCGTCTTTTTCAGCTGGCGTCATTTCGAATGAGCTTTTTTCGGTGACCAGGTGTGAGGATAATGGAAGAAGGGTTGGCATCGGGTGCTGAAGGTTGGGATGGTGGTATGGTGGTGATCGAGTCTACCAGAAGAGGAGCTTCAAATGGTTGATTGGTGGGAGGGGCCGCTTCTTGGGTTGGTTCGGGTATGTCTTCGGGATTGGTTGTTGAGGAGGATGTTTGGCCGATGTCTTTGATTCTTTTCGACTTGATAAGAGAAACTGCGAATAGAGGAGGATTAGGAAGGGGTTCTAACAATCTGATATATTGAGTTAATGAATTGGATTTGACTTACGTTTATGGTTGTATAACCAAGTTTGATCGGTCAAGAGGTCCATGCTTCATTCCTCTTCGGGCATTTTGGCTATAAGCTAGATTAACTCTTCGGCTCGGCTTCGAGAGAGCTTGTCCAGAACGACATTGGCTCTGGAGGATTCGACCCAGTCGGGGATCTTGGGGATTTCAGGTCCTTTGATGTAGAACCAGTGGGAGTGCTAGCTTTTGTTGCTGATTGGAGTCTTCATTAAGGAGCGTTTTTGAGCTGCTTTGTTCAGTTGCTTATTGATTTGATGAAACCCTGCCTCTCTGGATCGGCCTAGGGTGAACAGGGTGAAGAAGAAGTCCATGGAAAGGTCCACGCCGCATTCTTGGCAGAAGGCGATGAAGTAAATTAGGTAAATGAAGGAGTTCGGGACCAATTGGGCGAATCTGACCCTGACAAAGCTAAGAAAAGTAAGGATGAATGTGTAAAGTGGGAATCGGATCCCGTACTTCAAGGCGTATAAGGAGATGGCGGTCCAACCTTTAGGTTGTTGATACATCCTTTCATCTAAGTTCGGGACCCGGAGTTCATGCGTGAATGGGATAAGGTATTGTTGGCGGATGTCGGTGAGGTTTTGTTCCGTGAGAGAAGATTTGGTGTTAATGTGGACGTATGCCTTTTTCGATGAGTACTCTTGCTGCATTTTTAGTATGTTCCTCTCGGCTTCAGTTCTGATGGGTGATGAGGTGGCAGATGAGGATGCGCTGTGAGGGGTATTGGCGGCGGTGGGGGAAAATAAAGGGTTGGTGTTTATAGGGGTGGGAGCGATTTCGGAGGGGGTTGAGATAGGGGCTTGTGTAGAGGTGGGGTTAAGGTCTGCTGTAGTTGAAGAAGTAGAGTTGTGAACAGTGGAGTCTGCCATTGTTGATCGGTGGGTATTTTTCATCGAAGAAAGCAATAATTGCAGAAAGGTTGGAGATGAAGAGAGGGAATGCACAGTTTGAGATGGGATTTGGGGTTATGGCGGTTGATTTTGGGGAAAGGGAGTTTTTGAGTTATTTGACTTTTGGGTTCTGTGCGGTTTTCCAAAAACGACGTAATAAATGGGTTATGTGATTGTGGTGGGACCCGATGGTATGTGTTGGCTGGTTTACCGAAGATTTGGGCCTTGGATTTTTAAGTTTCAATTATTGGGCTTTTAATGGTTGAATTCTTCCATTAAATGTTCCATTGTAATGTAAGACTGGGGGGCAATGTTGGGATGTGTTCATATGGGCCCGATGGATGGGGTGGGCCATAGTCCACGTGGAGGAATGTTCCCACGTAGGAATTTATTTTGGGCAGTGCGCGGACTTTAAGGAATCTAAGATTCCTAACTATACTTGAATTCTAGTTCCTAATGAAAGAGTCATGATTATATCCGATTTCTTTTTTTTAAGGAGATTGTGTTCTATCCAATCATAGGTAATTACCATGATTAGGATTCCTATTGCAGTTGGGGGACGGGACAATGAAGGCGGTGTGATCATCTATAAATACAAGGCTAAACCCTAAATTTAAAGGTAATGACTCTTTGCTCACTAAAGTGTTAAACCTCCATTGTTAATACCTTGAACATCCTGTACTTATTCTAACACCGGAGCTATCCCCCGACGGCCCAAATCGCCAGACTCTTGAGTATGGTTTCGTTCTTGTGCAGAATTTGGCGCGTATTTTGGTGATTGGACGCGCGACGAAATCTTAACGTTAACAAGGAACAAGAGAGTATTTATAACAAAATCAACAGGAAAGATATGAGAATACAATTGTATTCATACCGAAACAAGACGGCTATGATGAAGGTGATGAGGGGGTTAAGATTGATCATGGCAGAAGCAAATGTTGCCGAGGTTAAGACCAAGCCCTGTGTGTATAGATTTTGAGCCAATGGTCCTCTGCAAGCAAGTTTAAATTTAAATTTTTTTTTTTAAATTTCTTTCGCCTGTGTGTGTGTGTGTGTATATATATATATATACTAACTATTTGGAGAGAGAATAAAAATTAAATTATTTACCCAAGTAAGGCCGAAAGAAATGCCTGCCCTAGTACCATCTTTGTTAGTTTTGGCCTGCTCTTCCTGCAAATATATAAAAGTAATTAAAGTTATCAAAAAAACTTTTTACATTCTTTACAACATAATACTATATACCCTAATGTTGCCAAATGAGTATAAAAGAAAAACATGGAATATTATATATATAAGAATAATAAGAATAGTGAAAGTAATTTATAAAGAAGTTTAGTTTGGATAATTTGATGAGTGCAAAGATAATCAAATACACTATTAATATTAGCATGGTATTAAGTTTGGATTTGGGCCCAAAATATAGAATTGGGCCAAGACCCAACACCCATAAGGCATGGCCAAGGAGATTGGGGGTTTGTTGGCACTCAACACCCTGACGGTCCACGCGTAAGGCCCAAGTGTCCCATAGACTGGGAGCCGAAAGCAATTGCCCAAAGGGGCCAATGGCATTGGGCAGTTCTAGGCGGCTGATGAGACAGGAGGCGCTCAGTGGCCAAATGGCTTGGGGTAGCTCTGGACGGCTGATGGGACCAGGACTGCCCTTCCCACGTGGGTCACCCTTATTCATGATTACTGTTACGAGGAACGACTATAAATAGAGAATGGAAAGGAGAAGAAAGGTTAGCCACTCTTTTTCCACACAGTTGATATTCTATCTTTCCCTCTAATCGCTAATAGAGGCGTTCCACGTGAAATAATATCTTGTACCATAGCATTGGTTTGCAGGTTCGGAGGGCAAAGTGGAGCACAATAAATTATATTCAATGGATAGAGCATCATCACGTATATGAGGATATTGTTGGTTTATAAACAATTTAATTATTTGAAACGTAATTTATTTAACTTAGAAACATATTATTTACGATTTTAACGCACCAAATACTGTTGTTGCAAACACTTCAAATCATGTAGTAGTTGGTTGTAAACGCTTCAAATCATGTAGTAGTAACCAAAATTAGCGGAACGATAAAACAAAATAAAATTGAAAGTAATGCTTAACAGTAAGATACCTATCAACATAAAGAGCAAGAGGAACTATAAAAGCTGAGGCGATCAAGAATCGATAAGCAACCAAAATTTTCATGTTCATCCCATCATTTGCAGCCAATTTGTAGAAGATATTTAGCCCTGCCCCTACCATTTGAACCATCACCATCATAATTCCAGGCTTCCATCCCTTCACCTTGTCACCTACTCTCCCCATGAAATCTATATAATTAAAAATAAGAGAGAAAATTAGGAGAAACAATGATATATAAAATCAAGAATCCTAATTAGAGTCTTGCTTATTTTTTATTATTGGAATGAAACAGCAAAATTTGATAGTGGTGTATGTACATGTATTTATATATAGCGTGAAAGAAAGAGGGAGCAGCTTTGCAATATTAGTTGTTAGAGACTAGCTTCTACTGCGTAGCCTTTACTCTATTCTTTCAGAATAGCGGCCCTGGTTTTGCTCCCATTTTGCTTTAGCTACGAACAAGAACTCAGGGCTCAAACCGCCAACTCCAGCTTGGCTTTCTTCTGAATGCTATTAAGATCTTGTTTAAGGCCCTTTGGTGTAGTCAATGAGTATTAGCATCAGGTAGGGCATACTGCTGGAGCAATTATTTTTATAGTGTTTCTAAATTGAGAAGATTTAGTTGTTTTAAGCAGAAAATTGTTATTTTTACAAAAGCAATATGATATTTTCACATAAATGCGAGATAGATATTTTATTTGGTGAGTTTTATAGAAATATAAATATTGACAAGATATCATTTTCTTAAAAAGAAAGTGGTATTTATTGCAACTGTGACAAATAAAATAGTGTACCGTATACTTGTGTGTCGTGCTGAGATAAAGCGAGTCAAGCCATAATCTTTATCGGCTTTTCTAAAGTTCACCCTTATCTCGACATATATCTTACCCAAGCCTTGTGCAATCTTCAATGGATATATTTATATAGATTTCATGTTTGAATTGTTATCTAAATTTGCAACTTTTTCTTTATTGTTGTGAATTTTATTTTTAATTTTTATAAAGATAATTTAGATCTTGTTCATACAGTGTAAGATTTACTTAATAAATACTTGAGATATTGTTGAGATTGATTAATTATGTTTATTGTCCTTGATATCTCTTTATAATGGGGAGTTCAAAAAAATAAAAATAAAATTATGAGTATATTATGGACTGTTTACTAACTAGCTTAGACTTAGCGCGTTAATTTGGATATTACTGTTTTTTTTCCAAATTTTTTATCAATTAAAGAATAAGTTTTATCCAAGCAATTTACTTCGATCCTTGAGACTATTTTATGATGAATTAATAATTTATAGGGATGTGGTATTATATATTTATATAATATCTTTTTTGGATATCAAATAATTTAAAAATGATAAGAATAGTTCATGTGATTAAATAAAAAATAATTAATTAGAGGACAAAAACAGTATGTAATGGCATTCAAATGGTACAAAATGATCATATTTTATTCATCATCATTATAAACAAACATAGCCATGTGAGTACTAAATTGATATGTCATTACTACTAATATTTTCACAAAACTTTTTGATATTTCTACATGAAAAGTGTCGCTATAGATGTATATCAACATGAAAAATCGTCGCTATAAGAATATCTATAGCGATACTTTTCATGTGAAAATATCATTTTTTATTGCGAAAATATCAATTTTCTATTTTAATATTATCTCTATTCCATAATAAGAGTTCATTTATCAAAAAATTTATTTTAAAAGAGCGTCTTGGTCTATTTATAATAATATAAGATGACATGTGCAGTATAGTCATGTTCATTACACAACATTAATTATAGTGTCATCACTACTAAAACGAATATTACCAACATTATCTTTTTGTTGTCAATTTTGAAATAAATCAAAACAAAAAGTAAATCTAATTGTAAAAGAGGTTATCAAAAGTGTTGATTCTTACAAGTTTTGTACCATCTATAATTATCTTCAAGTTTTGTACCATCTATAATTATCTTCTCTTCAAATTATAGTTGAATTTAAATTCATTCTTTCATGTGTATCTCGCCTCAGAGTAGAACGATGATACATATATCTAATTCATGTCATCATGTGCACTTATTAATTTGAGATAATAAAATAATAACGACTAAAGTGAAGTTCAAGAATAACTAAACTTTATAGCGTAGTAAAAATTTTCTGTTAATGGGATAACACTTCTAAAATACATCAACATGAGCCGTAGCCAAGTTTAGCTAAGACTCATCGGCCATGGCGATATATATGTTTTACAAGTTCTATTCCATTAAAAGAAATCTACGGCATTAGCCACACTATGCTATATATATCACTTTAGCATAGCTAAATGTACTCCATTTTGTGTAAGTCTGGCAATTTTACCCGAATTCGATGACGTTCACCTGATCCCGACCTTAATGGAATTCGATTTTTTGAATTCTATAAAGTTAGGATCGGGTTTGGGATATACCCCCTCACCCCACCCCCAATCATATGTATATATACAATTTTTTTTAATTAGTATGTTGTATAATATATAATTATGTACTTGTTTAAGTTATTTCATTATAAATCATAACATTAATAATATAATATGTTGTTAGTAATAAAAATATTGCATGTTGTTTGATTTTGAATTAAAAATAGTTGTACAAAGTAATATAAAAAAATTTTAAAAAAATTTAATTTAGTAAATAATAGAATAATCGGGTAAACAGGACGAGTGCGAATATGTGGTATTATTTTAGGAGTCGAATCGGATTAGGAGAATAACTAGTTATTGACGGGACGGGTATGAGAAGAGGTCCTACGGACCATTCCCGTCCTCTTCTCATACCCGTCCCATTGTCAGACCTAATTTTGTGACCTCATTTATATGAATAATACGGATAACAAAATCATTCTAAACTTATTCTCTATATAATTAACGAGAACAAGCTTTAATTTTCGTCTACTCATCAAGCCTGCGAATCCCAGCTTCTTCTTCTCTAGTCAAGCGCCTTTTATCGATATATTTCTGTCTAAACTCTCAATTTCCATAATTTGATGGGAATTTGGATCCACAAAAACGACAAAGCTATTTCCGGAATTTTTTTTGGGAATTTTAAGAACTCCTTCATCGCATGTTTTAATTAGTACAGTAATAATTAAATATATGTTATATCGAGATTCGAATACTTGTTTAAAAAAAATATTATACTATAATTTTTTTTTATTTTATAAAAATATGGTATTTGACTTTACAACATAACAAATCATTACTTAGTGGTACAATTAATATTGTAAAATTATATATTTTGAGTCAATTTTACAATGCTAATTATATCTTAAAATAGACGATTTTGCACTGTTATACCACAAAATAATAATTTGCTATATTATAAAATCGGATACCAGGAAAAATGATAAACTCAAAGTATAATTTTGTATTCAATTGAAAACGGGAAAAAAAATACCTTCCCAAGTGCAACTGCTCGTTTATTAATAGAGAACCGGTAATAGCGACAATTACAAGCAGTAGTGGGCTCAAAATTGATACAAATAAAGGACCTCTCATGCGTACACACACCATTACGACTATGGTCACCACTGCTGTGACAATATCTAAATTTTTGTCCAATTATATATATATTTTTTGGCGTGTGTATATGCATAGGTAGAAAGAAATAGTGTATTTTCATTTGCACAAATAGTTACGTGCTAACTCTGAACTAACAGAGAAACTAATGTAGTGGTCCGATACATAGAGTAGGACTTACATATTTTTTTCTTTGCTTTAGTGTCGAAATCGTTAGTGTACGTAAAATTATTTTTAGAAAATAAAAATAAACATTACGATTCAATGAACCGAGTCGAGCCGAATATTGAGTTGCTCAAATTTAATTTATAAAATTTATCGAGTATAAAATAAGGTTTGATTAAGACTTGTTTAGTTATCGAGTCGAGTACGATCTCGAATCGAACCCGAGTAGTTTGAACTTTTCGAACGAATATGATCTGAGTATAATAGAAAATTATAATTTAAAGAGATTCGAGTAATTTATTAAATTTTAAAATTTGCTCATATTTGAATCATTTATATTTCAAGTTGAGCTTGAATCGAACTTTTAGTCGAACGTGTTAAAATAAATTATATCGGAACGTGCTATTGCATGAAATAAAACAAAATCAATTAATCATAACATTGAGTACTTACATGAATTGAGAAAAGACATCTTGTATGTATCACGCTTCCGCTGCGCTTAAAGGTGAAAGCCTTCAATTGTCTCTCTCAATCTTATGATGGATGTATAGGTGTGTATAAAATTCTTGAGACGACAATTGGGACCAAACCCTAACTGTTTTATTTATAGAATAGCTAAGTGTCAAAATCGTCCATCAAGATTATGAAACCCTAGGGCTCATTATGCCAAGTACTATCAGTAATATTATTTATAGGTCACATAATTAATTACCAAACCCATAAATAAAGTGATTAAATTAATATAATATGTAAGCTCAATAATTACATAAATAGTAGAGGCCACATAAGGAAATAAAATATTCTAACATTCTCCCACTTGGCCGATATACTATTTATATACAAAACATAACGCTTACAATCGTTAATTTGGCCAAGTATTAATTTAATGTCTACATCCTCTTCAAATAAAAGCACCAATGTGAATTAATACAATCTTTGTGTCATTATTAACACAAGATTTCCATTAGTTACACAATTAGTACTTTCATTAGAACAAAGATTAACATTAAGCATAACAGGTATGAATAGAGTTTACATAATTGGTAATAAATTAAACTCATTCATATGGTCCAAAACATAATAATTTGCTCATAAATTCTCATGTGTGCACAATAAAGAGAATAGCAAACCGTAAACGTAATTAAGACTATCAGTTAAACCCATGTCAGCAACATGCTCTAAAAAGAGCTTGGGTGGTAAGCCTTTCGTAAGTGGATCCGCTAACATATCATGCGTACTAATATACTTAATGACAACGTTTTGATCTTCAACTCTTTCCCTGACAAATAAATACTTAGTGTCGAGGCATAGTTCAACACCACTCGAACCGATGTTGTTGGAAAAACTAACGGCAGAATCATTATCATAAAATACTTTCAATGGCCTTGAAATGGAATCTACAACCTTAAGTCTTGAAATAAGATTCCTCAATAATACAACGTGACAAGTAGCATGATAACAAGCCACATATTCTGCCATCATCGCGAAAGTGGTAGTTAACTCTTGCTTATAACTTCTCCACGAAATAGGGCCTCCTGAAAGCATAAAGATGTACCCTGATGTAGATTTCTTTTCGTCTTTACACTTAGCAAAATCAGAATCAGAATAACCAATAACTTCAAGGTTATCTGTTTTCCTAAATGTAAGTATAAAATCCTTAGTACCCTGTAAGTAGTGTAAAACTTTTTTTGCTGCTTTCCAGTAATCCAAACCCAGATTTGTCTGATAACGTCCAAGTATAATAATTACATACGCTATATCTGGACGTATACAAACTTGAGCATACATAAGACTCCCAACCACAGAAGCGTAGGGAATAAGATTCATTTGATCGCGTTCCAATTGATTCTTAGGGCATTGATATGAGCCAAATTTGTCACCTTAACAGCAGAGGCGACAGTAGGGGAGCAACTTTGAATGTTGTATTTGTTAAGAACTTTATCAATATAAGCTCTTTGGGATAATCCTAATATCCCGCGAGACCTATCTCGATGAATTTTAATACCTATGACATAAGAGGTTTCACCAAGATCCTTCATATCAAAATTTCTAGAAAGGAAACGTTTGGTCTCATGCAACATGTCTAAGTTATTACTTGCAAGTAGTATATCATCAATGTAGACACCCAAATTTTGCGCTTCGTATACTAACCGTGACAGGAGGGCAAAATCGTCAAATGAACCGACCTGTGAGGGCGAGGGAATGGGCACAAGTGCGAACGCCCAACACCACCGCAATGATTGGCAACCAAAGCTGACGTGACAATAAGGCTGTCCGAAATGGGCATTCCCGGATGACGTGGCACGTTTCCCAGCGGTTCCCGGACTGCAAAATGCAAGCCTTTCAGCAGAAATCGATGATCCGACATGAGAGTCGAGGTGCGGTTCGAAAAATGAGAAAATCAGCCCACCCAGCCGCGGATTGATCTGCGGCCAAACGATTAAAATAATGGTAGTGCGCGAGACGGCTGAAGTGCGCGGCGGGCGCGGAGAAATCGAGGCCAGCCGCGGATCTATCTGCGGCCAGCCGCGGATCTATCTGCGGCCATCCGCGGATCTATCTGCGGCTGCCTAGGGCAGCCCCTTATCAGGCCATTTTGCATACAGAAACAGGAGAGCGAGAGCAGCAGCAGCAGCGGCGGAAAAAGAAAGAAAAAGAAGGAGAAAACAGCAAGAAAAATAGAGAGAAAAGAGAGAAAAGAAGAGAGAAATTGTACCCATTTTGTGAGATTACATCTCATATTTTCTACTCTATTCAATACACAAATTCATACATATTGTTGGGATTATTTGCAAGGTGAAAAATCCTTTGTTTTAGCATTTTGTTTTACCATTTTTGTTAAGCTTTTGTCATCCAAATTATATTAAATGTAGTTTTCTTGTGTATTGTTGTGGATCTATGGATTGAGGGCTATTAGTGAGGGTTCCAAATGGAACGAAATTCCTCTTAATGGCCCGATGATATCCATTTGGTGAAATTTTAGCTCGTTGTAATGATGTATTGTGCATAGATTGTTTTAGATTGCTATTTTTAGGATCTTGTGGGTGTGTAGCGATTTTGGATGTGAGCCTAGGAAAGCGACCCCGTGGTCCAAATCCGATGATGGACATCTTTTGATATATGTAATAAATTCGATGTACCTTTCATTTGTAAATATGTAATCGTCGGGCCCTAAAACGACGCCAAGGCGAGAATCGTGTTTAAGGCCCCGTAATAGTGAAGTATGTGATTGTGGGCGTTGGGGTTATTTGGATGGCTTACATGCCCATGAATAGTCCCAATGCATTTTAATGCTTGATTTGATTTACGACCCAAAATTGATTTCGAAGCTAAACAATGAAGACTTTCATAAAATCAATCAAATTAGGTTATTAGAATCACGAGGCTTAAAATTGAAAGTGCAAATGAATGTTGATTCCTCTTTAACGAGAAGGCAAAGAAAAATCGTTTTCCAAAACATCACACAAATTGATTTTGTAAATAAATGGCGTTTTATTAAACCGTTGTGCATAGGGTTAAAGAGATTCTAGAAGTTGCCCATTGTTTGAGTTACGAAAGCAACGTATAGGTCTCGATTCCTATTTTGACGAAGGTTTAAAAACTCTTGTTTTGCCAAAACAACACCTAATGAAAACCTTGTAGTTTTGACAATTAAAATCAAACCTTTCTAATAAAAAATAAAGCTTTCTCGTATAAACCGAAAAGACATTCTGAAGCGTTCTCAAATTGAAGCACGACTTTCCCTAAAAATCCAAATGATTCTTTCATACAAACTCACCACAACATTCACATAAGCACACACACACACGCGCGCACATACACACACATGCATGAATTAAGGGATATGAAAGCATCGAGATTGCGGTAACCGTGTTTCACGGAAGTCGGGGGGTGCCTAACACCTTCCCCTCGCTTAAGCAAGCCCCCGAACTCTATGAATCTCGGTTCGCAGACCAATTAATTCGGAGTCACATATGAGCCATCGATTTATAAAAAATGAAAACCCGGATGAGTTGGTACATCCATTTCAAATATACCAACTGGCGACTCTGGTTAATTGGCTCATCATAAAAGAACGATCTTTCAAAACCCCGTCGACATCAATGCCGACCTTTTCCAAAAATCTTCTAAACCAAAAGGCTAAAATAGGAAAAGGACGAGAGACGAGAAAACCCGGCGTCGACAGCTGGCGACTCTGCTGGGGACATTAGAGGACTTAAGCCGCGTTCAAATCTTGATGCTATCATATCCTCTAAAATTCATGAATGTGTATGTACGTGCGATATTTTGACTTGTTTTACTTATTGTTGTGTGTGAATGTGTGCCTTTTGTCCAATGAATGAATGATTGAATGGAATTGCTTTACTTTAAAGTAATCATTTGCATACGGTGAGGACGATGAATGTGAATGTATGTTGAGAGAGTACCTCCTCCTGAGGCGAACCTGTCGGTTGCTTATTACTGGACTCGAAGGGGCTGCTCCCCGGAGATGGCTCAGGAAACGCACCACCCATATCCGCTCCAATCGAAAGGATTCAGACGAGTAGATTGCGAAGATTTGGGGACCTTCATGCCGAAAAGCCCGCGAGAGTAACCCTAGGGTAGGTCAACCTCTGATAAACCTAACGGAAGGGAAGCTTCTTCATGCCCTTTTATCGTTCAGTCAAATAAATAAATGTCATGTAAATGGCATACAACTGTCATACCTTCATCATCATAATAAATATGTCCTGTATCATGTGATTACATCACCTGCACATATGAAGAGAATACTGACATGGTTTTGCAGGAAGGCAATCCGTGCCACGTACCAAGGTTTTCTAAAAACTTCTAAATACTATCCTGTCATCAAACACTGACCTTGTTTTGCAGGATAAGATTAGAGAACCGAAAAAAAAAGAGAAAAAAAAAAGAGAAAAAAAAAAAAATGAAATAAAAATCAAGCATCAGTGTTAACATGCATCTGCCAATTTGTAGCTGGCACAGTGCTAAACTACGGCCCTTGTTTGTTTTGTGAGATTGCCCCTAGGATCCAACTGAGAGGCCATAAAGTCCATACTCCATCCATCCAAATGGCAGAAGCCTGTAGCCATGAAATTACAGTTCTGCCACTCCAACAATACGGCCGAATACGAGGGATGCATCCTAGGACTAAGATTAGCCCTGAGAATTGTGGTACAGACTTGTCCGGCCTATGATGATCAGATCGGAGAGATCTCCCATAGTGACACCCCTCCTGAATGGGCTTGGTATCAAAACATTAAAGAGTTCCTTCGAGACAGCTCCTCTCCCGAAAATGCAGATCTGACCAGGGAAAGAGAATCCAAAGAGGGGCAGTGAATTTCTTCCTAAGCTACGGGACTGCTGAGATATCTGGAAGCCGAAGAAGCCCACAGATTAATGAACGAAGTATATGGCAATGTGTGCAGAGCCCATATGAGCAGAGCACTTTTGCAAAGAAAAGCGTGTGAACGGGTCGCTACGGGCTAACCATGAAAACTGATTGCGATACTCATGTCAGGAAATGCCATCAATGTCAGATCCATACCAATGTGATCCATGCACCTCCTAATGAGCTCCATTGCTTGACCTCACCGTGGCCAGTTGGACCGTGCATCAGGTGATATCCAGGAAGGGAAAAATCCCGGATTATGGCAGTGAATCCCGGCCAGTAGAAGATCAATGGGTTTTAAAATTCTGAGTTTTATTTCAAATCTCTGCACGCTCATGTCATTTTGTCATGTTATCCAAAAAGGAAGATCATGTGCTGAAATGTTTTATATCTATGACAAGCATTTCTGTTTTATTTCAGGCACCCCGATTTGAGGCATTCTAGCCTGGCACGCGATAGGCCAAATTCGAAGGAGGATCACGATTTTGGTATAGAGCTAGATTTCGATCTGATGGGGATTGAGCAGGGCGAGACAGATGTCGACAATACGCCTGACGAGATCAAAGGATGGGTCGAAGACAAACCCAAACCCGACTTAGGCCAAATCTTCGCCATCAAACATCAGAACCCCTGACGATCACAAAGACCCGGAGTAGGGGCAAATTCGACCACAAAAAAAAAAAAAAATCAAAAATCAAAAATTTTCAAAAATCAAAAAATCCCCCAAGCCTTTCAACAAGTCAAAGGACCGGATCTTTTGTCAGCCCAGCGAGATATCGATGCAACCAGTATGAGGGAGATCACAGAAAAATAACTTAACATTGGGGCATTTATCAACTACCCAGGAAATGGTGACGTGCAAATTGGCACCCATGCAACAATCCCATCAACATGCATCATCATCATCAAATGCTACCTCATGTCAATTCAATCTTCAACAGTATGATCATCTGGCATTTGTCAAGCATAGTTTTCCCGGGATACGAGGACCCGCGTGAGGGGGGATTTTATTTGACTTCAACGGAATCAGACTAACTCTGACAAGCAAACCGTGGAGCACGATCGTGAGTATGATTAGACGAAGAAGGCTATTCAACCTTTTGATCGGGTATAAAGCCTTAATTCAAAGCAACGTTTGCGACAGAATCGACCTCATGTGACAGCCTTCACTTTGCATTTGCATAAACTTTCAGTTGTGGGGTATAAAACTATGACGACGTTGATGGCCATTAACACGTAGTCAGACAGTCAATAATTATCAATATCAAGAAGTCAGACGATAAATGATTATCAAGATAATGTGTCGAATCGTGGCCTGGGTTATTCGAGTAATTAAGCCCGAGGGGTGTCTCTACACCTGGTGCCCTAAGGCCATCTGGTTTGGGAGTCGCTGGCCCAACACTCGTTACAGGGGTAACTCAGAGCCTAAGAAAACGAGCATTACAGTAGAGGAGGCCCGAGCAGATTCGAATCGTGGCATGGGCTACTCGAGTAATTAAGCCCGAGGGGTGTCTCTGCATCTGGTGCCCTAAAGCCGTCTGGTTTGGGAGTCACCGGCCTAACACTCGCTACATGGGTAACTCAAGCCTAAGAAAACGAATCTTACGCAAGGTCAAGCAAAGAATGAATGGTGCAGACCACCAGCTTGTCTCGAACCATGGCCTTTGTTACTCGAGTAAATAAACCCGAAGGGGTGTCTGTACACCTAATGCCCCAAAACCGTCTGGTTCGGGAGTCATTGGTCCAAAACTCGTTAAATGGGTAACTTTGAATAGCCTAAGAAAACGAGATAAGTGAAGTGGGCTGATAAAGAGAAAAGATAATATGAAAAAAAAACTCTCGGCCTTAAACAAAAAGTCATAGAAGAGAAACCCCTACTGAGTGCTGCATCGCACAGTGCATTTGTCATATGACGTCAATCCTGCTAAAAACGTTGTCGAGAATGAAGACAGGATACCTTTGACGAGAGAAGGTAGTTCTTTTGAAGTCGACCTTACTCACGTACAATGACCATGAATGCTTGAAGGTGTTCTTACGATTTCATAACTCGTCAAATAGAAAATATCAACTCACGAGGGATTGAAAAAAAAAAGAATAATAATAAAAAAAAAAAAAGAATAAAATAAAAAAAAAATAATAAAAATAAAAAATAATACTTCCAATCTAGTACAGTCACAGTTCACCACTTGCTAGATTATGTGATCAAAAGATATTCAATTTCATGTGCTTTAACTGCATTTTTGTCGAGATTATAATATCTTTGTGTTAAACTAACACTAACGGCCCGAGCCTTCAAGTTTTGGCGTTTGTTAGTCATCTAATATGCAGGATCTTGCAGAGCTGTGGATAACTCAGTACGGTCAGCATCGCGAGTTTTCGATAGAAATTCTTGGCAACAGCACGTACCAAGGCTGGGGCAGTTAAGAATCGTGAAATGGAAGGAAGCTGAGGCTGCACAGAACTCCTCGTCATTAGGCCTCTCCCCAATCCTGACTATCACTGCCTCGACATCCAATTGATCCACATGCATGAGCATATACAAGGATGATATAATGCAGGACGACAGCACATCGGCCATGCAGAAATGATCAAAAGGCCAAAGAGCCCAACATAGTTGCCGATCATCATAGAGAGCGAAACAGGCTGCCTCAACTCGATGAAATGAAGACGACCAAGAACAGGCAGAGTACCAAACCAATGTTGAAGTCTAGGAACTACACTTCCCGATGAGGCGTGATCCAATCAAATGTTTGCAGACAATGACGACGGTCGAATCGTATCATTTGACTGAACAGGGGTCATTTCTATCTAAAACATATGTTGTGCACATGCATCTGTCCATAACATATCTGCCAGATCATGCATAACATCTTTTTCATGCATGCAGGTACGATCAAAATGAAAATCTTCGGGAAAGTACAAGCACGTCGCTTTCAACCTCACAAATAATCAGAGTGATGGCTTTTGTGGCATGGTACGTGGACGATGTTGGTGGGAGATCCAGGACATGAAGCCGATCACACATCCCATTAAAAAAAAGAAAAAAAAAAAAAGAAAAAAAAAAGAGCGAACCAATCAGTGATCCCTGGGAAGGGCTGGTATCCAAACAAGAGCGAACCTGGGAAGGCATCCAAGCAAACCACAACAAGATGGTGAGCACCCCTGGGAAGGGCTGATATCCACAAAAAGAAAAAAAACAAAAAACAACAAACCCTGGGAAGGGCTGAGATCCACGCGAACCACAACAAGATGGTGAGCAACCCTGGGAAGGGCTGATATCCACAAAAGAAAAAAAGACAAAAAACAACAAACCCTGGGAAGGGCTGAGATCCACGCGAACCACAACAAGATGGTGAGCACCCCTGGGAAGGGCTGATATCCAGAAAAAGAAAAAGACAAAAAACAACAAACCCTGGGAAGGGCTGAGATCCAAGATAACCAACCGGCGACGATAACCGGGGGTTACGAGATGGGTGACCGGCGACGATACCCGGCCCCGACAAGACAATCGACCGGCGACGATAACCGGCGATTACGAGATGGATGTCCGGCGACGAAAACCGGCTCCGACAGGATAACCAACCGGCGACGATAACCGGGGGTTACGAGATGGGTGACCGGCGACGATACCCGGCCCCGACAAGACAATCGACCGGCGACGATAACCGGCGATTACGAGATGGATGTCCGGCGACGAAAACCGGCTCCGACAAGATAACCAACCGGCGACGATAACCGGGGGTTACGAGATGGGTGACCGGCGACGATACCCGGCCCCGACAAGACAATCGACCGGCGACGATAACCGGCGATTACGAGATGGATGTCCGGCGACGAAAACCGGCTTCGACAAGATAACCAACCGGCGACGATAACCGGGGGTTACGAGATGGGTGTCCGGCGACGAAAACCGGCCCCGGCGAGACAATCGACCGGCGACGATAACCGGCGATTACGAGATGGGTGTCCGGCGACGAAAACCGGCCCCGACAAGACAATCGACCGGCGACGATAACCGGCGATTACGAGATGGATGTCCGGCGACGAAAACCGGCTCCGACAAGATAACCAACCGGCGACGATAACCGGCGATTACGAGATGGATGTCCGGCGACGAAAACCGGCTCCGACAAGATAACCAACCGGCGACGATAACCGGGGGTTACGAGATGGGTGTCCGGCGACGAAAACCGGCCCCGACGAGACAATCGACCGGCGATTACGAGATGGATGTCCGGCGACGAAAACCGGCTCCGACAAGATAACCAACCGGCGACGATAACCGGGGGTTACGAGATGGGTGTCCGGCGACGAAAACCGGCCCCGACGAGACAATCGACCGGCGACGATAACCGGCGATTACGAGATGGATGTCCGGCGACGAAAACCGGCTCCGACGAGACAACCAACCGGCGACGATAACTGGGGGTTACGAGATGGGTGTCCGGCGACGAAAACCGGCCCCGACAAGACAATCGACCGGCGACGATAACCGGCGATTACGAGATGGATGTCCGGCGACGAAAACCGGCTCCGACAAGACAACCAACCGGCGACGATAACCGGGGGTTACGAGATGGGTGTCCGGCGACGAAAACTGGCCCCGACAAGACAATCGACTGGCGACGATAACCGGCGATTACGAGATGGATGTCCGGCGATGAAAACCGGCTCCGACAAGACAATCGACCGGCGACGATAACCGGCGATTACGAGATGGATGTCCGGCGACGAAAACCGGCTCCGACAAGATAACCAACCGGCGACGATAACCGGGGGTTACGAGATGGGTGACCGGCGACGATAACCGGCCCCGACAAGACAATCGACCGGCGACGATACCCGGCAGTTACGAGATGGGTGACCGGCGACGATACCCGGCCCCGACGAGACAATCGACCGGCGACGATAACCGGCGATTACGAGATGGATGTCCGGCGACGAAAACCGGCTCCGACAAGATAACCAAACGGCGACGATAACCGGGGGTTACGAGATGGGTGTCCGGCGACGAAAACCGGCCCCGACAAGACAATCGACCGGCGACGATACCCGGCGATTACGAGATGGGTGACCGGCGACGATACCCGGCCCCGACGAGACGATCGACCGGTGACGATAACCGGCGATTACGAGATGGGTGACCGGCGATGAAACCCGGCCCCGATAAACGGTGACACCTGTGGAACCGTATCAAAAGACTGTACAGGGATCATTTTTCATCAAATTTACATTTTAAATGTTGTGTCACATGCATTGAATATATGATAATTCTGTACGTGATCCATGCAGGTTAGGTGTCAAGGTCCTAGCCTATCTGAGTCAAAAGCGATGGTTGCCAAGAACGATGTACGAGAACGAACTCCAAGGATGCCCTTCAAGGCTAGTCAGGAGAATAACTTCCTTTGATGGCAATGGGATGGAATAAGGTGATTACGAGAGGGGTGACCGGATACGAGACCCGGCACTCACAGGACAATCGACCGGATACGAGACCCGGCGATTACGAGACGAGCGACAGGTTAGGGATTGATGCATTGACACCTTTACGAATGTGTTGCATGCCTTACATCTTGCGTTGCATCATATGTTGTATGCCTTACATCTTGTGTTGCATCATGTATGCACTGTCATTCTTATGCACTGTCATTCATGCATCGTGTGTCTACTTCTTTATCATGTTCATTTCATTTAACATTTCATAAACATGATAAAGAGGGGCAGCTGTAGACACCCAAATTTTGCGCTTCGTATACTAACCGTGACAGGAGGGCAAAATCGTCAAATGAACCGACCTGTGAGGGCGAGGGAATGGGCACAAGTGCGAACGCCCAACACCACCGCAATGATTGGCAACCAAAGCTGACGTGACAATAAGGCTGTCCGAAATGGGCATTCCCAGATGACGTGGCACGTTTCCCAGCAGTTCCCGGACTGCAAAATGCAAGCCTTTCAGCAGAAACCGATGATCCGACACGAGAGTCGAGGTGCGGTTCGAAAAATGAGAAAATCAGCCCACCCAGCCGCGGATTGATCTGCGGCCAAACGATTAAAATAATGGTAGTGCGCGAGACGGCTGAAGTGCGCGGCGGGCGCGGAGAAACCGAGGCCAGCCGCGGATCTATCTGCGGCTGCCTAGGGCAGCCCCTTATCAGGCCATTTTGCATACAGAAACAGGAGAGCGAGAGCAGCAGCAGCAGCGGCGGAAAAAGAAAGAAAAAGAAGGAGAAAACAGCAAGAAAAATAGAGAGAAAAGAGAGAAAAGAAGAGAGAAATTGTACCCATTTTGTGAGATTACATCTCATATTTTCTACTCTATTCAATACAAAAATTCATACATATTGTTGGGATTATTTGCAAGGTGAAAAATCCTTTGTTTTACCATTTTGTTTTACCATTTTTGTTAAGCTTTTGTCATCCAAATTATATTAAATGTAGTTTCCTTGTGTATTGTTGTGGATCTATGGATTGAGGGCTATTAGTGAGGGTTCCAAATGGAACGAAATTCCTCTTAATGGCCCGATGATATCCATTTGGTGAAATTTTAGCTCGTTGTAATGATGTATTGTGCATAGATTGTTTTAGATTGCTATTTTTAGGATCTTGTGGGTGTGTAGCGATTTTGGATGTGAGCCTAGGAAAGCGACCCCGTGGTCCAAATCCGATGATGAACATCTTTTGATATATGTAATAAATTCGATGTACCTTTCATTTGTAAATATGTAATCGTCGGGCCCTAAAACGACGCCAAGGCGAGAATTGTGTTTAAGGCCCCGTAATAGTGAAGTATGTGATTGTGGGCGTTGGGGTTATTTGGATGGCTTACATGCCCATGAATAGCCCCAATGCATTTTAATGCTTGATTTGATTTACGACCCAAAATTGATTTCGAAGCTAAACAATGAAGACTTTCATAAAATCAATCAAATTAGGTTATTAGAATCACGAGGCTTAAAATTGAAAGTGCAAATGAATGTTGATTCATCTTTAACGAGAAGGCAAAGAAAAATCGTTTTCCAAAACATCACACAAATTGATTTTGTAAATAAATGGCGTTTTATTAAACCGTTGTGCATAGGGTTAAAGAGATTCTAGAAGTTGCCCATTGTTTGAGTTACGAAAGCAACGTATAGGTCTCGATTCCTATTTTGACGAAGGTTTAAAAACTCTTGTTTTGCCAAAACAACACCTAATGAAAACCTTGTAGTTTTGACAATTAAAATCAAACCTTTCTAATAAAAAATAAAGCTTTCTCGTATAAACCGAAAAGACATTCTGAAGCGTTCTCAAATTGAAGCACGACTTTCCCTAAAAATCCAAATGATTCTTTCATACAAACTCACCACAACATTCACATAAGCACACACACACACACACACGCGCACATACACACACATGCATGAATTAAGGGATAGGAAAGCATCGAGATTGCGGTAACCGTGTTTCACGGAAGTCGGGGGGTGCCTAACACCTTCCCCTCGCTTAAGCAAGCCCCCGAACTCTATGAATCTCGGTTCGCAGACCAATTAATTCGGAGTCACATATGAGCCATCGATTTATAAAAAATGAAAACCCGGATGAGTTGGTACATCCATTTCAAATATACCAACTGGCGACTCTGGTTAATTGGCTCATCATAAAAGAACGATCTTTCAAAACCCCGTCGACATCAATGCCGACCTTTTCCAAAAATCTTCTAAACCAAAAGGCTAAAATAGGAAAAGGACGAGAGACGAGAAAACCCGGCGTCGACAATCAACATACAAAATAAGAATAACAAATTTACTCCCACTGACCTTCAAGTATATGCATTGATCCATTATATTCTTCTTAAAATCAAAATTACTCATCACCTCATGAAATTTAAGATACCATTGTCGAGAAGCCTGTTTTAACCCATAGATTAGTCTACATACCATATGTTCCTTGCCTTTAACCAGAAAACCTTCTAGTTGTGCCATATAGACATTCTCATGCAAGTTACCATTAAGGAATGCAGTTTTAACATCCATCTGATGTAACTCTAAATCATAATGAGCTACTAGAGTCGTGACAATTCTAAATGAATCTTTCCTGGATACTGGAGAGAAAGTTTCATTATAATCCACACCTTCCTTTTGAGTGAAACCTTTAGTAACCAATCGAGCTTATACCTTTCAACGTTCCCTTTAGGATCTAATTTGGTCTTATAGACCCACTTGCAACCAACATGTTTAACACCTTTTGGTAACTCTTTAAGATTCCAAACGTTATTAAACTCCATTGATTTCAACTCATTATTCATGGCTTCAAGCCATTGAGTTGATTGAGCACTAGTATTGGCTTCTTTATAGGAGATGGGATTATTAATTTTTCTTGAATCATAGTCAATCTCATTAAGATAGGTTATAAAATCATCAAAATTAACAGGCTTTTTAGGTCTTTCGAACCTACGTAATGAAAGTAATATGCCCTCAAGCCAATTATATTTGATGTAATAAGCATTTACTTTATAATCTTATTCAAATATTAATAATAGAATAAAAGGCATATTTTATCCATGTTAATTGGTTGAATTAATAAATGTGATAAACCCATAGTTTTCGGACAATGCTTTTAGAATCATGATGAGATCATGCTAGTGAGATCTAAATTCAAGAAAGCTCAAAAACTAAAATGTTCCTAATCGTTGGATCACTAATATTGGGATTACTGATCCGGATAGATTGGTACATACTATGCTTGATCTTTAGAAGATGATGATTGATCTCATAATCATTTGTGTGAAGACACTAAAGCAAGTATGTAGGTGCTTATTAGATAATAAGTTCACTGAACGTGACTCGCTTAAAGAACCCTAATGGAGTTTTATTCACCTGTCAATAGGGAAGTTCTGAAGTGATAGTTGTACAAGTGATCCTTGGACTTGAGATCATCATAGTACCTTGTGTATGTTAAGTTATACTTTGTCATATTCCTTAATACCTTAGGGTATGTCATAGGGTATGTACGGGTATAATAAAGTATACACGGAGGTAGGTGAATGATCGACAAAGGATCTACCACTTCTGATAAAGGGAGAGAATGTCCTATGCGATTTGATAAATGACAACTCAAAAATCCCTGGCCAGGGTTGAATGAAAATTAAAAAGGAGTTTCTAATTTACATTAATCGGAGTTGTGCATTCTTAAATCGAAATGCATATGATTAAATAAAATAAGACTTGTCAATAAATCCATGTCTTATATTTAATCGGGACATTGTATGGTAGAAGGATTGAATTGTACGGTAACTACTGCTAAATAGGTTCTATGTGATTAAACATTGATTTCATATTATACGGATAGTCATGATACATTATCGTAAGGTGTCTCTCATGATGTAGAATAAATAATATTTATTTATATATGAATTAAAGGAGTTTAATTCATTATAAATAATATTAGAATAGTTCTAATTTATTTATTCTATGACCGGCATAATATTGAACCTAAAGGGTCATACCGCAAAAGAATAATTTTGTATTAGAAACAATTGGCTAAATAATAATAAATTAAGTATTTAATTTATTAGTTGAATAAATTGAAATGCTTAATATTTATAATGATATATTTGGAGAAATATTGAATTATAAATTAATGAGAGAAATCTTATTATTATTATTATTTAATTCTTAATTAGATTGAGAATTAAATTAAATAAAAATGCAAATTAAATAAAATGGTAGTATACTTGCTTAATGTTGATTAAGCAAGTAACACATGTTAATTGCTTAAATGAATAACATGTGGGTTAGGAGAAAATGTATACTTACATTTTGTGTAAGTATTATTTTTGTAAGTATCCTAATAAGATTAGGGTTTTCTAATTAACCTAGCATATTCATTAGCCTCCATCTTAAGAGTTAAGAGAGAAATAGTGTTCTTGTTATTCTTAAGAGTTAGGAATAAAATTAATGGGATTAGCCATCCAAGATTTCTAAGAAATCAAAATATTGTTTCTTGTATAATTGTTCTTGGTGGATTACCTCTAGAGTGCTACATACACTTTGTAGCTAGTGTTTAATTCAAGGAACAAATATTAGAGGAGCTTGAAGAAATCAACAAAGGATTGTAGATTGGAAGAGCTTGAAGAAATCAAGAGAGGAGTAGATCTTGTAGCGGTTCAAAAGTTGAATCATCAAAGGTATTATCTCTTGTTAATCTTCATCAATTAATAACTGTGCATAAGGTGATTCATGGATAAGTTGCAAAAATTTTAATTTCCATTTTTCGTTGCGTATTACAATTAGATTGTGATTTTGCAAACTTACACGTAAAAGCTGCACAATTTCAGGAATATGATTTTCAATAATGTGGGGTTCAACATTAGGTGGTGGCTCAACTATCTCAGAGGCATCATTCGCCTCAATAGGAGATTGTTGTGTCTCACCCTCTTGAATTACAGGATTAGGAACATAAATCCTGTTTTCTTCAAGATCAATTTTTCTAGGCTCACTACTCCCACCTAAATCGTCATTCTCTAAAAACTTTACATGCCTAGTCTCAACAATTATAATGGTATGTGAGGGACAGTAAAATCGAAAACCCTTAGATCTATTAGGATATCCAATGAAATGGCAACTGATGGTTTTAGAGTCAAGTTTCTTTATTTGTGAATTAAAAATCTTAGCATCGGCTAAACAACTCCACACCCGTAAGTATTTTAAACTAGGTTTTCTACCTGTCCAAATTTCATAAGGAGTGTTAGGGACAAATTTGCTAGGAACCCGGTTTAAAATATGAACAACTGTCTTTAATGCCTCAGTCTACAAAAACATAGGTAAGCTAGAATTGCATAACATACTACGTACCATATTCATAAGAGTACGATTTCGCCTCTCAGCTACACCATTCTGCTGCAGTAGACCAGGCATTGTATACTGAGTGACGATGCCATTTTCTTAACAAAATAAGGCAAATGGACCAGGACTATGTCCTGTATCGGAGTGTTTACCATAATACTCTCCACCTCTATCTGATCTCACTACTTTATTTTTTTCGGTTAAGTTGATTTTCAACTTCAACCTTGAAAATTTTTAAACATACTAAGTGATTCAGATTTATTTTTTTTCATTAATCAGCTAGACATAAGTATAACGAGAATAGTCATCAATAAACGTAATGAAATATTTGTGTCCACTAATCCAGGAGAAAATAGTCCACATATATCAGTGTGAATCACCTCAAGAAGTGCACCACTTCTAATGACTCCTTTCTTACTTCCTTTCACAAATTTTCCTTTTATACATTCAATACAATGGTCAAGATCAGAGAAATCTAGTGAATGAAGAATTCCATCCTTTATAAGACGTTGCATTCTATCTTTTGAAATATGGCCTAAACGTTTATGCCACAATTTTGAAGAATTTTCATTGTCTAGTTTTCTCTTATTTTCACTTTTAAAGGTACTTTCTGTCACATTCATTGTTTACAGGATTCAGTAAAGACTTATCCAAAATTTATCTTATAGAGGTTTTCCCTCTAAAGAGCCAGAACCAATAACATGAGAGTAATGATAAATAATTATTTTATTATTCTCAAACTTAAACGAAAAACCATCAACGTCAAGTTTAGATACAGAAATTAAATTCCGTGTCATACTGGGAACATAAAGAGTATCATATAAATACAAGGTGAAACCACTTTCCAAAACTAAAAGGAGAGTTCTTACAGTTTCAACTTGTATAGACTCTCCATTGCCAACTTTAATGGTTCTTTTTCTCTTTTGGAGTGTCTTCTTTGAAAGGAATCCATTCAATGAATTAGTAATGTGAACCATAGCACCAATGTCAAGTCACCATGTATTAAAAGGAACATCAATTAGAAAGGATTTATAAATCACATAATTGAAGGACATAACTTTCTTTTCAAGCCATTCTATGAACTTAAGGTATTCTTTCTGAATATGTCCTTGCTTCTTACAAAAGCGACATTTAGGACCTGCCTTAGAGTTGTTACCTGAATAATTTACCTTATTTGTTTTGTTAAAAATTGTCTTATCCTTATTCTTAAAACCTTTGCCATTCTTATAAGCCTTCTTCTTATGGGATCCAGTGGAAGTCAAATGAGTAACATTAGATTATTTATTTTAGGAGAACCCTTAAATTGTTTCTCGGCTGAAGCTAAGTACTCTTTAGCATTCTCAGAATCAGGAATGGCTCTTCGAATTACTGTCGTGATAGAGTTTTTCATAATCATAAGGGATATGCGGTTAGATTGCTCCCACTTTTCGTAAATAACCTTTTGCTCAATTGAGCTTGTAGCTGTAAGTGGAGCAGGAGGATCCACTCGTAATGCATAGTCTATAACCATAACGCCGAGAACAATTTTCACTTGCTCTTTCTAATCAGTAAAATTAGTCTCATTCAAGGATTCAATTCCAAAGAGATACTAGAAATACTAGTTGGAGTCAATGCTGAAACATAATTAAGCTCATAAGCACGCTTGCATAAAACTAAAAGAAAACCACAATGTACAACAATAATTAATAATTAATCATAATAAAAATCAACTGTAGGGCAAGCAGTTAGTTATATAAAATCTATTTACAACACCCAAAAAATAGATTTTAATGAGATGTTGGTGCATAATTATCAATCTTTTGTTGGTCCAATAAATAATATGCTAATAACATTTCCATACAATAATGCACAACACATTTATCCACGCATCACCGTTGGGCAGAAACAAAATAAACATGTTACTTATGCAATAAAATTCTATTTAATAAATTTTAATTCTAATTTTTCCGTTGGGTAAAATTAAAATCTTCATTTATTAAATGTAACATTATGTGACTTTTCTTAATCTTTAATTGTTTCAATTAGTAACCCTCCGTTGGGCTGATTATTAATTTTAATAATAAAAGAGTCACGCAAACATGTAAATTATTATGATCAAACTCAATTTTCTTTAAACAATATATTAATCAAGTTTAAAAATTAACACTATTTATAGTTTACATGCAATAACTTAAAAGCCATAATAATATATCACATCACATTCTAAAATCTTAAATTAGGATATATAGTTATGAACATGAATTGACTACATATAAAATAATCAAATTAATTCTAACTTGAATACATGAGGGCATAAAAATACCATATAGTCAGAATGACTAAAAAATAAAATAAAATTCAATTCATGTATACTGATGGTTTCATGTAAAAGTGAATTAATATAAATACCATCAAAATAATATATTACATGTATAATGGATGTTTAGCATGTCATCATAAATTAAAAGGTAATACTACTGAGCATGCTTATAGTTTCATGAATAGATCAAGTGAGCAAGCATAATACTATAATATGAAACATAATGCTTAATAAAGCCAACATGATGCCAAAGATACTTGATAACGAAAAATAAGTATTAAAGAATAGATTATATAACACAAAATGAATACAGTACGTAAGGGATAGAAGCTGAGTTCATTATCAATACAACCCATGAGGAATCATAATCACGAATTATGAATGGAAACAAATTTATATTCCTTTCGAAAATTTTTAACATACTGCATACTGAATAGTTCTATATTATACCAATAAAGAGGTTATGTGGAATTAAAATTTCTAGCATAACAATATAATTAATTTATTCTATACAATAGCGTAACCATGCTCTTGATACCAAATGTTAAAATAAATTACATCGGAACGTGCTATTGCATGAAATCAAATAAAATCATTTAATCATAACATTGAGTACTTACATAAATTGAGAGAAAATATCTTGTATGTATTACGCTTTCGCTGCGCTTAAGGGTGAAAGTTTTCAATTGTCTCTCTCAATCTTAGGATGAATGTATAGGTGTGTATAAAATTGTTGAGACGACAATTGGGACCAAACCCTAGTTGTTTTATTTATAGAATAGCTAAGGGTCAAAATCGTCCATCAAGATTATGAAACCCTAGGGCCTATTATGCCAAGTACTATCAGTAATATTATTTATAGGTCACATAATTAATTACCAAACTCATAAATAAAGTGATTAAATTAATACAATATGTAAGCTCAATAATTACATAAATAGTAGAGACCACATAAGGAAATAAAATATTCTAACAGAACGAGTACGAATCGAGTCCGAACTGTTGCTCATTTTACAAACCTTAATTACGATGGACGGATAATGGTGATAATATTTGTTGCTCATTTTACAAACCTTAATTACGATGGACGGATAATGGTGATAATATTATTAAGGTGGTCAAATGAATTACCCCTTATGTTACTGTGAGAAGTCTGATGTTCCATCCCAGTTTCCGTTGAGCCCAATCTCTCTCCATGCTCCTATAAATGATATCAAAGCAGTGCTGGAGTAATGGCATGGGTACCTCTGACTCATCTTTCCCTGTCTCATAAAATTAATATCATGTAAGAACAATAATTAATAATAACAATGGAATTATAGGAATAAAAAAAAGGAAGGAAAATTAAAAAAAAAATTCTTTTTCCTCTGACATGTTTGTTTACTTGTTATTGAAAAATTTAGGTAGTCCCAAATAAAAAATATAACATTATTTTTTATGACTGCCTATTTTCGTGTTAACCTTTTTTTTACCCTCCCGAATATTACATATTCGGTTATTAATTAGTACGACGTACTTAAACCTAATTTCTAAATCAAATACAATATTTAATGTCTTTGTGTGTAAAAGAAGTATTTAAACTGAATTTTTGGAGGATGAGAAAGTATTTATAAGAAAATAAACAAAACAAATTTGAGATTAATATAATTAATTGTATTCATACCGAAACAAGACGGCTATGATGAAGGTGATGAGGGGGGGTTAAGATTGATCATGGCAGAAGCAAATGTTGCCGAGGTTAAAACCAAGCCCTGTGCGTATAGATTTTGAGCCAATGGTCCTCTCCAAGCAAGTTTAAGTTGAAATTTAAAATATTTTTAATTAAAATTTAATATTGACAAATTAATTACCCAAGTAAGGCCGAATTAAAATATTTATGCAAGTATGATGCTCCAAATACTCTAATTATGCCAAATGAGTATAAAAGCAAAACATGGGTTGGAATAAATACCCAAAGGCCCAACTGGCATATAGACCCGAAGAACCGGTCGCTCCGAGGCCTAAATTTCATAGGCACCACAATTATCTTTTGATGGGACTTCTCTGAATGACTTACATGAGCTTGTCTCTTGACTGCCAGATGATGGAACGGGTCAAAGGGTCGAGTCGCAAACCACCTCTATAAAAAGAGATTATTTTATAAAAAATTGGTATTTTCACAATAAAAAAATAATATTTTCACATAAAAAATATCATTATAAATTCTATAATAATTTTTTCAGTCGATATACATCTATAACGACACTTTTTATGTGAAAAGATCAAAAAATGTTATAAAAATATCAATTTTCTATCTTATAACGTTGTTAAGATTACACTCTTTATACTTAAAATTCTTAAATTGATATTCTATTTTTATCTTTTCTTACTAGTTAACACTTACATGAGAAGCGTCCCAAGTCCCACGACGGCTCAACCTCGTTAACCACCGCAAAAATATGTGTACAGAGTCTTAAGAGCTGAGGTCCACACCACCTGAACGATACAACATCATCATGTATGAAACATTATTTTATGTATAAGAATAATAAGAATTGTGGGAATAATTTATAATAAAAAAAATTAACTTAGATAATTTGATGAGCGCACACAAAGATAATCAAATACACTAACAAATGCACAATTTATTTAATTTATAAATATATTGTTTAGAATCTTAACACACCTAACACTATCGCATCGCAGATGTGATAAAAACAAAGTAAATTGTCACCTACTCTGAGCCGCCAGCATCATCATCATTCCTGGCTTTCATCCCTCTACCTTGTTACCTACTCTCCCCATTTTATTTTATTTTACTTATACCCCCCAAAAAACTAATCCTTGTTCTATATATAAAGAAAAATTGACAAAAAAAAATGGTATATAAAATCAAGAACCTAGTCAATTCTTGCTTGTTTTTATAGAATTGGAATGAAACTGCAAAATTTGATGTGTCATCTTATGTATAGCGAAATTTATTTGTCTAATTACAATTGTGACATATATCAATATATAAAATTGGGTATGATTATAAGATTTGTCCACTATATCAATTATATCGTTAAAATATTACTAATTATAACTATCCACTTAACTCGTAATAAAAAAAAATCAACGTATAAAGTCATAAGATAATATTTTTCAAATTTAATATTGATGTGTCCTCTTATGTATAGCGAAAGTTATTTGTCGAATTACAATTGTGATATGTCAGTACATGAGATTATGTATAATTATAAGGTTGACTCACTATATTAATTATACTGTTAAAATATTAGCAGTTATAGTTATCCACTTAACTAGTAATAAAAAAATCAACATACAAAGTCATAAGATAATATTTTCCAAATTTGATATTGATGTGTCCTGTTATGTATAACGGAAGTTATTTATCGAATTACAATTGTAACGTATATTAGTATATGAGATTGTATAAGATTATAAGGTTAGCTCACTATATCAATTACATCGTTAAAATATTACCAATAATAATTGTCGATATCAATGGCGACTCATTATTTCGATGAATCCTTTCTTCGGACAGAAGAAGATTATGGAAACACTTACAATAATAATTATTCGCTTAACTCGTACTAAAAAAAATCAACGTCTATATTCATAAGATAATATTTTCCAAATTTGAGATTGATGTGTCCAGCTATGTATAGGGAAAGTTATTTGTCGCATTACAACTGTCATGTATATAGATTGAGTATGATTAAAAAATTAATCCACTATATCAATTACATCATTAATATACTATCAATTATAATTATCTACTTAATTTGTAATAAAAAAATCAACGTATAAAATCATGAGATAACATTTTTCAAATTTAATAATGGTGTATATGCATGTATTTTTAGTGTGGGGGGGGGGGGAGCTTTTGCAATTTTAGTGTGAAGATTGACCCATTTTAAGGAGGGAATTGCTATATTCATAAGAAAATTTTGATATCTTTACAAAATTTCTTTCACATAAATGCGAAAAAAATATATTATTGGGTGATTTTATAAAAATATAAATTTTAATCAATTTCTTTTTAAAAAAAATGGTATTTATTACAAGTTTACAACTGAGACAAGTAAAAAGCTGTGCTATATATTATATATATAATTAATTTGTGTGACATTTGACTAGATTCGCATATTCGTAAACTACGTTGATATTGACTTTTTTAAAGTTTATCTTTTTACAATCCTCAATAGATTTATATTTAGATTTTGTTATTTAAATCTGCAGCTTTTTTAATTTTCATGAAAACATGATATTTTATGACATCTTTTCAGGTATCGAGTGATTTTAGAAATGATAAGAATAATTCATATGATCAAATAAAAAGTTAATTATAGAATAAAATAGTATTTAATGGTATTAAAATAGTACAAATAATCATATTTTATTAATTATTATTGCAAACAAATATAACCAGATGAACACTTAATTGATATGCCATTATTATATGGTTGCTCAATCCTTAATACTCTCTCCATTCGGTTATAAGAATTCATTTATCGAATTTCTTATTTTTAAAAAATGGTTATTAAAACTGCTGACTCTTGCAAGTTTTGTAGTGTCTATAATTATCTTCTCCATAAATCAAAATTTAAATTACTAAATTCATTCTTTCACGTGTGTTCTGAGCGTAAAAAAAATGATACATATACTTAATTTATCTACACTTGTTAATATGATGTCAAATGTTTATTTCACGTGTGTTCGGACATATGATTTGAGATTGAATCAGGTGATGTTTGATTATATTTTAATGCATCTTAACAGTAATCTCTTAATGCATCTTAATATGATCCTCTGAATAGTTTAGATTTAATTTTATATTTTAATAATTTAGAGACATTTTGAATTTTTTTTTATCTCAATTTCAAACATTAAGATGTATTAAAAAGTGAGCTCTTAATATGTATTAAGATGCAATCAAACACCATCTTAGTCTCTAGTACTCAAATCTTATAAGGAGACAAACTTGAAGTCTCAAATTCGCATAATAAGAACAGTAAGGACTAAAGTGAAATTCAAAGTAAAATTTGAATATCCTTATTACGGTAATAAAAGTTTACAGAATATTAAATAACATTCTTGTTTCACAAGCAAACTAAACTTGAACTGAACCCAATTTATTATTTTGTTCACATCTTTGAGAATATCCGCATCATCAAGTTAATTACAGTTCCCATTTTTCCATCAACCATTATTGTCATTAGCTTTAAAACCTGTTCAAGTAGGGCAAAAAAAAAAGGAATTCAGAAAGAATATAGAGCCAAAAAAAAAACAAGAATTAGAACATCTTGTATCAATAATTTTAGGAAACCGATATTTGTACAACACTTTAATACTTTCACATGAAAAATGTCGTTATATATGAATAGCGACGGAAAAAATTGTCGCTATAGAAACCATAACGACACTTTTCATATGAAAATATAATTTTCTGTTATGAAAATATCAATTTCTTAATTTTATGGCGAAACACTTAAACATTATGAAAGTAATATAGAACTACAGGTGGTGAAATATACCTGGACCGCACTTTATGCGACACTTGCCCTCACAACGTTGCAAAAGCCTGGCTGAAAATTAAAAAATAATAATAATAAGTGCTTTTATATACACTAATTGTGCTCTAATATATATTTGTGATAAAATTAATAATTTTTTCATTATATTTAGCCCTTTTTATTTATTACACCACTAAACTTTTAATTTATTCAATTATTACATTAAATTAATTAAAATAATAAAATTAGACCATTCTATTAAAAAAATTAGATTGACGTCAATTTGCTTCAATTTTTTCATATGTGGCAACAAAAAATAAAGATTAAAGAAAATATACATTGATGTGGCAAAAAAAAGAAGAAAGAAAATGATTTGGCCAATCTGACTAAACAAAAATAACACGTCATTAAAAAATTTTCCAGCAACAATAATATTATCTTCTCTCTCTTCAGTCTTCTTCCTTTCCGCCTACCTTCACCACCAAAAATTTCTCATTCTGATTTTAATATCAGAATTCCAAGTTGGGGCTTCTCTCTAACAAGACTAACTAGCAGCATATTTGGACTCCATCTGCTCCAATTAAAAGGTAATTCCACAATATAAAAAATTGGGTTTCTTTCAAGTTTGGGACGACGGCGGATGGAGGAGAAAGTGGTGGATGTGGTCGGCGAATTGTGTTTGAGGAGGAGGGATTGGCGTCGGAGAATCTATTGTGGGTGAAGAGGGATGGGAGGAAGGTGAGTAGAAGAGAAGTTGGGTGTTGTTGCGGAGAGATAAAGTGGAGTAGATTTTTGTTTGACCTCATTTGTAGAAGGAGAACAGGGTTCTGGGGTAAAGAGGAGAGATTTTTGGAGTACAAAATTGCGAGGATGATTGTGGGCTGAGGTGGGGGATGAACATGGTGATTTTTTTTGTGATTGAAAATATAGAGAAATCTCAAGAAATTGAGTGAGAAATTGGTGAGAGAACAAATCAACAAATTGATGGTAGTAGAATTCATGGGTGGATAAAGCATCAAATTTTCACCTTTCTCTATTTTCTAGATTCATGCTTCTCTGTGTTTTCATTTGGCATTTAAAGAAAACAACGGGTCTCTCTAGCAAATAAAAATCTATTGTTACGTTTGGATTGAAAGAATGAAATGAAAAGTGAAATGATTCATTCTATTCTAGTTGAAATGAGTTATTTCATATGTTCTCATTCCCTCAAGAAACTAAACACTATTTTTTTATTCCAATTGCAACCAAACACAATGTTTTTCATCCCATAAAAATGAGTCATTTCATTCTCCCTCTTAGAGCCTGTTCGGAAACTACTTATAAGTTGGGTTGACTAACTTATAAATAGTTTAGTTAAAAAATTTGTTCGAAAAGAACTTTTTTTCTACTCATAAGTCGAAAAAAAGTAAAAAAAAAATAAGTACCTTTAGTTGCTTAAAAAAATGACTTATAAGTCATTTTTTTTAAGTTGGTCAACGACTATGAAATGACAAAAATACTCTCTTTTATTTTTAATGTTCTTCTTATTGAAGGACATTTTAGTAATCTTTTTATTTTATTTTAACTTATAAATCATTATTAGCCGAACACATCCACAATTATTACTTATAATTCCTGACTTATAAGTAAAAATAATGCCGAACACTATTACTTATAAATCTACTAAAATTTTAACTTATAAATCTACTAAAATTTTAACTTATAAATCTACTAAAATTTTAACTTTAAGTCAAAAAAATAAGTAATTCCCGAACAGATCCTTATTCCACCGATCCAAACGTAACATAATAAATTAGAAGATTTTCATCAGATCTACAATAGACACCCTCCAAAAATTCAAGCTCTTACCAACTTTTCATTAGAAATCTCCTTAGTAAAACTTGGAAGAGATAATAAGAAGTTAGTTTTCTGACCATGGTGTTGAAGCCAGCCACCGGAGTTTAGAAGAGAGAGGATAAAAAAGAAGATAACTTTTGTAGGTGAACATAAAAATTGAACATAACAGTATTTGAATTTGAATTTCATCCATTTGTTTGATAAAAATGAAAGGATTAGTGTGATGGATAAATCCTGATTCATACACTTTTCCTCCTTTTTTAACACAAACTGTGTGCATAATTAAGTACTCTTAACAATAAGAGGGTAAAACAAGGGGAAAGGGATATTTTGTTAGTTTTCATTTCCTTACATATATATTACTCTTTTTTTCTTTCTATTTTTATCGAAACTTTCCAAATTCCAAACAAAGAAAACACCAAATTGACAAAGGAATTGAAAAGAAAAAGGGGGATGGAGATGTAGAAGTAAAAGTAGAAGTAGAAGTAGAAGTAGAAGTTACTGTTGGGATTGACGCAACCAGTATAACAAGCGTCTATGCAGTCTTCGGGACCAGATTCCGCCGGCTTTATGTTGGAAGATAATACAAACAGAGCCAACAACAAAGCTGCCACCACCATTTTCTTCTCCATCAGGATCTAATCAATCCAGATCTATCTCTCTTTCTGAATATTTTGTTTTTTTCAATTTCTCTCTCCTCTCTTAGTGTGCGACTTATTTTTGGCTGGACATAGCTCCATCCATGTGTTATAAGAAAAAAGATGCCGACATTGCGTAGTGGATAAAGTTTGTTACAATATAATAGCCCTTCACTTTGTTACAAACTCCACAATTGCCATGCACACATGCACTACCCCACACTACAATTGCACCATGTCTTGAAGTTTTTTTTGGTGAAAAAATAAAATAAAGAAAGAGGAAAAAAATATGAGAGTGTCTTGTAGTTTTTAAGAGAAGAGAAAATAAAATAAGAGTTTTTTTTGGAGTTTTTAAGTAGTTAAAAAAACCGAGAGAAAATAAGACTTATTTACCCTAAATTTTTTTTCTCACTTTTGAGAAGAAAATTAAAGAAAAGAAAGCGATTTTTTCTGTTTTTTTTCTTCTTTCCCTTCTATAACTTTCTTTTCTTTTCTTTAATTAAAAAACTTTCAAAAACAATGTTGGTGCATAAACAACTCTCATTTTGTTGGCTTACAAGCGCTTAAAATTTTTATTCTATTTTATAAGAATATTGTTTACACGTAATTTTTGTGTAACGTTAGATATCCAAACTCCTAAAATTAAAATTAATTTTTAAAAGTACAATTTTTAAGAAATTTTTTATTTTTCTTAAAAGATCTCTTTAATATTTATTAAAATATAAAAGTAATGACATGACAATATTCAATTTACTTATCTCTTATTATAAAGTCTTGAACTTTTTATAACTGTTTTTTAATTTTTTTAGGTCACACCTTATTCTAAATTTTTTTTAATTAATTTAATACTCATAAAAATAGTTATTTTCTCTATGTTCACTAATCAACTCATGCACTTACCCCGTTAATTTTTTAAATTATATACAGTAGATAAGTCAATTTAAACTTAAAAAAATTTGGGATTGAAAAAACATGCATATATCTATAAACCTGTCAACATAAATAGCAATAGGAACTATAAAAGCTGAGGCCGAAAAGAATCGATAGGCAACCAATTTGTAGAAGATATTTAGCCCTGCCCGGCTGCCCCAACAATACGAGCCCCCACCATCATCATTACTGGCTGCCATCCCTCTACCTTTGTCACCTACTCTCTACTTTTTTTTTACACATACCCCATAAAAACACTAATCCTTGCTCTATATAAAAATAAAATTAAGAGAAAAAATGATATATAAAAATCAAGAACCCTAGTCATTCTTGCTCTTTTTTTAAGACTTAGAATAAAATTGCAAAATTTGATAAATTTTGTTATGTATTGTGAAAGTTTTTTGCCGAATTACGATTATAATATATATTAATATGTAATTGGATAGGATTATAATGTTGTCTCACTATATCAAATATATCATTAAATATTATATATCAATACATGCATGAGATTCGGTAGGATTATAACGTTGAATCACTATATTAAATACATCGTTAAATATTATCAATTATAATTATCTACTTAACTCACAATAATAAAAATTCACATATAAAGTTGAAAGATATATCATTTTTCAAATTTGATAATGGTGTATGTGCATGTATTTATGGTGTGAAAGAGGAAGAAGCTTTCAATATTAGTATCATTTTTTTGATTTTTTAAAAATGTTTCTAAATTGAGAGGATTGAGTTATTTTAAGTAGGGAACAATTATATGTAATATTATTTTATAGGATAATATTAATTATATATATTAAACTAGGCTAATTGATTGGTCTAATTAAGTATAATATATTAACTCTAATTAAGTCTAATATGGATTAGTTAGTGTGAGTTATTTTGGGCTTGTGATGAGTAAGCTCACTAAGATTACTAATCATGAATAATATAAATAAGGAATTAGTCACCTCCCTTGATCCTATACACGCTTAAGGATTTCGTAATACTTAAAGGTTAAAAGGATTTCTCATCAAGCTAGCATCTAGTGCATCAAATGAGTAGTACATTCTTTATCCAGAAGAGATCAATTCCGTTGCGGGATTCCAAATAAGGTACACAAAGTTATTATTTTCTATATATTCTAGGTGTTCTTCTCCTATCTATGTCAACGGATAGAATTAATTATTATGGATTAATTCTTACATTATACTCACAAGAAAATTTTGATATCTTCACAAAATTTCTTTCACATAAATGTGGGATAATAAAATTATTAGATGAATTAATTTACAGAAAAATAATTTTTTCTTATCAAGATATCAATTTCTTTTTAAGAAAATGGTATTTATTGCAAGTGACACAAGTTGAAGGGTATGCTATATAAATTAATTTGTGTGACATCTGACTAGATTCGTCCATTCGTAGATTACGGTGGGAAAAACTATATAGGTGATAATTTTCGACACGACCCGATAACACGACACGTATATGATTCATAAACGGGTTCGTGTCATATATAAATACCATTTTAAACGCGTATCAAAACACGATTCATAAACGAGTTCATGTTATAAACACGTATATACACGAGTTTCAATACGATACGGATTTGCCTAATACGACACCCTTAAGATAAAGCAAGCCCATGATCTTTAATTTATTGACTTTTCTAAGTTTTTTGCAATCTTCAATCGATTTATATAGATTTCATGTTTGAATTGTTATCTAAGTTTGGAGCTGTTTCTTTATTGTCAGATTTTATTTTTAATTTTTATTAAGCTTTATAATCTTACGCCATATAGCGTGAGATTTCAAGGGAATGTTTTTTTGATCAAAATTTCAAGGGAATGTGGTATTATATAATATTATATCTGTTTTAAATTATAAGATTAATATTGATTTTTTAAAAGTTAATTTTAAATATTTTCAAACTCAAAACTGACATAAATTCATTTAATTTATGTCAATATAATTATAAATATCATAAACTATCTAAGTAGTACTACTAGTTATAAGATTTATTGTCTTCAAAACTTAAATAAATTATGTCTATTTTAAATTTAAAAATATTTCAAATAAACTTTTGAAAAGTCAATAATGATCTTATAATTCAAAACAGAGGGACTGTTTTTTTTGGGGATACAAAATGATCTCAAAAATAATAAAAGTAGTTCATGTGATTAAATAAAAAGTTAATTATAAAATAAAATAGTATTATTAAAATAGTACAAATGATAATCTTTTATTCCTCATTATTGCAAATAAATATAACCATGTGAGTACTAAATTGATATGCCATTATTATGTAGATGTTCTATACTTAATACTATCTCCAATATTCCAGAATAAGAGTTCATTTACCAAATTTTTTATTTTTATTAAAACGTCTTAGTTTTTTAATTAATGATAATATAAAATGACACAGTATTGACATGTTCACTGTACAACATTATAATGTCATCAATATCAAACCGAATACTCAACAAATTAACAGACAAATATGAAACAAAAATATATCTATAAACTTTGTAAAATTTACAAATTAGTCTTCTTTTTAATTTCTTTTTGAATACCAAAGGACCATTTTTAAGCTCATCAAGCAATAAATTTGGAATTCCTAATATTATTCCAATGCTTATTTAACGAATGCCTACCTAATGGCCTGTGTTTGCACTAGCCTGGCCAAGTGATGTGGTGTTTTAGCACGTGGGAAGATCTGGCTATCGTGTAGCTCATGAACCAGCGGAGCTAGTTCAATCGATGAATTTTAATGTGTTTATTTTGTGGATGGAAAAAATTCATGTTAGTATTATTCCTTTAATTGTATCAGATTATTTGAATCAAAAAATTTCTCAACAATTCGGCTGTTCGTCAAAAAATTAAAAAAAAGAATAGTTATATACAATCTACAATTATTTTCTCCTCAAACCAGAGTTTGGAATTAAATTGATTACCCGAGTGGAGAACAATAATACATACACTTGATTCATACATGTGATTTGTGCACTTATTTATACAAGCTTACGATCCGTACGAGGCACGGACTAATTTTTAAAATAATTTTAAAATGTACTATGTTCTATTAAATCTCTATTAAATGTCAAAATTTTAGAGTTATTTTTGTTAATCCTGTAAGGCTATATATAAACTATATTTCTTAAAAATTGAAGAAATTAAACTCGTAAGTATTAAAAAAAATTTAAAAAAAGAAGTGAGGAATTTATATTGATTATTTTTGTAGAATTTCATCTTACATGCACATACAAAGTGGTAGTGTTAAGCTACATCGCAATTGTAAATTAGTTTTACGAAAAGAAATAAATTAAGGAAAGTAATGAATACTGATATATATATATATATATACACACATATATCAACTATATTTCTTAAAAATTGAAGAAATTAAACTTGTAAGTATTAAAAAAAGTTAAAAAAAAGAAGTGAAGAATTTATATTGATTATTTTTGTAGAATTTCATCTTACATGCACATACAAAGTGGTAGTGTTAAGCTACATCGCAATTGCAAATTAGTTTTACGAAAAGAAATGAATTAAGGAAAGTAATGAATACTTACCCCCTGATCTAGCTTACCCCCCCTTATGCAACATATCCATAAAACCCCCAATTCATTTCTTCTCTCTTCTCACAACATATCAGCCTAAAGTCGGACTAAACCCCATATCTTTATTTCTTCTCTCTCCTCAAAACAGACCAGCCAAAAGTAGGTCGAAAATCAGAGAGAACACAACCCAACAAATCGTTGTCGGAAAATTGAAAGGAATCACACCCCTTCTTCCTCCGATTCGCTCTCTTCGGAAGCCTCATCTCTTTATACCTTCTATCTCTTCGCAATATATCAGCCAAAATAAACCCCAACATATCGATTTCGCAAAATTGGAAGGAAACCCCCCAAAACAAAACAAAACCCTTCTTGCTCTGATTCGGTAAGAGCTCAAGTATTTACTCTCCTAAATACGTATTTCACTTCCATTAAATTGTTGAAACGATTTTAAAATAAATTTGTACTTTGTTAGCTAATTTTGGAGTTTACCCCGCGATTCCATTATACCCAAAATCGATTCCGTTATTTTATTGCTCTCTTTTATAATTTTGAACGCAACTGGAAGCATAGGGGTTAAAAAAGGCCCTGGTAATTGATGGGTGAATTTCCATTCAGCCTTGTATATTGTTTTTTGACAGCCAATGACAAGCTAAATCTCTGCTGAACTTATTTTTTGGGTTGTGTTCTCTCTGATTTTCGACTTACTTTTGGCTGCTCTGTTTTGAGGAGAGAGAAGAAATAAAGAGATGGGGTTTAGTCCGACTTTGGGCTGATATGTTGTGAGGAGAGAGAAAGAATGAATCGGGGGTTTTTATAGGTAGTTGCATAAAGGGGGGGTAAGCTAGATCAGGGGGTAAGCCTGTGATCCTCTCTGTATATATATATGTAGAATTTCATCTTACATGCACATACAAAGTGGTAGTGTTAAGTTACATCGCAATTGCAAATTAGTTTTACGAAAAGAGATGAATTAAGGAAAGTAATGATTACTTATATCTTTTATCAATTATATATATATATATATATATATATAACATGTTGATGTGAGTATGTCGAAAAGTAATATTAATTATATGTATTTTTTTTGTAGTGAATATCTATAAGTAGTATATAAAAAAATATGCAGTTACATGAATTTAAAAATGTGAAAACTTAAATATTTTTTTATTCAATTTATACTATTAAAGTTGTAAACTTACATATTAATGAAGTTAAACGTTAGAATTAATTTTAAGTTTTGCTACCTAATAAGAAAGGAAAAAGGAAGAGAAATAATTAATATGGTAGTGAGAGAAAGTGAATTGAATGAAAAATAAAAGTTTAATGAACAATTCTTTAATGCAAATTCAATGAATAATAATTTATTAACTTAGTTTGAGTTAACTCATTTGAGTTAACTCGACCAACCAAATTAATCTAATTCAATTGATGAGTGGATAACTTCTTGGCTTATTATATGCTAGTATTAATATAATATATCCAATCATTTTTTTAAGTTACCTCTGATATATGATTTGACACTGATTTAGTCCTCAACATTGGATTAGTTAAAGAAATTGTATATAATCTCATAAGATACAAAGTTTAAGGCTCAAATTTGTATAATAAGAACAATAAAGAGTAAAGTGAAATTCAGAGTAACTAAACTATACTGCAGTAATTAGTAAAAGTTTCAGTTCATGGGAGATGAGATAGTCAAACTCTTATATATATATATATGCTAAAAATATATATACACAGTTGTGTAGTATATAGTCGGCTATAGCGACGATTTTTTTGGGCTATAGCGATGGGATATTCTGGACTATAGTGACGGTTAGCGACGGGTGAACCGTCACTATAGTTCAAAAAAACCGTCGCTATAACCGACTGTGTATTACACGGCTGTGTACCTACATATAACTTTTTTCTATATATATATATATACACATATAATTTGACTATATTGAAAGAAGGGGGAAATAAAAACCCATCCTTCTGGATAAGCAAACTTGAACTAAACCCAATTTATTATTTTGTTTACATCTTTGAGAAAATCTCCTCACTTTTCAAGCTTTCCATTCAAGATTTCAAACTAGATTGTGATTAGCTTTCAAACATGTTCAATTCAAAATGAAACAATTCAGAAAGATAAGACAGTCCAGGACCAGATCATTAGTACAAAAATTAAATATAGTATTGTAGGAAATTAAATATAGTATTATCAGAAATTATAATTTGACAATTATTGCAGGATGAGTTGAGAATGTTTGAGTAGGGCAATAAACTAGTCACGTGCAATCATAACATAACTCCAATAGGCTTAATTACTTGAACACAAGAATACAAGATACATGTTACTCATTTCGGCAAAGACTGAAATGTAAAACTAACCCCTCAATTTGTATCGTTTTTTACCAATCCCTTCCATAAATTTTTTTTTACATAACTCACCCTTCACAATTCCAAGAGGGCTCAATCCTTACTATTATATGCCTCCACAACATGCTACACAGATTGGATTTGCAAGTATGTACACGGTAAACCTGGGATCAAGCCCTTTATGGTAGCAGCCTCGTCCTTACAACATGTCTTCACATGTGGGAACTTGGATCTTAAATGAATCCAAGATTACTTTAAAAAAGATTGGGGAATGGTTGTGGTTGTGGTGTTACTCGCATGCGAGAGTTGCAATTGTATACAATTAGCTGCTCTTTCTGTTAGCAATTCCAAGCCCCTATTATTCGCCTATTGTTCTTGATTGTTTTAAGAGAGTGGGTCTTTCAGGTATTGAAGAATTAATAGTGTTGGGGTTCAAAAAAGCTATAGCCATGGTTTCTCTTCGTCTCAGATTCAAACACTTTTTGCCATCTGTGAAGCTTTTGTACCTCTCCTGTCACCTAATGCCATCAACAATGAAAACCCACAAAGTAAGCAACTTCTTCATCCTTATACCAACTTTCTGGGTCTCAATTTCCAATCTCAGATGAGGTATGGATTTTCTTTCAGCAAGATATTTTATGAAGGGTGTGATTTCAAGATTTTGTTTTATTTTTCGTTGGAAAGGTGATGGATTTATTCATATTTTTGTTTTTCTTTGTGGATAGGTTGCAGAGAGATTAGTGAAGAGGGGAGGAAAGTAGTAGTTCTGAAGTAAATCTCCATTTCAATATGTTGCATGAAAACTATCAGAAAGAAGGGGAACAACATTGTTGGGTTTCAAGGTTATTTTTATATAGGAAGCTATTGGGTTGATTCCCGGATTGGATTAGATTACTAAAATGTAGTACAATGCATGACTTATATAGCCAATTATAGGAATGTGAACACATTCCTTATATCTACCTACTGCAGCACAAAATTAGTGACTAACACATGCATGCAGCTTTCTTGAAAAACACATGTGAAGACCATGCCTAACTTGTCTAACTTTTTGACAAACCCAAGACATGCCTAACTAGCCTAACTTTGACAAAATCACGTGAAGACATTACAAATTACAATGTTTGACACCCCCTCTTAATTTGTAATGCCGATAATAGTTTTGAATTGCTCCAATTTTTTAGAGGGAACCAGCTTTATAAGTGAATCTGCATATTGCATCTTCGTATTCACAAAATTAAGTTTAATCTCTTTATTGTTGACAAGAGACCTTATAAAGTGATGACGAATCTCAATGTGCTTTGTTCTTGCATGAAACACGGGATTTTTCGTCATTGCAATAACAGACATACTGTCACAATATAAAGTTGTGAGCTGCATCTGCTCTTGCTTTAAATTTGCAAAAATTCTTCTAAGTCATATTGTTTCACATGCAGCATCTGTAGCTGCAATATATTCTGTTTCAGCTGAAGAAAGAGCAACTGTCTTTTATTTTCTTAATGACCAAGAAATTGGTTTTGTGCCCATGCAAAATAGATAACCTAATGTACTTTTTCTATCATCAATGGATCCTGCCCAATCACTGTCTGTGTATCCTAAAAGACTGTTGTCTTTTTCTTTGACGTATTTGACGCCAAAGTTTTTGGTACCTTGCAAATATCGTAATATTTGCTTCACAACGGAATAATGAATTTGACTTGGCTCGCTCATGAATCTGGATATTACACTAACTGGATGGACAATGCCGGACCTAGTATCCGTGAGATACATTAAAGAACCAACTAGGCTGCGATACAATGAAGCATCGACTTTCTTTGCTCCATCATCTTGTTGAAGTTTTTCATTTGTCACCATTGATGTTGTCACAGGCTTGCATTTTGACATGTTAAATTCCTTTAACAAATCTTCAGTGTATTTTTCTTGAGAAATAAATATTTCTCCTTTTGATTGTCGCATTTGGATGCCAAGAAAATATTTCATGAGACCTAAATTTGTCATCTCATATTCTTTCATCATAGCCTTTTTAAATTCTTCTAGCATCATCAGATTAGTGCATGTATATATCAAATCATCAACATAAAGGCAAACAATGAGAACATCATTTGTACCTTTAATTTTTAAATATTGTAATTTGTAATGTTGTCTGGTTTTGTCAAAATTAAGCTAGTTAGGCATGTCTTGGGTTTGTCAAAAAGTTAGACAAGTTAGGCATGTTCTTCACATGTGTTTTTCAAGAAGGCTGCATGCATGTGTTAGTCACTAATTTTGTGCTGCAGTAGGTAGATATAAAGAATGTGTTCACATTCCTATAATTGGCTATATAAGCCATGCATTGTACTACATTTTAGTAATCCAATCCAATCTGAGAATCAATCTAATAACTTCTCTCTCCCTTTCGCTCTCTCTAATATATTTGGGTCTTTTAATTTAGGAGCTACTTGTTTACAATAGTAAGCTTCCTATATAAAAATAACCTTGAAACCCAACATATTTTTGGTATCAGAGCCATCAACCCGTACCCTTTCTACTCCATATATTCAACCCATTTCAAACCTACATAATCCATGGCATCAACCTCTTTCAACTTAACCTTCAATTATTCTTCTACTTTAGTGCCAATATTTGATGGAGAAAGTTATGACTACTGGAACATCCAAATGAAGACCCTTTTTACTTATCAAGATTTATGGGAAATAATAGAGGATGGTTTTTGTGAACCAGAAAGTTTAAAAATGCTAGCCACAGGGACACAAGCAAAGTAGAAGGAGTACAAAGAAAATGTGAGGAAAATGCAACAACATTACTCCACATCCAACATGGGGTAAGTAAATCCATTTTTCCTATAATCATGGGTGCAAAAACTTCAAAAGAAGCATGGAGACTCTTAAAAAATTAGTTTCAAAGTTTTGAAAAAGTAATCTCCATTAAACTTCAATCCCTTTGGTGAGATTTTGATAATCTTGTCATGAAAGACAATAAAAATGTCAAGGGATTATGAATTATGTAAGATAAAATAAAAATTTTATAAAATTTAGAGGATTAAATACAAAAAATAAAAAAAGTTAAAATAAAAAGAACAAAATAGTAATATAATTATAGGAATAAAAGAGAGAAAAAAGAAAAAACGTGACACAAATTTACTAAACTACTCAAGAGAGCCGTTTTATAATATAGATATAAAATCATATAATATAATTGTGTATGCACAAAGTGTTTGTGCGATTTAAGAAACGTTTATGCGACTTAAGAAACGTATATGTTGACCATATAAAATTAAGATATTATATGTGAAGACATAATTATTTCATATAAATCTTTTACAGTATTTAATTTTACTAATAATTTTTTTATATATAATATAAACTATAATATTTAACAAAAAAAGGAAAAAAAAAAGAAAAAGAAGAAAGATTCCTTAGCATTACACTTGAACAATATGAAAGTGATTGAATCAATGGTGGTGAAATATACCTGGACCGCATTTTGTTTGACACTTGACCTCGCAACAAGCCATAATCTTGGCTGAAAATTGAAAATGAAATAAAAACGAGTATGTATAAATTGTGCATTAATTAAAGAATATATAAATTTAATGTAGAAATCTCATTATTTATTTAATAAAAAATAATATAAATGTCAACAAATATTTGACGAAATTGAATAATGACTAATGTAAAAATATATGTGATATAATAGAATAAATTAAAGGGGAACCCTTCTACCGAAAACTTTCACAAAAACTCTTATTTAATAAGATAATATAATTTAAAATTTCTTTGTTTATAAGTTTTTTAGGACATAAGAGAAAAAGTATCAGAGAGATTAAAGTAAAAATTTTCATTTTTCTCAAAAGAAAAAATTGATCAAACTTTTCTTAAAACAATTCAAAGAACCAAAAAATATTCTCATAGTAATCAACAAAAGTAATTTCATAAAAGTAAAATAATAGTGTACTATTTAAAATGAGCTCAAATTGTCAGACTAAACGCCTCGTTTAACTTTTAAACGAGCTCAAACGGTAAAGCCAAACAAACAAAGAAAACACCACATTAACAAATGAATTGAAACGAAGAATTAATGGGATAGAGATGTAGTAGTAGTAGTTACTGTTGGGATTGCCGCAATCAGTCGTACAAGCGTCTATACAGTCTTCGGGACCGGATTCTGTCACCTTTATGTCGGAAGCTAATACGAACAGAGCCGACAACAAAGCTGCCATCACCATTTTCTTCTCCATCAGGATATAATCAATCCAGATCTATCTCTCTGAATATATATATATATATATATATATATATTTCAATTTCTCTTTTCTCTTATAAGTCACCGCGGAACACCCCTTAGTCTGACTTAGGGTGTGTTTGATTACCTCTTAATGGCTTTTAATTGGGCTGCCTCTGATTCGGTCAGAGGCAAAAGTTGTTTGATAAAAAAATTTACCCCTCTTAATGGCTCTTAATCGGTTAGACTTCAAAATAAAGATGAACCATCTAGAGGCAAGTCTGAATGACATTGCTATTTTTTGGACCAAAATACCCTCGTTAATATTATCATTTTCCTTTCATATCCTTCAAGCAGATCTGCCACCACCACCACGCCAATCATCATCTGTAGCTGAATCTGCAGCAATTTCCAATGGCCCACCCCATGGATCTCTCCCATACATACTCATTTTTTAAGCACCAAAGCTTGTATCTTACCACCCAGAATCAAAACCCCCCAAGCGTACACTGCAAATTTGGGAAAAAATTGATTCAATTCAGTTTTTGTGCAGATCTAAGAAGACCCACAAAAGCTTGTAGCTTTACTACCCAAAGATCAAAACCCACCAAGGATGTAATGCAAATTTGTAAAAATGATTGGATCAATTCAGTTTTTGTGCAGATCTAAGAAGACCCACAAATGTGGATCTGAACTAGCTTTAGCTTTTTAGTGTTTTGCTCAAAGATTTGTGACTGAACTTAGGGGAGAGAGTGGGGTGGACTCAAAAATTGTGATCGGAGCAGGGAGGGGGAGAGGGGAGGGGGACGGGGGGCGGCGCGGCAGCAGGGGGCGGGGGGGATGGGGGAGGGGGAGGGGTAGATGAAGAAGGAACCTTTTTTTTTTTAGTTTTGTTTCAAAGGTTAAAATGGTAAAATATTTTTATTCAGACATCTTGAAAAAATTATTATCAAACAACATTTTTTCATTCAGATACAGTTCTATTCAGATACTCTATATTATTCAGATGTCTAAACTATTCAGATCTTAATCTCCAATTTTATCAAACACAACCTTATTCGTGAGTAGCTCTAGCTAGATCCATGGTATTAATAAGGAAAGATACCGTAGTGGATGATATATGTAAGGGTAGTAATAGCCCTTTACTTTGTTACAAACAACAGAACTGCCATGCATGGATGCCCTACACTTAGATGCATAAATGACTCGTTTTGTTGACTAAAGGCACTTCGAAAATTTTGTTCTTTTTTAAGTATATTGTTAAAACGCACTTTTGTGTAATGTCAAAGATCTTAACTGAAATATCTCATTGTTATAGGGGTAACATGTGAGATATTGTGATATCTATGTAAGAATTTAAATTATTGTTATCATTTATATTTTTAGTCATAATTTTTTAGGTGAGAATGTGGTAAGTTAAGATGACTCAAGACGAATACTTTTTATCATCTGTGAGAATTGTAGAGATAAAAGAGTGAAAAATAAAAAAACGTAACATAAATTCACCAAGTGGCTCAAGAGAGCCCTTTTATAATATAGATATAAAATTATATCATATAACTGTGTATGTACAAAGTGTTTGTGCGATTTAAGAAACGTTTATGCGACTTAAGAAACGTATATGTTGACCATTTAAAATTAAGATATGATATGTGAAGACATAATTATTTCATATAAATCTTTTACATTATTTAATTTTACTAATAATTTTTTTTATATATAATATAAACTATAATATTCAGCAAAAGAAAAAGAAAAAAAGAAAAAAAGAAAAAGAAGAAGGATTCCTTTTGATTACATTTTAAACAATATGAAAGTGGTATTGAATCAATGGTGGTGAAATATACCTGGACCGCATTTTATTTGACACTCGCCCTCACAACGACTGATAAGCCTGGCTGAAAATTGAATATAAAATAAAAATGAGTATGTATAAATTGTGCATTAATTAAAGAAAATATAAATTTAATGTAGAAATCTCATTATTTATTTAATGAAAAATGATATAAATGTCGATAAATATTTGACAAAGTTAAATTATGACTAACGTAAAAGTATATGCGATATAATGAAATAAATTAAAATAAGACTCTTTTTAATTTTTATCTATGTCATGTATGTATATAATTCTACTGAAAATTTTCTACGTCGCAATAATAATTCTACTAAAAATTTTCGTAATATATAACAAGACTCTTATTTAATAAGATAATATAATTTAAAATTTCTTTGTTTAAGAGTTTTTTAGGACATAAGAGAAAAAGTAGTAGAGAGATTAAAGTAATTTTTTCTCAAAAGAGAAAATTAAGAAAATTGATCAAACTTTTCTTAAAACAATTCAAAGAACCAAAAAATATCCTCATAGTAATTCACCAAAATTAATTTCATAAAAGTAAAATAATAATATACTATTTAAAAAGAGTTCAAATTGTCAGACCAAACCCCTCGTTAAATTTTTAAACGAGCTCAAATTATCATACCAAACACTTCGTTTAACTTTTAAATAGAATCAAACAAACAAAGAAAACACCAAATTAACAGATGAATTGAAAAGCAGAATTAAGGGGATGGAGATGTAGTAGTTACTGTTGGGATTGACGCAACCAACGTCTATGCAGTCTTCGGGACCGGATTCCGCCACCTTTATGTCGGAAGATAATACGAACAGAGCCATCAACAAAGCTGTCGTCACCATTTTCTTCTCCGTCAGGATATAATCAATCCAGATCTATCTGTCTGAATATATTTTTTTTCATTTTCTCTCTCCTCTGTTAGTCTGACTTATTTGTGAGTAGATCTAGCTAAATCCATGGTATTTATAAGGCAAGATACCGTAGTAGTAATAGCCCTCTACTTTGTTACAAACAACAGAACTGCCATGCATACATGCCCCACGCTTGATGCATAAATGACTCGTTTTGTTGACTAAACGCACTTCCAAAATTTTGTTTTTTTAAGTATATTGTTAAAACACAATTTTGTGTAATGTCAAAGATCTAACCTGTAATACTTCATTCTATTTTAACATGTGAAATATTATGATATATATATATATATATATAAGAATTTAAATTATTGTTATCATTTATATCTTCAATCATGATCTTTTAAATAAAAATATGATAAATTAAGATGACTCAAGACGATATTATTGAAACAAGACATTGAACTTAATTTTTTATGTTATGATTTAATTTAGAGTTGAAATTTGATCTGAATTATTACACAAACTCTTCCAATAAAAATACAATATGTTTATTGTGTTTTAAAATTAAAAGCATATTTGTAAAAATATATTTTTATTTTTATTTTTTAAGATATCTTTAATGGTTATTAAAATGTAAAAACCATTAAAGATAATATTCGATCTATATATAAATTATAATTAATACTTAAGTCAACTTAAAATTAAAAACTTATCAGCAATAAGTAATATTAGGAATCTTAAATTTGTAATCTTCTTAACTTTCAAATAATATAATATTAAATATTTTAATATTAATTTATGATATAATCAAAATATACGTAGACATATCTAGTTTTAAAATCGAGCTGAATGAGTATTAAATGTACGCTAAACAGCCACCGTCTACCTTCATTGAATCTGAGGCCACCCTTTTCCTAGTTTGCTGACCAGATTGATGGCAACTTTGACTGTTTTAGAACATAAAAATATTAAAAATACTGAAGTGATTAAAATATTAGTACTACTTTAGATAAAAACTTAAATGCTAAAGGCACATGCATGAACCGAACATGGTCAAGTGTGTTATGAAAAGGAACTGATATTTTTACTAATGGAAGTAAAATTAATTTCTTAATTAGTCCATAAGAGAAGAAATTGTAAAAATATTATTATTATTATTATTATTATTATTTGGGTGAAAATATAGATCTTTTAAAATTTTTAAGGAATTAAATGATCATTATATGATAAGTGAACAAAAGGATGCAATGAATCACATAAATGTGCCTATATAGAGTCGGTTCTTTAAATATTATATTTTTATAGTTAATACAATATTGGTGTAAATATAAATTATTATCTTAAATTATTGTCATTTTTTCATTTCAGTAATCCACCTTTCAATTAAATAATTAAATTATTAATTTTTTTTACATTCGTTCAATTAAACCTGTCACGTCAGAAATTGATGACGTGACCCTACGAGTAAGTCCATTTTCAATTTATGTGTAATTAAAGAAGGTTATATTAATATTTTTTTTACACATTTGTTAAACATCAGATTGTCATCAGCTCTGAGACCTGTCCAAGTACAGAAATTACAAAAATCAGAAACTTTGCAGATATTAATTAGGAAAAAAATGAATAAATTTAAATAATTTTTTTAAAAAAATTACAAAAAAAAGAAAAAGACAAAAAAAGAAGAGAAGGTTGAATTTTGTTATTGAGCTAGATATGGTTATATGGACTGACCCATATCCACTTGTCCATTCTTTTAAAGCTCATTCATTCTAGTTCACGTACGTAAACTCAACTCATATCAGTTTAAGCTCACTTTATCAGCTTAAAATTACTCGAAATCGTGACAATCTACTTATAATTATGTCTAATCAATTTAAAAATAATCAGACTTAGAACAACTATCCAACATTAAACTGCTTTAATTCGGCTATAACACTTAACTAATACAAAATGAATCTAAAGTTACAAATGTTTGTTCTGTAGAAAAAGAAGAAGGTACAAACGTTTAAATGTTAGTGAATAGTGAGTGAGAGGTAAGTACCTGGACTGCATTCTATGTTACACTTTCTCTCACAACGCTACCACAATCTCGTTGAATTTTAGAAATGAATAGTGGACGGAGACACACTTGGGTTGGGCTGGGCTGTAGCCCGGGTGAAGTTTTTGACAAATATTTAGTACTTATATATCTTCAATAGCCCAACCCAATATTAAATACATAATACCTAAGTAACCCAACAAGTAGAGAGCCCAAATGACCAAATTCAATTGGTATGTCCATAGTCCACCAGCTCCAATTGTTGCATTGCAGCCTTGCAACGCGTCCTCCACTCCAGCTCTAATTGTTACAGCCTTGCAACGCGTCCTCCACTAGTTCCGGCCCATTGTTGCTGCCTTGCAGCGCTTCCTCGAAACTCAGAAGCAAGACTCGCCGACAACGCCCGAGAGTCGAAGATTGGATCATTTGAAGGTAATTTCTGAACTTTACTTTACTTTACTTTTAGATTTTGATTTTAGAGAATTTCAATTTGAACTTTGAAGGTAATTTCTGAATTTTTAGGTTATGGAGATTTTCAATTTGAATAAGTCACAATGAAAAATCAAGGAAGCAAGAGAGAAAAAAATTTGTTTTCTTTCTTTAAACCAAGAGAAAGTGCATCAACTAGTGAAAGACATTCTCTATATATCTAATGTTGATATCTCAAATCACCAACCACCCCTTTCCAAATCTCGAAGAGTTGAAATTGATCTTAGTACTCTTGAACAAGATCTTGGGATTCAGATCCCTATATGGTAACATCCCGTTAATCAACGAGATGAAATTAGGATAACTTATATCAAAATGGGTCTGTATCAACTTAAGTTGGCAGAGTACCGAAGGACTAAATCAAGGTCATAAAATCGAAAATTTCAATATTCGTAGTTTGAATCATTTCCTTGGTTAGAGTATTCTCCATCAAAGTGTGCAACATTTTGTTTTCCATGCTTTGTTTTTCAAAATAAGGTGTCTTTCTATCCTGCATTCATTACTGAAGGGTTTAATAGTTAGAAGAGGGTTAATGATGGAGTTAGATGTGCACTTTTGATGCATGTGGAAGGTCCTGCTTCACCACATAGGAATGCAATGAAATGTGTTGAAGACTTAATGAAAGTAACTAGACATATTGACAAAGTGTTGAATACACAAACTCTAGAAGAAGTTCAGAAGAATCAGTTGCGACTTACGGCAACAATTGAGATTCTAAAGTGGCTTAGCTTGTAAGCTTGTGCATTTAGAGGTAATGATGAATCTCCAACTTCTAGTAATCGTGGTAATTTTATAGAAATGATAAGACTTATGGGCCGATTGAACGTTAACATTGATGATGTAGTCTTAGAGAAAGTTCCGAAAAATGCTAAATGTACTTCACTGATTATTCAGAAAGAAAATTTTCATATTCTTGCAAACAAAGTTAGAAGAAAAATTCGTGAAAAAGTTGGAGATGCAAAGTTTTGTACTTTGGTTGATGAAGCCAAAGATGTATCAAATAAAGAGCAGATGACTATTGTTTTGAGATTTGTTAACAGTCATGGTTTCTTACAAGAGCATTTTTTTTGAGATTGTGCATGTTTCAGACAATACTGCTTTAACATTAAAGAAAGAAATATCTACTGTCCTTGCTCGATATAATTTGCATATCCTTAATATGCGAGGTCAAGGGTATGATGATGCTAGTAATATGTGCGTTGCTTGGAACAGACTTCAAGCTCTATTTCTTAAAGATTGTCCATACGCATATTATGTACATTGCTTTGCTCACAGACTACAATTAGCATTAGTTGCAGCTTCTGCAAAAGAGATTTTTGTTTGACAATTTTTTTCGAAACTAACAGCCATTATCAATCTCATTGGTGCTTCTCCCAAGTGGCATACTAAGTTACATTCTGCTCAAGCTATTGAAATTGCATGTATGGTAGCTTCTGGAGAACGTGATACTAGTAGAGGCATTAATCAGATTGGTAATCTACATCGGAGTGGAGCTACTCGGTGGAGCTCTCATTTTGGTTCTATTTGGAGCTTAATTGATATGTATGGTGCAACTATTTTAGTGCTTGAAAGTATTGTTGAAGAAGGATCCCCTAACTCTATGCGTGGAGAAGCTGGTGGTTGTTTGATCATAATGAGGCATTTTGAATTTATTTTCACTCTATATATGATGCATAAAATTATGGGGATTACTGATTTGCTTTGTAGAGCTTTGCAACACAAATCTCTTAACATCGTAAATGCCATGAATCTAGTCTCAACTACTAAAGCACTACTTCACACTTTGAGAGAAGAGGAATTTGATCATCTCCTTGAGCATATGCAATCAATTTGTACACAAAATGACATTGACATACCAGATATGAATGATTCATACAAAAGGGCTACAGGTCGTTCATGCCAACAAAAAGAATCGATTACAGTTTGCCAACACTATCATTTTTATGTGTTTAATTCAATAATAGATTTTCAGCAGGAAGAGTTGAATTCAAGATTTAGTGATGGAGCAGTAGAACTCCTTATACTTAGCTCAGCTTTAGAGCCGAAGGACAACTTTAAATCATTCAAAGTTGATGATATTTGCAAGCTTGCTAAGAAATTTCATCTAGAAGATTTCAGTGAACAAGAAATGCATTATTTGAGATGTCAGCTGAATCATTATAAAATTGATGTGTTCCATTATCAGAACTTTCAAAATATGTCTGCCATCACTGAATTGTGTCGCGGATTAATTAAAACAAATAAGTTGCAGCATTATAATTTGATTGATAGATTGATTCGTCTTTTTTTGACTCTACCTGTTTCCACTGCCACGACAGAACGAACATTTTCAGCTATGAAATATGTTAAAACTGCTCTTCGCAATAAAATAAAAGAGAAGTTTTTAACATATTCTATGATGATTTACATTGAACGCGAACTTGTTGAAGATATCGATTCAGATTCCATAATAGACGAATTCTATTCTACAAAGCATAGAAGGATGTAGCTTAAATAACGTGTTTTGTTTTCCTTTTTCCTTACATGTTATGTATCTTTGAATCTTACTACTATGTATGTTTTGAATTTATGATTGATCTAGGTGGGACAATTTCTTGTGTATATGGTCGGTACTTGGTAGTCCAAGACAGAAAATTTTTTTTGCTCCGCCCTTGAATAATGCTATATATGCAGAGTTAACGTCTAACTTATTGTACATATATAATATAGTCAATTAATATCGAGATTTTTTATTATTTGTATCTAGTCGACATAAATATTTTAATTCCTTTAAAAATCAAATGCAACAAATTAAGATATTTTATGAATACTCTAGAGTCTAAAGTCTAAACTTAGAATGGTTCCACACACACACACACACATATATATATATATATATATATAATACCAGAACAACAACTGCAAATAAAGTCAAAATAAAGGCATCAAAAAGGGCCAGAACAACAACTGCAAATAAAGTCAAAATAATTAAAGGGATCAAAAAGGGGTTGAAAGATTAAATAGAAAATAGAGTAAGAAATGATCTGACTTAGAAAATTGATATTTTTAAAATTAAATTTAATAGTTCCACACTCCCATCACATGAATTATAGCAAATAAAACTCATAGTCATGCGAGTAAAACTTCATGAAACCATTTTTCTTGTAAAAATAACAGTTTTCCGACTTACTGTCTTATTGACACAGCCAGTTGAACAAGCGTCTAAGCATTCCGGGCCTTGGGATTCAGCCACCCTAATCTCGGAACATAATACAAATAGAGCCAACACAAGAGCAGCTAGCGACCACTATTTTCTTCTCCATCTAATTTTAAGCTTGTTTTCTTTTTCTCTTGTATATAGTTTTGTATAATCTACACAAGTAAATCTACTTCGATCCATGGTTTCTATTTATATATAATAATGTAGTGAGTGATAGTCCCTTGCTCCCTTCAATTTATTACAAAATGCAGAAATGCCATGCCATGCATTTCTTAATGAATTTGCATCAGCTAGCGGATTACAGTCATCTCTTAGCGTTGCGCTTGGATAAAGGGGATAACTTGGTTGTAGCAACTATCGTCACAGTTTGATTGTGACAAAAGTATTTTATTAATAATAATTTTGTTAATTTATTATCAAAATTACGTTGTTAATCATGTGTTGATTGGCAAAATCATAATTATCCTCTTTAGAATTTCAAAATTAGCAAATGCAATCTCCATATATAATTTTTCTTTATTCAATATTAATTAATGAGTTTTATTTTACTTTTAACCTCGGTCTTTTGACCTAATGATAGAATATAAAGTTTTTAATAAACATGTACTCCAATTATTTTTAAATCAACAATAGATATAGAAGTTAACATTATAACAATGTAGGTACTGTATTAATAAGCACAACATTTTCTAAGAGAGCCACTTCTATGACTACCAAAACCTACTAGAGTCCCCTCCGTTATATACCTATCATCCAATTTTTCTTAATACATATTCAGCGACACAAATATAATATTGAGTGATAATAAAAATTTGTCGTAAACAATTAGCGAGAAAAAAATTGTCCCAAACAATTGTATCGCTGTAAGTGTCGCTAATGTAATATTTGTGTCGTTAAATATATATATTGAAAGAAATTAAAGGATAAATGTAATGGAGAGCATTCTCAAAAGTACCCATAACATGACTAATAGGCAATTGGAATATGGTACAAAACCTCCTATACCAACACCATCCAATTACAATACGCAAGTACCTCCTAAGCTTGAAAAATAAATGCATTTTTTTTCTTCTTGTTTTTATTTTCTTTTCCCCCCCTTTTATTTTAATCTCCTAAAATCTTATGTTTGAGTTTGCAAATTCCTGTCTTCCTCTCCTTTGTCCGTAATCGACAAATCTTTGTCTAATTCTTCAATATTCGCCATTGAAGAAGGATTTGAACCAACCCCATTAATGGTATGACTACTATGATCACTACCATTCTTATTATTTTCTGCTGATGAAGTTATCACAATCTCTATCGGTTCAGCTCTCTTTTTCGGCATCAACTGAAGAATCCTCTTTAATTCTCTGCCTTTTCCCCATAGCACTGCGTATAATCCACACACTATCAATACTGCTCCAAGCACACTGTCACAAAAAAAAATATATAACCAATTTTGTTTTAATAATAAAAAAAGATATGTTAATCATCAACAACAAATTAACACCAGTCAATATACTATAGAAATTTTCTAGTACTTTTTTTTTTTTTTGAAGAAGAAGAATTTGAAAGTGTACCTTCCAAAGTGTAACTTCTCATCGAGTACCAAAGATCCAGCAATGGCCACAATCACAAGCAACAGAGGGTTAAAAACGGATACGAATAACGGACCTCTCATTTGCACGCACCATGCAATTAGCGTAAACATCACTCCAGAAGCCATAACTCCCTATACATCACGCGCAAAAAACAAAAGGAAGAAATTAATCAAGAACTTTTGCACACACACACACACACACACATATATATATATATATATATATATATATATATCGAACTGATCTATAACAAATGATGACTATATATAATGTCTTAAACGACAACATATTTTACACCGTCTATTATTACAAGATTTGACAGGCAAGATTTTTTTTTTTTATAAAAAAGGGGACCCTCCACCACATATACAGAGTGTTGCAAAACAATTAATAATTTTCCCTTTCGCCATCTTTTTTAAAACTTGATACCATTTAAGAATTCTACTGCTCAGCTAATATATGAAATTTATATAGAGTTATAACGAGTAAATTAATATTACCGAGAAAGTAACGGCGAGGAGTCTGATGTTCCATCCCAGCTTCCATTGGCTCCAATCTCTCTCCATGCAAAGGGCATATACGATGCTTTGAATTGATCCCATTGCAACCATTAAGGCCGTGCTGGAGTAGGGACAAGGATATCGTTCAATCATCTTTGCCTGTCCATATATATATATAACACCAAAATAATCAATGAATAATTGTTCAAGTTATATAGTTCTACTAAATTAATTACTCTCTCTGTCGTCCCATAAAAAAATGTCACAGTTAATTTAGATTTTAACCTTATAATGTTAATCCATATTTCAAAACCTGACATGGATACACAGTAGCATGCAATATTGATGCAAAAAGACAATTTCAATGTGAAAAAAAAAGGCTCTTGGCTAGCTTGAGCATATTGTATTCCAAGTTTTTATGTCCAAATTTCTCCAAATCATGTTATTAAATTTGTTATTATAATTTTTTTTTTAACATTTATTACACTTATTATACAGTCTCTTTCCTATTTCCTGCCTTTTAATCTCTCCGTTTATTTTATCTAACTTTCTAATAGATTTCAAGAAAAAAAAATTAATGACTTATTTTTTCATATTAACATCAATATATAACAAGCTATGAGAAGATAAATTAATTTGGTTGGTCAAGAGTAATTTGGTTATCAACTTATAATTTTTAAATACAAATTATAAAATAATACATGTTTAAATATAGAATATAATTATAATCAATTCTTTTGAACAATGTATCAATCATACTATATTTTCATCCTCGTGTATATTATTATTATATCAGTCAAAATCTCTCTCTATATATATTTATCATAATTATTAATTTTGATTGATCATTAAATTACTAGATAATTATTAAAAAACAACGAACCTAAAATGAAATGAATTCCAATCGCCAAGAAAAGAGAAAAAAAAGAGAAAACATAAGAAACATATAAAGATAGTCCATATTTCGCACGAGTTTTAAGCTTGTTATCCGTTTAATACAAACTAATTTATTTTTCTTTGACCTTTTCAATGAATTTAAGAAAATTAATATTGATACTTATACCCAATTTAAGCAATCAGACAAAATATTAAATACATTCTCTTAATATATGTGATTCCTTCTAAAACGATAATTAAAAAAACAATAGAAGGAACTATTAATATCTCTTTTTACCTTTATTGCACTTATTATTTTTCTCTTTCTACATTTATTTCAATTATTTATTGCACTTATTATCGTCTATTTCATGATAAATACACCAAATCTTCATATATAGTAGAATATACGCAAATACCTATTGAGCATCCCCATTTTTTCTAATATTTTATTATAAAGCGACTTTTCCAACTGTTTAGTGAATTTATGTCACTTTTTTCCTTCTTTGTTTTTGCTATATTTTTCTATTTAATACTTTAAATTTTATAAGAATCTCATTTTACTCTATATAATTTGACACGCGCTATATGTGCCACCGGATGTTAGTATTTTATAAAGCAAACAATATATAAAATATATGACAAATTAATTTCCTTAATTTACTTGTACAAACACCATATATAACCCAAAAAAAATTAAATTGTGGGACAAAATTAGAGGGAGTATTAATTACTTTCGAGGGAGCTTTTAAGTACCTGAATAATGAGCCAGAGTGCATAACTAACACAGCTGCCAAGTGCCAACAAGGCACCCAATACCCTATTGGGGTGGATGCCTGCCACGTGTCCAGCATGGTGTTGACTGGCTTTGAGAAGGTCAACGTGGGTTGTCCAGATGTTGACATCTGGGCCTTTGTAAAGCGTGAGGACCATCGCCCCAACTATACCCATTAATGTCCCCAACACCTTTGCTGCCGCTGCTTTACCCCAGCCCAGCTTCTCCAGCCTATATATACACGACCCAAACTGTTATCTCATAATATTACATATCATGGTTAATCTTATAATTTTATTCAAATCTTATGCATTGATTTAAGTCACAATTATTTAATTTATAAAATTTTAGCAATACATAACAAGTCCTCATCGTTATAAACTCGATTGTCCCGAAACAAACGTCTCACTTTTAAAAACATGTTTACTCAAATAGAATAACAACTATAAATTCTTATAAACTACTCTCATTTTGAGACGCATATATGTAAATGATAGACAAACGCAAATCACTTTATAAAGATATGACATCTGAATTTACGTACAGTATAACAAATCTTTAACTCATAGTATAATTAGTAATATAAAATTGATACTGTTAATTATATCATAAAAGGTATAATTTTGTATTAATATTATATTGCTTTAAGTGAGGAATTTGCTAATTAATCTAAGAACAATAATATCACACGGTACAAACGCAAAGAAGAGTTTTATATTTTAGTCTAAAAGATCATTTTGAGACTAAAATAGTATATAGAGAGAGAGAGAGAGAGAAGAGGTAGGTACCTGAAGGTGACGGCCAAAACAAAGGTAATGGCAGGAATGAGATTGGTGGTGGCTGAAGCAAATGTTGCAGAGGTTAAAGCCAAGCACTGCGCATACATATTTTGGGCCAGAGATCCTCTGAAATAATTTTTGAATTGCAAAAGAATATTCTTATTAATGAAAAAATGATACTCCATCGTGACAAAGAGTCCCATTGGATTATTTTTCTAGTACTACAAATTTGAATATTTTTAACCATCTAAAAAAAATACTAATAATTTCAAAAATTATTACTTTCAAATTCAAATTATGAATTCACATTTTTTTTTTACAAAGTAACCTTTAAATCTCAAAATCAAAAATAGATATTTTTTGTCGATCAATTCAAAGAAAACAAATTATACATAAAAAATTGTGTATATATTAAATAGAAAACAAGTCATATCATTAAATTATTAATATATTTTTATTATTATACAATATATATGGATCTTATTGCGTATAGTTTGTGACTTATTATTTTTTTTTTGCCATTATCTTCTTACTTTCGGCAATTCAAAATAAAATGACTGTGGACCCTATTAAAACACATTAGGCAAGATTAAATTAGCACGTAAAGCTGTAATAAGGTAATGAATTATTATTATTTTTAAAAAATATTACTATTAAAGCTATGCCAACTATTTTTCGGATGGCATGAGTTAATTAGCAGCATTATTTTCCCCTTCACAAACCCATCTAGATTTGACAAAAGGCTTAAACCATCATTGCTGTCAAGAACTAAGAAAAGAAATTGGTTTTCAAATTTGGTTTTGTTTTCCATATATATCTGGTTCTGGTAATATATATATATATATATATATATATATATATATAGAGAGAGAGAGAGAGAGAGAGGTATAATTAAGGGTGGGTAGTTGTGAAGATTATGGGGCGGTAAAAAAGACCAATTGTACGTTCGAAGAGAAAATGAATTTGTGCACGGCTATTATAATTAACGGAAGAATAAGAGCATTTACTTTATTATACAGCTGGCTAAACTAATTTTGTTTCTTCATCTTCCTCAAAGAATAGAAAAATATGTATTTAATAAATTTAATTTTATAAAAAGGAAAAAAAAAATACCATAATAACCCTATTTTGGGAAAAATAGAAATTTAAAATTAAATAAAACTTACCCTAATAACCCACAAAGAAATGCTTGGAGAAGCACCATCCATGTCAGCTTTGGCCTTTTGTTCCTACATTTAACAAGAACAATAACATCTCAAAACATTAATCACAACAAATTAATAAATACTCAAGAAATATACAAGAAAGATACAAATACATATTTATGACCATATAGAAAGTTTCATTAAATTGTTTCTTGATTAGGGAAAAAAGTCAAATAATTAAATACTAAAGATATCTTAGCTAGAACAAAAGCATGCCAAGAATAATTTGAAAAATATAGAAAGTTTCAATAAATTTCTTTCTTGATTAAGAAAAAACTTAAATAATTACTCCATCCGTCCCTTAATATCGGACGTTTTAAACTTAGACACAAGAATTAAGATAATAATTGTATAATATTAACTATAGTATCAATTGTCTATAATACCCTTAACCTTATTTTATCATAATTATCTCATACTCTCTCACACACATTTTTCCATGAGGGGTAATTTTAAAAAAATTGTGACCAATTCTCCTTGATTATAACAAACGTCAAATAATTAGGGACAAATAAGAAACTCTAAAACGTCTTATATTAATGTATTAAAACAAAAACATGTCGATTCTTGTTGTACTTTGACACAATAACATGGTCTGTAAATTAAATTATTTGACAAATTTTTGTCAAAAAAAATCTTTTTCGAAAGGAAATTGATATTTTCACATGTAAAATTTGATATTTTCATAAGTTTCCTATCACATGAGTGTGAGATCTATTTATTATTTACCCCCTCCGTCCCAAATTAAACATACAGTTTTGACTTTTTAAAGTCAAATCAATTATTTTAAAACTAATTTTTGTAGCATTTTTGCCAAAATATGGGTGAAGAGATTATAATCAAAAGAAAGTATATATTACTGCTAATCTCAGTTTTTATAATTTTAAAAATATATTTATATATGCTTAATTATTAATTTTAAATATAATTAATTTGACTAAAAAAATCAAATCGAACATTTAAACTATTATCTTTTGAAAATATTAATTCTCTCCCGAAATATGTATATACAAAGAAGAATAAAATAAGAGAGAAAACTGCACAGGTACCTTTCAACGATGAGTGCAACCGGAACAATAAAGGCAGCCGCGAAAACGAAGCGATAAGCCACCAAAACCCTCAAATCCATACCATCATTTGCAGCCAATTTGTACAAAACATTCACACCGGCAAATATAGTCTGTACCACCACCATTAGTATGGCTGGCTTTAGCCCATGTATTACATTGCACACTTTCGCCATATTCAATTTTCTACCCCCAATTTTCCTATATATATATATATATATATATCTTTTCAAACCCTGAATTAATGGTTTAGGGTTTTTCAAAACCTAACAAAAGGTGTGTAAAATTAAAACAAGCAACAAGATGAAGAATTATGTAAATTCGTAGTCTTCTCGCTTCTTAGGGCAAAGAAATGGGACAAAAATGAAATGAAAATGGGGAGAGGTGAATATATAAGGAAGAGAAAGAGAAAGTATAGAGAGAGAGAGAATGAGTCGTTTGGCTATGTTCTCGAAATACTTGTTACAGAAAAAGAGAGAAAGAAGAAGTTGTTGTATGCATGGTGTAAATGTGTAAGAAGAGAGAGAAAAGTAGAGTTGATGGTATTCATTCTTTGTTTTTTTAAATTAGAAATATATTTATAAAATAATAATTTTTAAGAATAATTTTAAGAAATTGATATTTTTTAAGTAAAATTGAATAAATTCTTATGAAATACTTTCTCCGTCCCGTATTAAACGTCCTAATAAATATCTTAAGATGTTGCACAATAAATGTCTTATATCTATATTAGTAACTATTTTTATCTTATTTTTCCACTTATACCCTCGTAATCTTTTTAGTCAACTTTTGTTGAAAACTTAAAAAATAATAAAAGGTTTACATTGAGAAGTGATGTATTGTTATACCATTTTCTTTCTCATATTATCAATATAACATCTCTTCTATTCATGTGGAATTAACAAGGAATAATTAATGTTTGGGTCATAGAAAAGTGAATGAATACTACAATTAAAGGTAATTTAGAAGGGTAATTTAGGTAAGAAAAATTATTAATTGACGTGCCAAAACTAATTAGGACGTTTAATACGGGACGAAGGGAGTATCAAATTTTCCTTGTCGTACTAACAATTTATTAATTTTATATTTTCAAATATAGTCTTAGTATTAGTTAAGAATTTAATTATGTTAGTTTAGTATTCAAAATGATAGTAAAAAAATTATGGCAAATTAAGAATATGATGTCACTTAATAGTTTTAAAATAAAAATATATCTTTAATTTTAAAAAATAAAATAAAAAGGAAAATAGATTTCTAATTTTAGAATAGAGAGAATATTAATTTGTGATAATAGATTCGAGTAGGCTTCGTTCTCCCCCCCCCCCACACACATATATGTGTGTGTGGAAACTGATAAATGCACAGTAGAAAATGATATTTTTATAGTAAAAGTTTCGCTATAGATCCTATAGCGACAATTTTCACCATCGTTACATTTACAGCGACACGTTTGCTGTAAAAATATCAAAAAGTACTGTGAATTTATCAATTTCCTATATATATATATATAATATAATATAATATAATATAGAATTGATATTTCCAGTCTTATTTGATATTTACGCAAGCGGGGAACCACTTTTTAAGTAAACTAAGCTTGTACCTCCCCAAAAAGTCCAAGACTATACCCAACTGCCCTTCTCTTCCTATCCCTCCTGCAACTTATTCTCCTACTACACTAAAAACCCAAACCCATTAAATCATTAATTACTGTAGCTGATTTTATTTTACCCAATTTGAGAGAATTTATTGAGTTGATTTCAATTTCAAGGCCTTTCTTGCCGTATGTAATCACAAAGATTTCGGTAACATGAATTGTGAAAGCTAAAATTATAGTTTCTCTGGACCCAAACTTAACTTATTATTGATTTTTAAAAATTAATTTAAAATATTTTTAAACTCAAAATTTAGATGATTCACTAAATATATAAAGCGACAAATCTTGCAAGAAGTAGTATTTGTTAAATAGTTTATAATATTCATATTATATTAATTAAACTTAAAAGAATTCATGTTAATTTTAATGTCGAAAATATCTTAAATTGAATCTTATATTTTAAAACAAAAAAAGTTTAAAATCTGACCGTTGTGAAGTTCGACGCGTAAGAGAAAGGAATTCTCCAAAATTTTGAAAATGTAAAAGAGAGAAGAATTGCAATGATGATCAAACACTTCATGCCTTTTATTTTATGAAAATAAAAGGTGTCAAACAGTTCTAAAATTAAATATTAAAAAACTTAATTATAGGTACTAAATTTTAAATTATTATAAATTACATGTCTTTAATTTTAAAACAGAAAGATTATATATATTTGCTTTGCCATTAAATTAAAATTATCACAAATATAGAAAATACTTCTTATCCCAAGTACATAGCAAAGTAAACATTAATAATAATTTTTTTTAAATTAGTGATATTTACACAATGTCATTTGTATAATGACATATATATGCCAACTCATCATATATATATATATATATATATTACAAATAAATTCACTAACTTTTCAAACTAATTAACTCAACATGTGTATCCCAACTCTACAAATATAAATAGGGCATTTGCTTCTCAAACTAAACATAAATAGTAATTTTTTAAGAAAAATTAATGATATTTACAATATTCCACTTATATATACGACAGATATATGCTAACTCAACATACGTATCACGTTCTACAAATATAGAACACTTACTTTTCAAAGTAAATATAAATAATAAAAGTTTCTAAAATAAATAATATTTATATATGAAGTGATACTTGTATGTCAACTCATTATATATATTACAACTCTATAAATATAAGATACCTATACGTATACTTTTCAAATTAAATATAAATGACTTTTTTAAAAATTAATGATATTTAAAGTGTATCATTTGTACACGATATATATATACACACACACCCCAACTCAGCAAATATAACGACTCTACAAATATAAGGCAGTTACTTAACTATCCATTTTAGGTAGAAATGCATTAACTACGTGGTATTTAGATTTTTTTTTTGTTTTAGGTAGAAAAGTATGAAGTAATGGTATTTAGGACTTAACCATTTTAGGTGGAAATTTATGAAATATTTATTATACAAGGAAAAAGGGAGCGGGTGACATCAGCTGAATTTATGTCACCAAATATTTATTACATACCTCTTCCGGAAGAGGGAGTGAGTGACATCAGTTGAAACCGTGTCACAAAATATGTATTACATAGTGGAAGAGGGAGTTATGTCACAAAACCTTTTTTTTTAATTAATGAAGCTGAATAAATGTTTAGGCAATAAATGCTTTAACCAAATTAAATAGTTTCTCCGTTTTAAATTATAAGATTATTATGAATTTTTAAAAGTCAATTTGAAATATTTTTAAAATTAAAATTGAGATGATTCATTAAATTTTATGAAGCAATAAATCTTGTAATAAGTAACTAGTACGTACTTGTTAAATAGTTTACAATATTCATGTTGTATTGATCAAAATTTAAAAAAATTATGTCAATTTTAATATTAAAAATATCTTAAGTTAATTTCAAAAAATCAATAACGATATCATATTTTAAAACGGAGAAGGTATTTATATAAGATCAGACAATTGTGAAGTTCGATACCTAAGAGAAAGGACTTCTTAAAATTTTTGAAAATGGAAAAGAAACAAGAATTGCAATAATGATCAAACACTTTATGCTTTTTATTTTATGAAAATAAAATATGGGTCAAACAATACTAAAATTAAATATTAAAAAAACTTATAGATACTAAATTTCAAAATATTATAAATTATATGTGTCTTTAATTTTAAAACTTTAATTATAATTATCACAAATACGAAAAATACTTCTTATCTTGAGCACATAGCAAAATAAACTTAAATGATAAAATTTTCTAAAATAAGTGATATTTACACAATGTCATTTGTGTAATGACATACATGCCAACTCATCATTTATATATTACGAGTTCACCTACTTTTCAAACTAGCTAATTAACTATAAGTAATAATTTTTTGAAAAAATAGTTATATTTATAGAACAATAGTAATTTGGTAATAAAAGAATGCTACAATTAAAAGATGGATATAAAATGATATGGCTAGTTGTGGTTAATTATTATTACTAAACTCACTCATGTATGATGGATAATCAACTAATTACACTTTGCCACATCATTTTGAAAATTAACTTTTGTAAGATTTTTTTATCACCGTAGCAGTACTCTTTATAAATTGTCATTTGTATATGACAGATATATGCCAACTCAACATATGTGTCCCAACTCCACAAATATAATTAAGGACTTTGCTTCTCAAACTAAACATAAATAGTAAAAATTTCTAAAATCAATGATATTTACAATGTGCCACTAATATATATGACAGATATATGTCAACTCAACATATGTATAACCTTTGACAAATAAAAGAATTTACTTTTCAAACTAAATATAAATATCACTACAAGAAAAAGGCTTTATGTCGAAAATAATCTTATTCCGTCAGAATAAGGCTATTTTTGACAGAATATTTAGTCATAAATTCAGTCAAATATAAATCGGTCGGGGATAAGTCCATCGAGAATTCCATCGAGAATAAGTATTCCCAACAGAATTAACACCGACGAAATTTCTATTGACATTAAGGTATTTTTGACGGAATTTAATTTCAACAAAATTTTTCGTCGGAAATATCTTGCCACATGTTGGTTTTAGATTGATTCAGGAAGATTATTTTGGATAGAATTTCCGTCGGAATTAGCTAATTCCGTTAGAAATATTCATTTTCTAAAATATTTTTTTTGTTTTTATAATTCCTAGGTTTTTAAACCCCAATTTGTACCTGTACCTATTTTTAACTAGTTTTTCCCAACAACAACACATACATATAAATCGCAACAACCAACATACACGCCAAAATAGCTAATCCTCCAAACAATTCCTAACAATAACACATACATATAAACGTTACTACCTTTTTACACCTCAGACGTGACTAATCCTCCAAACAACACATAAAAACATATTTCAACTTTGAACTAAGAAAGAAAACAAATATTACAAATATAATATCATGTATAACAGTAGCTAAGCTAAGAAAGAAACATATATAAATTAAATTATTTACAAATATAAGTTAAACTAAAATTGTAATCAACAATAATGTACAATGTAAGTAAGCCTAACTACAATTGACAATATAACTAAGTATAGCTATAACTATCTATCGCTATTATCGGACGGGGGTTGACGGTGCTGCTTCGGTGTCGAAAAATCATAGTTATCATCCTCGCGCTCGTCATCCTTACCCTGTTGGTACAATTAAAAATATAAATTATTAGTCTGTAATTGAGAATTAAAGAAACAACTAAATAACATGCAGAATATACAACTTAAAATGAATAAAATACCTGAGTAGTCGGAGGCTAACTCTGCATCGGTCCAAAAGCCTTTAACAATAGGGTAACCACCATCCATACCACCTCGTCGTGTATCGGGGCGAACTGTTCCAGAGGGATACCTATACTCTAGGTGGTAGCCCCCTTGTTGCAATGTCCTAAGCAAGCCGATGAAGGCGAGCACAGCTAGGAAAGTCCTGACGACGAAATAGCGGATCTGTATCAAACGTCTCCGACACCGCAGTTATAACCCTCTGGAATAGCTCGTTGTCCAAGTCAGTGCCAACAGGTGCTCCCGGACGCTGACGCTTATGGAAATAAAAATAACTTTACTAATAATTTATGAAGCGATATAAATTATGAAATAACAATAAACATAATAAAATGAATACCTCTAGGTAATGTATATGCTTGTACACTCGACAAACCAAAGAAACTAGCTTTCCCACCATGCTTTAGTTGTGTGCCTTGAACATCCCCTATACAGACTGGACATGACAGCTTCCTGTGTGTTGACCATCTATTAATCATCCTAAGTGCCAAAAAGTCAATGATAATCCACAACAAGGTTGCCTTGATCACAAAATTTTCCTTCACTGATTTATTATAAATTTGCACCCCCGTCTCCCACAATATCTTAAGTTCATTAACTAACCGCTTGAGGTACACATTTATGTCTTTTGTAGGACTCTTATCCCCCGATATAAGTAATGGACAAATACAAATCCCTCATGCACATGATGGCGGAGGATTGTAAGCTATCATGATCACTGGTCAAACAGAGTATAACTGGCTAACATTATTAAATGGGCAAAAGTGATCCGTAGTAATGTCAAGCCTAATATTTCGAACCTCTTCAACAAATTGTGGAAAACTTTGATCAAACTTCTTTCATTCATCTCAATCTGTAGGGTGAGTCAGCTGACCAGGCACGACGTCTCTTGTTTTATGCCAACTCATTTGTTCAGTATGTTGGTGTGTCAAGTGTAAAAACTTGATTTGGAAGAAAGCCAACGACATTAAATTTGACTTGTTTTCACGTGGCTTTGTTGATAGGTATTCCGTATGGATTCATCACGGGGAATCAGTTGAGTTGATGGAAATAGCCTGTCGTGTAGATCAACCAGTTCACTGGGAATTAGATGGTGATAACTATGATGTCGTGGATATGTTGGTCGATGCTTATGGTCATAACGATATTGATTAGGGTACAAACGAGCATTCATCAAGTAGTGCTCAACAAGAGCCAAATGATACGGCATCTGCCTTTTACAAGATGTTATCTGAATCTAGGGTCCAATTGTACGATGGAAATGATAAGCCCACCAGACTTTCTGTAGTGATGAAATTCTTACACTTCAAGAATGAGCATGACTGCAGTGAGAGAAACTTCAATGATTTGTTTGCTCTTATCAGCAAGTTCTTACCTAATTAAGGATCATATATTGCCCTCGAATTACTATAAAGTGAAGAAGATAGTTAATGGATTGAATCTGGGTTATGAGAAGATCAACACTTATGAGCAGAATTACATGTTATACTACGGGGAGGACAAAGATAAGGTACATTGTGATATCTGCAAGTTACCTCAGTACAAGACGACAAAACACAGGGAGAAGGAAAAACATGTGCCTAAAAAGTTCTTATGGTACTTTGATCTTGTGCCGAGGCTTCAGCGTCTATTCATGTCGTCTCATCTTTCCGTTCGGATTATCAGCATGTTCATTTACAAACTTCAAAAATTTGGACACCCCATCATGGTACTCAACAACTGATCCCCTCCCATCAAGCGGTATCCTACGTTATATCCAACTCCGATCGTCTGACATCTTTAATTGAACAAAAGACGTAATCAGACCAGGCTTAGCGTATGTACTCCATTTATGAATCTTGTATATCTTCATCTCTGGTCTAAAGGGGTCGGGCTTTTATCCCGTTCTTGGATGCGTCTCCTCACTAGTGTCAATACCTTGAGCATGTTTCTTCTGTTTCAAAAAAAAAATTGACAGCACCTCCCCATGGTCTCCAAGTACACGAAATAGACCAATTAGATAACTTAGTCTAAGTATGTACTCAGAGAACATATAAAGATACCATCCGAAAAATCCATTAGAAAAAGGTACTCAAGCCATTGGCACCGGCCTAAGTGAGAGACATAACATCTAGGAATAGTCCCGGACTGAGGACTAATCATCATTCACTCTTAATGAGTGAGTGTCGAACGAATTTCTAAGCTCCTTAGCAAACTATATGCATAGGAAGATCAATTTATTTTAGCAGGAGGAAACTAAGTAAATGCTACTTAGTTTACTATTTTAATTTATTTATTTTATTTTATTATATTATGTTTATTTTTATTTTATTTGGTTGTGAAAACTAATTAAATATTACTTAGTTTATTTTAGCAGTAGAAAACTAAGCAAATGTTACTTAGTTTACTATTTTAATTTTTTTACTATTATATTATGTTTATTTTAACTTTAATTAGTACTGGAAACTTAAATACTATTTAGTTTATTTTAGCAGTGGAAAACTAAACAAATGCTACTTAGTTTACTATTTTAATTTATTTATTTTTATTATTATAGTATGTTTATTTTTATTTTATTATTAATTTAATTAATTTAATTAAGATTAATTAAATTAAATTAATCTTAATTTAATATTATATTTTATTATTTTATTTTATTTTATTCCGAATTATATTATGATATATTATATTTTATTATATAATTTTAGTATACTGTTTTACATTATGATATATATATATATATATGTATTAATTTATTTTATTAGTTAAGTATAACATTTGTTTATTATGTTTTATAATCTCCAAAGAAATTCTGTCGGGAATTCCGTTAGAAATAAAATCACCCCCAATTGTAAACCAAGTCTCATATGAACAAACTCGCAATTTTATTTGTTTAAACAATACTAAACAAGTTCGAAGTTTGAAATCAAAGGGAGACACCAAGTAATAACAATAACAATACTCAATAACATTAACAATAACAATAAGAATATATCAAAGGCACAAAATATAATACATAAAATGCATAACAATCCTTTACGCCACAATAAACCGTAAATTCCCAAATCAACAATCCCTGCCAATAAGGCACAAGTAAGTTCTTGGTTTGATAGCAATGTGAAGCCTGCCAAAATTCCCAAATTAACAACCCTTTAGGCCATTTCAAAACATAGTGATGGGCTGTAGGCACCAAACAATTCGTGTGGGCAGTAGGCACCATTGGGTGCTTGAATTTTTAATTTAATGAATTTTATAGAAACTAAAATAAGGCTAATTCAATTACATTGCTAACTTAGTCCAACTAAATTTTCAATTTAGTGATTTTGATATAAACTTTAAAAAACTCTAAACTGAAGAGACGGAGAGAAAGGGGGTGTGTACTTCATAAATTGATGTGTTAGGGGTGTTATTGTCGCCGTCGCCATGCTTGGTGCTGTTACCGCCGTCGCTAGGTCCAACCGATTGTCATCACTATGTGCTGCCAAGGAGAGCATAGGTGGGGGAGAACGTGGGAACAGAGGGGAAAGAGGTGGAGACTAGCGCCGAGGAGGTGGTGGCAACGGTGGAGGGGGAGTTCTAGATAGAGAACTAATGTAGAGTGATGGAGAGAGGGAAACGTGAGTGATGCGGGGAAAAGAAAATGATTTTTAAGGTTTAAATTTAGTCTATTTCCGACAGAATTCAGTCGAAACTAAATTCGTCGAAAATAAGGTAAGTTCGACGGAATTTCCATCAAACATATTAGTACTTTCGTCGAGATTATAGTCCGCACTTGCGAAAAATCTTCGTGTCAATTCCTGTAGATACTTTCGACCAAATTTTGTCGATATTAATATATTAGTGGCTGCTAGAGAAAGTAGCGGCCAACATGAAAGGTCGTAGAAATTAATCATGGGACTTAAAGTAATTATAATTTAAATTAAAAAATATAGCTAATTAATACTCCACTCGTTAATTGGTTCACAAATATAAAGAATTATAAAATGAGTAGTAGACTAATATAAGGAATAGTAATTGACTAGGTAATTTGAGAGTAGTAATTGGCTACATAATTTATTTATGGGTAGGAATATAATATAAACTCAATCACCTACATACTATTTATAATTAATAATTATAAGGCGATAATCAGTAATTATCCTTATACGTACGTTATTTTATTAATTAGTATTATTGATAATCCATATAAGAAAAGGTGATTGAGTTTATATTATATTCCTACCTATAAATAAATTACGTAGTCAACTACTATTTTCAAATTACCTAATCAAGTACTATTCCTTATATTAGTCTACTACTCATTTTATAATTCTTTATATTTGTGAACCAATTAGCGAGTGGAGTATTAATTAGCTATATATTTTTAATTTAAATTATAATTACTTTAAGTTCCATAATTAATTTCTACGACCTTTCATGTTGGCCGCTACTTCTTCTATCAGCCAATCAAAACGCGGTCGTTTTGACTGGCCGCTAGAGAGAGTAGCGACCAACATAAAAAAATTTAGTTGGCCGTAAGAGAGAGTAGCGGCCGGGACCTTGGTCAATATAGGCCATTAGATCTTCCATTGAATGGCTGGAGATGAGCTAGCTTGAATAGGCCCATAGTTAACGCAAGCTATATATTACTTCCCTACAATGATGTATAGTAAATACTTATTATAATTAATATCATGGCAAATAGATCTTTTATCGACCATTGTACATAAGAATGATCCAGAATTTTTTATAAAAAAAATCTCGTCATCCGCTACTATTAATAGCGGATGACGCTACTATTTATCATCCTATACTAAAAATGATGTAATCCCATCATCATATACTAAATGATATATTAAACATTAATAATGGTGTTTATTCGTCTCTAACATGATGGTAGGACTTACTAGTCATGTAAGAAGAATTTTGTGTAATTATTAATTTCACTTGTAAAATTATCAATTTTTAAAAAATATTTTTAAGTTTAGCTGGAACCATAATCAAATTATTCTCTTTTTAATGGTAGGACTCACTAGTCATGTAAGAAGAATTTTATGTAATTATTAATTTCACTTATAAAAATATCAATTTTCAAAAAATATTTTTAAGCTAAGGTGGTACCATAATCAAATAGTCCTCTTTTGAATTCCGAAATTAGCAAATGCTCCATGTATAATTTTGTTTATTCAATATAAACGAGTTTTATTTGACTATTAACTTTGATCTTTTGAACTAACGAGTATAAGGTTTTTCATGTAAAGACACCATGTACTATATTAATAAGCACAACATTTTCTAAGAATGAATAAGAAATGAAGAAGTTAACATTAATCTTAACATTAATGTACTTGAAGATACTTTATACTTGCTAGGTAGTAGGTACTATATTACTAAACCCAACATTTTCTAAGAGTGCCACTTCCATGACTACGAAAATTACCCAAAACACTTTTGGGCAATTGGAATATGGCACAAGGCCTCCTGCCAATACCATCCAATTACAATATGTAAGAACCACCTAACCTTAAAAACATTATTTCAAAACTAATATTTTCACTTCAAAACTAATATTTTCACAAGTGAAAATGATAATTTTAAAAAATTCTTCTTACACGTTAAAGAAGAACTTGTTGATCACAATCATTTTTATTTGTGAAAATATAGATCAATTCATTTTTTTTCTATATTGTTGTTGTTGGTGGCGTTGTCTTTTTATCTCCTAAATTCTTATGTTTGAGTTTGCAAATCCATGTCTTCCTCTCCTTTATCCATAATCGACAAATCTTTGTCTTCAATATCCGCCATTGAAGAACGATTAGAAGCAACTCCATTTATGCTGTGACTACTATGATCACTACCACTCTTATTATTTTCTGCTGATGAAGTAATCACAATCTCTATCGGTTCAGCTCTCTTTTCCGGCATCAACTGAAGAATTCTCTTTAATTCTCTGCCTTTTCCCCATAGCACTGCGTATAATCCACACACTATCAATACTGCTCCAAGCACACTGTCACAAAAAAAAATATAACCAAATTTTTTTCATTAAAAAACATGTACACTAATCAACAAAGTATTTAACACCAGCCAATATTACTATACAAATTTCCTAGTACATTTTTAAAAAGAATTTGGAAGTGTACCTTCCTAAGTGTAACTTCTCATTGAGTACCAAAGATCCGGCAATGGCCACAAGCACAAGCAATAGAGGGTTAAAAACGGATACGAATAACGGACCTCTCATTTGCACGCACCATGCAACCAATGTAAACATCATTCCAGAAGCCAAAACTCCCTATACATTACACACAAAAATATATATTTAATAAAGAATACACACACACACACACATATATATATATATATAGAGAGAGAGAGAGAGAGAGAGAGCCGATCCATGACGAGCAGTGACTATAGTTTCTTAAATGGCATCAGATGCTACGCCTTCCGTTACAAGATTTGACGAGTAAGAATTGTTTTTAAAAAATAGGACCCTCTAGTCCTCTACTAGATAATGTTGCGGTAATTCGAAATTAGTAATTTTTTCTTTCTATTATTGTGGAAGGCCCGTCTTTTTTAAAATTCTAACCGTCAAATCTTGCGGCCATTTAAGAATTCTACCGCGCAACGAATTTATGGAATTTATATAGAGCTATAAGGAGTAAATTAATATTACCGAGAAAGCAACGGTGAGGAGTCTAATGTTCCATCCTAGCGTCCATTGGCTCCAATCTCTCTCCATGCAAAGGGCAAATACTATGCTTTGAATTGAACTCATTGTAGCCATTAGGGCCGTGCTGGAGTAGGGACAAGGATATCGTTCAATCATCTTTGCCTGTCCCATATATATATATATATATATATATATAACACCAAAAGAATGAATAATTTTTCAAGTTAGTTCTACTAAAGTTACTCTGTCCCATAAAAAATGTCACAGTTAATTTTAATTTTCACCTTATAATGTTAATAAACTTGACATGGTTACACAGTAGCATGCAATATTGATGCAAAAAGACAATTTCAATGTGAAAAAAAGGCTCTTGGCTAGCTAGAGCATATTGTATTCCAAGTTTTTATGTCCAAATTTTTCATTAATCTTTTCAATGAATTTTAGAAAATTAATATTGAGATTTATACCCAATTTAAATAATTAGGCAAAGCATTAGTTACATTTCTTAATATATATGATTCCATCTTAAACGTTAATTAAAAAAGCAACAAAAAGGAATATTATCTTGTTTTTTACCTTTATTTCACTTATTAATTCTCTCTTTCTACAATTAATTATTGCACTTATTATTGTCAATTTCATACTAAATACACTAAATTTTCATATTATAGGAAAATACACTTAAATACCTATTGAGCATATCCCTGTTTCCTCTAATATTTTGTATATAGAGAAAACAATATAATATATGAAAAATTAATTTCCTTAATTTACTTATATAAACACTATATATAACTCGCCAAAAATCTAACGAGTAGAATCGGCAAGGACCCAATTCTTTATAATGGATATTGGGATTCGATTTTCACCCCTCTCCTCCGTAAATTATAATAGAATAATAGCATGCCTTAATAATATTACCAAAAAAGAATAAATTTTGGGAGAAAGGAAAATATATTAATTACTAATTCCAAGGGAGCTTTTTTAAGTACCTGAAGAATGAGCCAGAGTGCATAACAAACACAGCTGCCAAGTGCCAACAAGGCACCCAATACCCTATTGGGGTGGGTGCCTGCCACGTGTCCACCAGGGTGTTGACCAGCTTTGATAAGGTCAACGTTGGTTTTCCAGATGTTGATATCTGGGCCTCTGTAAAACGTGAGGACCATCGCCCCAACAATACCCATTAATGTTCCCAACACCTTTGCTTTTCCTGCTGCTTTACCCCAGCCCAGCTTCTCAAGCCTACATGTATATACAAGACCCAAAATGAATCTCACTTTTGAAAAACATGTTCAATTGGACTTTAATATATAATGAAGATTACAGATAGGAATTCTTATAAAGGCACACTCATTTTGGGATGAAAAATATAAAATATAGATAAACTTTGAGTTTATAATTTTATAGAGATATGATATTTGAGTTTACAGTATAATGAATCGCTATATATTTCATGATACAATTAGTAATACAAAACTAGTACGGCTAATTATATCTTAAAAGTACTCCCTCCGTTCTTTTTTATTTGTCTCTTTCGAGATTGAAATTTGTTATTTTTTATTCATTATTTATAGATTTCAAGGAATTATTAATTATTAATTAGTTAATTTTTCATATTATCCCTACATGAAATATTAACTCGTTTTTTTCTCTTTCATATGTTTTAATGAATTTTAGAATGGTAATATTGAGATTTTATAACCATTTTGGTCAACCACATCAGCATTAATTCATTTCTTAATCTTTGTGTTTTATTTTAAAACTTCAATTAAAAAGGAACGGAGGGAGTATAATTTTGTACTAAGGGAGGGAATTGCTAAATAGTCAATTTAAGGGCAATAATTTCACACGGTACAAAGGCAAAGGAGAATTTTGCATTTTAGTCTAAAAAATAGGGATTTCATTTTGACACTAAAATACTAGAGAGAAATATATAGATATGGAGGTACCTGAAGCTGATGGCCAAGACAAAGGTAATGGCAGGAATGAGATTAGTGGTGGCTGAAGCAAATGTTGCAGAGGTTAAAGCCAAGCACTGCAAATACAGATTTTGCGCCAGAGATCCTCTGAAATAATTTTTGAATTGGAATAGAATATTCTAATTAATGAAAACAACGATACTCCATAACAAAAAGAGTCGCATTGGATTATTTTCTACTAAATTTGTGAACTTCTAGTTGCTACAATTTTGAATATTTTAAACCATTTGAAAAAATATTTAATAATTTAAGAAAAAAAACTTTCAAACTCAAATAAATTCACATTACTTGCAAATATTAACTTATTCTTTTTTTCACGAATTAACATTTTAGTCTCAAAATCAAAATGAGACTATTTTTTTGTCGAGTAGTTATATGTGCACAAATTATAAATTATGTACATATTAAATAGAAAACAAGTTCTACTGTTGAATTTTTATACTTTACACATTTTTATTGAGATACAATACATGAGTTATATTGCGCATAATATACTTCGTGCATGTAGAAGCACACGGCTACAACACTCCTTTTGTGATTGAACTTCCTAATAGATAGGTCTCCAATATTAGCTAAGATTAAATAAGTATTTCTAATTAGATAGATATAATATATCATTTGTATTTACCCTAGCTATATAATATGTACTGCAAATTCACTTGAGATAATAAAATCATTTGGTGGTTTAAGTTAGTATCATAGTAGGTACAAATGTTTTACGTCACCCAATTACAATTACAAGTGTTTACGTATTTTGTTTAAAATTATACGTATTGAGATATAAAGTTTTATATTTTATAAGTAATACATGAAAACTCAATATATAATTTGAGAGGTTATTCTATTCATAGTCAAAATCAGATTTTGAGTTGTATATATATATTGAGAGAGAGAGAGAGAGAGAGTTAAGGGTGCGTAGTTGTAAGGATTGGCTTTATAGGCGGTAAAAAAGACGTCACGTAAAGGGATTTCGAAGAGAAAATGAACTGACAATATATTTATATATATATATATATATATATATATATATATATATATATATAGAGAGAGAGAGAGGGGTGGGGGGGTAGGGGTGGGTAGTTGTAAGGATTGGCTTTATGGGCGGTAAAAAAGACGAGTGTCACGTAAAGCGATTTCGAAGAGAAAATGAATTTGTGCACGGCTATTATAATTAACGAGAAAAATAAAGAACGCATCAGCATTCACTATTTTATACAGCTGGCTAAACTAATTTTGTTTTTTCATCTTCCTCAAAGAATATAAAAATATGTATTTAATAAATTTAATTTTATAAACAGAAAAAATTTAAATACCACAAAAACCCTATTTTGGGAAAAATAGAAATTAAAAAGAAAAAAAAACTTACCCTAATAACCCACAAAGAAATGCTTGGAGAATCACCATCCATGTCAGCTTTGGCCTTTTGTTCCTAGATTTAACAACACAACAATAATAAAAATCTCAAACATTAATCACAAAAAAATAATAAATACTCAATAAAAATATAAGAAAGATACAAATACATATTTACGAACCATGGAATTTAGTAAATATGAAGAAAATGGAAAATATCAGAAAATGTTTCTTGATTAAGAAAAAACTCAAATAATAAATTGCTAACAATATACTTGAACAAAAACATGTCGATTCTTTCTGTAAGTAGACACAATAACATGGTCCGTAAATCAAACAAGAAGAGAGAGAAATGCATAGGTACAAACCTTTCAACGATGAGTGCAACCGGAACAATAAACGCGGCGGCGAAAATGAAGCGATAAGCGACCATAACCCTCAAATCCATACCATCATTTACAGCCAATTTGTACAAAACATTCACAGCGGCAAATGCAGTCTGTACCACCACCATTAGTATGGTTGGCTTTAGCCCATGTATCACATTACATACTTTTGTCATATTCATTTTACCACCCCCCATTTTCCTATATATATCTTTTCAAACCCTAAATGGTTCAGGGTTTTTCAAAACCTAGCAAAATGTGTGTTTAAGATTAAAACAAGCAAGAAGATGAAGAATTACGTAAATTCGTAGTCTTCTCGCTTGTTAGGGCAAAGAAATGGGACAAAAATGAAATAAAATGAGAATGAGGAGGTGTGAATAATATATAAGGAAGAGAAAAAGAAAGTGTAGAGAGAGAGAGAACGAGTCGTCTGGCTATGTTCTTGAAGTACTTGTTACTGAAAAAGAGAGAGAAGTTATTGTGCCGTGTGCGCATATAGGGTAAATGTGCAAGAGGAGAGAGAGAAAAAGAGAGCTGATGGTAGTAATTTGTGATAATAGATTTCGAGGAGGCTTTGTTATTACTTATTTCCCCATATATATATATATATAAGAACTCGACACCTATGTGTATGGGCCACTAGCCCTTAAACGTGGAAGGTTAGGCCCGTGATACGTGTGACAATTACAAAATTTTCATCTGCCAATTCTCTAACCACTTTTCAATATTTGCATTGATAACTCTTTAAATTCAAAATTAAAATTGACATAAATTTATTAAAATATTAAAAATTATAAATATGTGATTTGAAGTATTTTTGATTATTTTATATTCTTTCAGTTCAATTTTAATTATTATAATTGACTTTTTATGTTTAAATTGATCATATTTAAAATTAATATTATTCTTAAGTTTATTAGAGGCTGGCTCTGTGGTACCTTAATTTTTAATTAAGACAAGTAAAATTAAATGGAGTGAGTAATAATTATAGTTGCTAATTTGTAACTATGAACATATATATAAAAGAAAGAAATTATTTTTCAATTAATGATTCTGAATAAATATTTATACAGTAATTACTTTAAAGACATTAAATACTCCCTCCGTTTCTCTTTAATTTACATTTTAGAAAGTGAAATGTGTTCTTTTTTATTTGTCATTTATAAACTTTAAGAAGGTATTAATTACTTAATTTTTCTCTATATTAAATATTAACTTATTTTTCTTTCGTATTTTTCAATAAATTTTAGAAGGGTAATATTGAAATTTTATAATTATTTTGGTTAATCAGACAAAACCTTAATTATATTTTTTAATCTTTTTATTTTTTTCCTAAAATATCAATTAAAAAAGAACGTATAGAGTATTTAAGATCAGACAATTGTGAAGTTTGATACGTAAGGCAAAGGAATTCTTGAATTTTTTGGGAATGAACAAATAACAAGTATTTCAATAATAATCAAACAAATCTAGAGTTACGAGATCACAATTGAAAATGTTAACATAAGTCTCTGAACTATTTAATTCTAGAGATCAAATAACTGTTAAGAGGTGTTTGTTACCGTATCCATCTAAATACAGATTATTGTGAATTTAATTATTGATAATAAAAAATAGTCATATTATTATCATTTCTGTTTGGTAAAAGATATATGACTACCGATAATTGCTATTGTCAGCGTTCGGTATGAATTCGAGATTACTAGATATATTTTTTTTAATATTGATCTTTTACTAAAATATATTTATATTAGTTTTAGTTTAATGATTCACCTATTTGGTTATTGTCAAATGTAATCAACAATCATCAAAGGACTATCAAACTAATTAATTCAGCATTACTTAATAAATCAAATTATAATTTTAATATGTTTATAAAATAACCATTCATGATTATTCAATTATTAAGCACAAAATTTTCAAGTATTTCGTTAATCATAAATTAAAATTATAATAATAAATAACAAACAATATCACATACTTTGTATGAATATTGAGCTTTTTTTAAACTAAACAAAAATAAATAAAGTCAAACAACAACAAAAATAAGAGTCTGTTTAATAAAACTGAATAAAACAATTTTGAATGTTTAAGTAATCTGAATGAGTTGAATGAAACAGAATTCTGAATACTGAATGAAAAAAGTTATTTGATAGTTGATGTGTATGAAACATCTGAATAACAATTTTTTTTATTATTTTATCCCTCTGAACTATATTGACCAATTATATAAATATAAACGTACTAAAAAATAGGTTTAATTCAATTTTCTTCTTCCTTCTTTGTTTTTTATCTGAAAAAGGACATATGGATGGAACAACCACCACCACAAAAACATCTTATCACAACCTTTCATCAACACTCCCATAATCACACCACCATAATCACCACAAAAAAATAAAAAAAATCAAACCTTTGTCCCGCCACTGTTGCTACAAAAATCATTGGAAATCTTCATCTCCCACCACCAAATTTCACAACCGCGCAGATTCACCAAATACATCAAAGGAAACAACTATCCCTCCCAGAAAACAACTCAATCCGCCACCGATTCACAACACCATGCCTTCGATTCACATGACACTCCTTTGATTACCAAGTCATTGGGGGCAAAGATCGCTAAAAACTAAAATAAAAAAAGAAAAAAAATACCAAAAGCCCCAAACTCTCACTCTAAAATATCAACGACGGTGAAGAATTAAGGCAACAATGAAGACATTCTGATGAAGTTAAGCAATAAGATGGGTTCAATTGATAATGAGTGGTTGCAGGTTTAATAAATTGGCTTTGAGTCATCTGGGTTTGAGGAACAAAGAGGGGCATCATGTGTAAAAAATTCATTCAGTGGGCTTAAGTTGATTCAGATAAAAAATGACAGTTTATTCGGTCAGTCTAGTTGGGTTTACCGATTCAGCCATTAAAATCATTTTTATTCAAACTAAACGGCCTGAATGACTGACCAATTCAGACCACAAATCATTCAGATGTATTAAGTCGCAAATAAACGGCCCCTAAATATCCTAAATCGTAGTTCATGCATTAATAATATGCCATTTATAGGCTAAATCACCTGCTTCCAAATAAATCAACTAAAATGTCACCAAGATTATTCATTTGACATTTCACACATCAAATTATTGTTCAATTTTGATAAATTACCTAACAACATTCCTGATATAATTGCCTAAAAACCATCAAAAGTGGGCCTGTAAACATCATCTACAAGTGGGTAATTCATGATGATGTATTTCTTCCTTAATTCAGGTTTCATACCAAAGAAAAGTTCATCTTGTGCTCCTCCTTTGCAAATTAAAGTCAAACCACAAAAGAATTATAATACCTACATGCATGTTAATTTCATAATTTGGAAACATGTGTATGTATAGGTGGCTACCTTTTAATTAATTACACATTCACTCATACAAGTTTTCAAACATTGTTACTTTTAAAATTAATAAATAACAAGCTACTAGGGAGACGAAATTAGAGGGCTTGTGAGAGAGAAGTTTGAGATAAGAATTACCTGTGAAAAGGAGATGATTTACGGCAAAATCAGTGACCCCCCCCCACACACACACACACACATATATATATATATATATATATATATATATATATATAATATCTATGTCTTCAATTATTAAAATATAAAGGATATTTTTTTTGTTAATTAAATGATATTTTTTGTGTAAATAAAAAGTATAAATTTTACTTCATCACCTGAGGTTTTACCATTTCCCACTTAACTGCATGTTGTTTAAAACCCTGCACTTAAACATCAGAGATTTTGAGATGAAGTGAAAAACTATTTTCTGTATTAACGTTGTGATTTTAAATGGCTAAAGACATATTTGTCCTTCGTATATAGATTGAATAAGAAAAAAATAAGGCTCATGTTGTGTCGTGAGATTTAAAGTTTGGAGATAGTGAAATTAGGCGATTTCATGTGATTTTGGGTATTCCATTAAATCTTTTTCAAATTTGAGTGGACTGCATGGTGATTTAGGGTGCTCTTGGGGTTTTAAACTCAATTCAGTGAGTTCGTGGTAAAAATTAGTTCTTGGAGCTGAGGAGTAGTTGGTACGAGGAGTTTTTTGTTTGTTGCAGATTGAGGTAACCTTGTGTCTATTTGTTACCTATCTTTTGTCAATTTTTTTTGTTCACTTTATGTACTATATTATGTCCGAGATTGGACTTTTGCTAAGTGTATGTATGCATACATTGTTTTGGACCACTTTTGTAGTTGGTTGTTTACTTTTTTTGGGAGGAATTTGTTGTCTGATGGCTTTAATATGTACTATAATATAAAAAAGACTTAAGTTTTACTTAGTGTGTGTATATGCATGCACTGTTTTTGATCAGTTTATTTAATATTTTTGGGGATTTATTGTCTGATGGCTTTATTATGTACGATAATATGGTTGTGTTTGGTCCCTACATGTTATATGACTAATTTAAAGTCTCACTTCTTAAAGTATATGCCCCCCACTTGTTTGGTCCACTCTATGTATATGACTAATTTAAAGTCCCACTTCTTAAAGCATAAGCCCCACATGTTATATGATTTGTTAATTGTTTGATGGCTTTATTATGTTCTTTTGACATGTTCATTGTCTAATGGCTTTATTACTATTAATGTTCCCATGTCTCTCACTGATTTTGGTCTCCTACAATCTGATTTTTCTTATTTTGATTTGTTTTTTGTTCAAACCTTTCTCCCTCATCCTTTTAATGCAAAATGTCTGTGAGAGTAGTATTTAATTATAGTGGGACTTTTGTTTCAGAACCAATAATTGAATATGTTGGGGGTAGTGTTGAGATAATAAAAAATGTTGGGTTGGATTACATATCTCTATTGGGTCTAAATGAATTTCACTTTCAGTTAAATCCAGCCCCACATGTGAACTATTATTTTCTTGCACCTGGTTATGAAATTTGGGAGGGTGGGGCTATACTTCTTAAACATGACAAAAATGTACTCAAGATGGTTGGTTTACTAGTTAATACTGAGAGTGAAGAGGTAAATTATATATGCAGTAGAAATGAAGGGTCCCCTACAAGTTGTTGGTGTGGAAGAAGATGACGAAAATGAGTTTGAAACTGATAACCATACTAAGAAGAAAAAAACTAAAAATGATAAAGAAAAGCTTGATGAACCTAAAAGAAAAAAGAAAAAAATTTGATAAAGATAAGAAAAAAATTGATGACAGTGCTAAAAAACATATAAAAAAGTCAATGAAAAGAAATAAAAAAACAAGTTACTAAAGATGATGGTGAAGAATCAGACCATCCTTCTTGGATGGATGAGGATCTAGAGGGGCCTAGGGATGATGATATATTCGAAGAAGTGCCAAAAAAATCAAATAATGAAAAGGTAAAAGATATATTTGTAGAAAATTGATGGAGTGATGATGAGGGAGAAGGGAAAGAGACATTAAGGAAGAGGTTTGTTCTATCTGATGATGAGGAAAACTTGGAGGGGGACGGGTGTATGGAATTTATGAGGAAACTGACATGAGTAACATATATTTTGAGGTTGGCATGAAGTTCACAAATCATGCAATTTTTAGGAAATCATTAATTAGTTGAGTTTTTTGTCAAAGGGGGTTTGACGTAAAATACATTCAAAATGACAAAAAAAAATAACTGCTAGGGGGTGCACTACTTTGAAGGCTGGAAGTGGAGAATATGAGGTTGAATGTGATGAAAGAACTTGGATTGTGAACTTGAATGACAAAGTATGTAGGTGTAGATTGTGGTAGCTTAGTGAGATTCTGTGCAAACATGTTGTGAGTGCAATTTGGTATAATAGGGAGCAGCTAGAGGCTTATTGCCATCCTTGCTATAACAAGGAAGTCTACTTGATCATGAGCATATATAACTTTAACATAAAGCATGTGCCAAGTCATCATGAATGGTTAGAATCCAAGTTTCCAAATTTTCAGCCTGTAGTATATCATAATCCCACTGGCAGGCCAAGGAAAATGAGAAGAAAGGTAGCAGATAAGCCTAAAAATCCTTTTAAGGCATCAAGAAAATGTGGCAAAGTGACATGTGCAAGGTGTTTGACACTTGGGCATAACAGCAGGGCTTGTAAGCAATCAATTCATCCTAATTCCAAAGTGAACAAGGTATAAAAAATTAACTAAGTGTAATTTTTCAATAATAACTTACTTGTTTTATCATTAATAACTAACTCGTTGTAATTTTATCTTATGAAACAGTCTAAAAAAATATACACCTTATGTTGGGGCAAAGAATTTTACAAATGTAGCATCTGCATCTTCTTCACAGGTACAAATATGTAATTACTTTAATTTTATGCATTTTAAATCTTCCTTTAATTTTATTACTGCACCGTAACTTTGTTACTGACTTTACTGCACACGTTTATATTTCTAGCCAAATATAAAACCACCAAATACAACCAAGAGGGAAGTTAGCTAAGGGGACTACTACTACCACACACAGTAATCAAGTATACTAAGCTTTCCCTTAAATTACTTTTAAAAGTTTTGAGTGTTAGGAAGTAAAACTGGTTATTAATATAATCACAATTTTTCAATGCTAACAACCCAAATCAAGCTTTCAACCTAACCTTAACCCCAAATGGGTTAATCCTGGACCAAATTTGTCTACAATATGAAATAATCCAGCTATGAGGATGGGTTCTTCAGCTTCTCACCCAACTTCTCACCATGTGTCAAGCTCACAGCCTACCAGAACCAACATCAAGATCTAGCCTCGAGGAAGTTAATATCCAAGGGCATATTAGTTTCACCAAAAAAGGGAGGAAGAGGGGATTAAAGCTTTGATTTTGCCTTGGGTCATTTATGTTTTTTGATAGTCTAGTGGTATCTAAATGTTGACTGCTACTACATTTGGTATTTTTGGTATAGTTGCTATTTTTTGGTATAGTTTGATATGGCCAGGTAAGTAGTTTTGGTATATTTTCATATGGTCAGTTTAGTATTTTGAGTACAGTTAATATGACAAAGTATTTTGAGTGCAGTTTGATATGGCCATATATATAATCAGTCTACTAGTACAGTTGGGTATTTTTGACCAGATGGGTATTTTTAGCCAAACATTTGATATGTAAAGTCTTGTGACCAAACTGTTAGTTAATTGAATGAAGTTTCATGTTTTTGTTGTCAATGGTGTCTTCTTTATTTTTAGAATCTGGATGTTGTTGTTTATTTTTAGAAATTTGGGATGAGACATTTTAACAAACACCTTGTGGACAACTTTTAAACTAAAGCTAACAACAATAAAATTATGAGAAGAAATTAGTTGATCTACATACCTTTTTTCTGAATATGAGGAATTAATATCCTTGATCAAAGCTATAGAGAAGCTAGAGATATTAAAAAATGGTAGAAAAGAGCTGATAAGGTAAAATAATTTGGGGAAGTGGGACTTTTATAACCAATGTATAGGTTGACGGCATTCTGGATAATTTATCACCTAATTTGACCATTAGAACCATTGTTCACGCTCTCTTGGCGAGTTACTAACACGCACAGTCAATTTGGAAAGAAAATGTAACTTTTTCACTTCACCTCAAAACCTCAAGTGTTTAAGTGTAGGTTTTTAAACAACAGGTAGTTAAGTAAAAAAATAGTAAAACTCTAAGTGGTGAAATAAAATTTACCCAAATAAAAATTTCAAGATGATCACTATGTAGTAATCACATATTACCATCTATTTTTTGGTCATATAATTACCGAAAATCTTAACACTTTACCGGATATCTGATTATCAAAAATATAAAATTATCAGTGTAACAAACATGATTACTATTTCACCTTGCTACACCTGACGAGTTGCTTCTATGAATCCCAGACTAAATAATCTACTCCTAAGAAAATTGATAGTCTGTAATGAAATATCTACTTCTTCCGTCCCAAATTAATTGTTCAATTTTGACCATTTTAAGTCAAATTGACTATTTTTAGAACTAATCTTTTTACTATTTTTGCTAAAATATAGGTGAAGAGATTATAACCAAAAGAAAGTATATACAATTTATTACTTACTCCAATTTTTATAATTTTAGAAATATATTTATATGTACTTATTATTAATTCTAAAAATAGTCAATTTAACTTAAAATAGTCAAAATTAAGCAATTAATTTGAAACGAAGTGATATTATATAACGGAAGAGGGAGCGGGTGATATCAGTTGAAACTGTATCACAAAATATCTATTACATTTATAAAGAGAGAGCGGGTGACATCAGCTGAAACTATGAAATATATATCTATTGGAATAGGGAGCAGTATCACAATTTTTCCCCCTTTTGTCCCTACAAGTTTGTTTATATTACTAATTTGTCATTTCTAAGTTAAGTTCTTTGTATATTTTTATTTTATACTCCAATTTTAATATAAAAAAATTACTATACCCACGTGGTAATTGCGAACTCAAGGGGAACTAGTACTATTACTGATAGAAGTTAACACGTGAACGTTGTGACACAATTGATACAATCTTGATGCGTGTCTATTGAATTTGTTAGAATTTTAAATTAAATAGTGATACATGCACCAAGGGAGATATTTTATAAAATAAAATGACGCATGAGTATAATGAGATTAATTCATGGGTTTGGTTTCAAATAATGTGCAATGTGGGCTGAATTTAAGTTTAGTAAGATGAGCTAGGACCATACTTCCAATTTGGTAATTAGTGTAATATTACCATCAGGGTCCATTTGGTAAGTATTTTTGTTTCTAAGTTTTTGTTTCTATTTCTATTTTTTTGAAATTATAAAAAGAAAATAGTGTTTGATAACTATTTTTGTTATGAAAAAAAATTAAAGTGAAAACAAAATTCATTTTGACAGTAAAAAAGTAAAAATACAAAAAAGTTGTTGATGTGGCGAATCTTAAAAATATCTCGTTAGCACAGAATTCGACTGATTTTTTTGACTGATGTAGCGAATCTTATCGATTGAAAAAAAAATATAGTTTAAAAATTAATAGAATCTCTTTTTCAGGGCGAAGAAATACTAGTTTTTAAATAAATCTAAATAAGTCTTATCATTTGCGCATGACTGTTTGTCTATTGATTTGTACAAATAACACTATTATGCATCATTTTTCATAAATTCTATAATTTGTGCACAAAGCAATGATGAATTATAATTATAAGTAATCTGAACACACGCGTTGCATGTGATAGATAAAATAAAATGTATTTATGTAATATTTTTTATTTAGTTTTTTCATGATAATTATTATTTCTGTAATTTTCAAGCAAAAAACGTGGATAACTTCTTATTTCAAAATTAATATGTTGAGAAAGTGGAGGACAAAAATAAGGGAAAGTAAAGTTTGCATATTTGAATTAATAACTAATTCCCACTAATAGATACGGTTTTTAGCCAGAGAGAAGAAACGTGCTTAAAGGATTTGTGTTTCTTTTTATTTAAAAAATTTTTAAGAGTAAAAAGGTAAAGTAAAAAAAGTTTTACTTTTGGGATTAACAAACTCCCCTCCCGCTTTATAATATAGACTAGTAAATATTCTACAGACATTACATGTGTATAAAATGAATGAGTTAATGTTGGAGAGAAAATAAAGATCGATAAAGGAATAAAGAGAAAATAGAAGTTTTTAAGTTTAAGAAGTAACTTCACCTGTCTAAGGGTAAATTTAAAAGTTTAAAAAAGCTTCACTTTTTTTTTTTGTTAACAAAGAAAACTGTCTCAAATCCGTATAGGTTTTAAGGTCGTCAGGCTTGGGATTTTCCACATTTACAGGCTCCGATGGAACCGCTTCTGTTTGGGTGGTCTTCTCATCGTTAATCGACTCTTTTGGTGTTTCATTCTGCCATGCATGCATTAAAATTTTCAACTTAATTGTATGCTTATTAATTTAAATAAATAAAGATTATATAGTGTTGCAATATACAAAATGTCCCAATAAAAGTGACTATGATTGTATTTGGTCAGTTTAAGAGTGGTTATAATTTTTCAATGCATTGGAAAAAAAAAAGGTGATTCTTTGATCAACCAAACAAGCCCTAAGGGAATTAAGGAACATTTGAAATAATGTTTGGAAAGTAATGTGGCAATCAGTAAATTCAAATAGTGTGTCACATGGGCGGAGCCACCCTTGGGCTGGGGTGGGCTCCAACCCTCCCAGATTTTTTTTATCATAGTATTTATATATCCAAAGTTCAACTCAATAATAAATACACATTACTTTAATCCTCATAGATTTAATATATTACTTGTAATATTAACAATATTTTAATTAAATACATGTTTTACATATGCAACTGGCTGAAAAATATAAAATTATCTAAAAGAATTGGCTCGGGGGCACAGCCCCCGAACCCCCGTCAAATTATTTATAAGATCACAAATTTTTTACTGCGTTGTAGCCCACCCAGAAAAAAAATCCTGGTTCCGCCCTTGGACTTGTCATATTCAAAATTGTCTCCCAATAAGATTGACCCTGCTTAAATTATTTCATTCACCCAAAAATAACTATTTATCTGATCAAAACTTTTACCTAGCATGAATGATTGATTTGTACTCATTCTATATTTTCAAGAACCCTAAGCATACTTAATTAATTTATGCTCTGATAGATATTTTGGTTATTATAAATATTTTTCTAGAGATGTCCAAAGCTTTACCAAATTATTGTTCCAATATAGTCCTTTCGTTCATAAATGTAAGATCTTTATTGACTTTTTGTAGCCACCTTAATATATTTTCACCTTAATAAATAGACTATATATAAACTAATATTTACTTTTATATCTTATATGAATAAACATAAACACTATACAAGTAATATTATTGTTTGTTAATTTATACGTATAGAGACCTACTTTATATTATAATTATCTTAAACAAGTAATATTATTGTTTGTTCAAGTAATATTATTATTTTTATATATAATTTATAAAATTTGTTAAAATATAAGTTTGGAGATAAAATATGGTATTATTAGTTTGATATGTAATTATTATTAATTTTTACTAATTTCATTATTTTCTTTCTCTAATGTTTTATACTTCACTTCTTTTTGCGTTAAATAGAGTTGTATATTCATATTGTTATGTAATGATAATATTATATCACTACAAGATAAGGTAAAAGGTAATTTTTGACCGAATTTTTCGTCGAAAATAAGGTAATTCTGTCAAAAATAAGTTATTTCCGATAATTTATTTCATAAAAAATTTGTCGAAACTACATTGAATTGGTCGAAATTAAGTTATTTCTCCGTTTGAAATAAATTATTTTTGACGGAATTATGTGACAATTAACTTTTATTTATAAAAAAAACATATTATTTTTTTGTTTGTTGTTGTTTTTATAACAATGCATGTGCAGTACATTCTATCAAATTCATTATATATTAAACTTTTCAAACTAAATACAAATAATAAAAGTTTCTAAAATAAATAATATTTATAAAGTGACACTAGTGTGTATATATATATATATATACACACACACACAGCGGATCAGGTCCGGACTCCCGGACCTGATCAAAATCCGGACCTCCAATTTTTATTTTTTTTTCAAAACAACTAATAAAAAATGTATAATAATTTTTGGTATTGAAAAAAATTATTAAAACAGTGTTTTGGGTGTGATTTGGATACATATAACAAACAGTGTTGTACAGAATATACAACACTGTTTGTTATATGTATCCAAATCACACCAAAAACACTGTTTTAATAATTTTTTTCAATTCCAAAAATTATTATACATTTTTTATTAACTGTTTTGAAAAAAAAACAAAAAACAAAGAAAAAAAATTTGGATCCGCATTTTATCAGGTCCGGGAGTCCGGACCTGATCTTAACTCTCTCTCTCTCTATATATATATATATATATATACACACACACGACTCTACAAATTTCAAATTAAATATAAATAACAATTTTTTAAAATTAATTGATGATATTTTAAGAGTATCATTTGTACATGACAAATATCTACCAACTCAGCATATACATATACATATATATATATATATATATATATATATATATATATATATATATATTATAATTATTTTTCCATTTTATGTAGAAATGTATTAACTACATGGTATTTTAGACACTTGTTAAAATTTTTGAAGAGTATTGTTATATTTATAAAGAACTTTATAAAAATTAACTTACAAAATAATGTATCAAAATGTAATTAGTAGATAATTCACCATACATGAGTTGATCTAATAATTTTAACCAAGCACAACTATACATATTATTTTATATATCTTTTTTATAACCATTCTTCAGTCAGTACTATAGTATTATTGATTTATGAAATATATATCTATTATATGGATTTTATGTTATTGATTTACAAGCATGGGGCTGATGATGTGCTTGGGGCTTGGTAAGAGTCTTGGGGAAATAAGGATCAACTATCAAAAGTTTAAAAAAGAATGAGAATTGATTTATATGTCTACGAATTTATATGACAAAGTAAAATTGTGATTGATATGAAAATTTATATGATAAGATAAAATAATTTAAAATATGATTATTCTTAATCGACAAAAACCCTATTCATGCAAAGGAGTATCAGTTTTTAAACAAATTTATCTTGCATTTCTAGTCTTATCATGTGTGCACAGCTGTTTGTGCACCGATTTATGCAGATAGCCTTTTTCTGCTTCATTTTTTTTCTTGAGTTCTATCGTGTGTGCACATAGCAATAATGAGTTATAATTAATTAGCTCGATTGATCATTTTTGTTCCTTGTCCACTTCTGTTTTCTTCTCCTCATCTTTGGAGATGACCTCTTCAAATGGTGTCGTCGCAACGGCAACCGGAAGCTCGTCGGGCTTGGGAATTTCCACATTTACAGGCTCCGATGGAACCGCTTCTGTTTGGGTGGTCTTCTCATCCTTAATTGACTCTTTTGGTGTTTCATTCTGCCATGCATGCATTGAAAAAAAAAAAGAAAAAAAAAAAGAAGGTGATTCTTTGATCAACCAAACAAGCCCGAAGGGAATTAGGGAACACTTGAAATAATGTGTTTGGAAAGGAATGTGCAATAGTAAATTCAGAAATTCTCTCAATAAGATGGACCTAATTAAATTATTTCATTCACCCAAAAAGAATTATTTATCTAATTAAAACTTTTACCTAGCATGAATGAGTGATTTGTACTCATATATTCTATATCTTCAAGAACCCTAAGCATAGTTAATTTATGTCCGGCTAGATATTTTGATTATTATAAACATTTTTTTTTATTAAAAATAATGTCCAAAGCTTTACCAAATTGTTATTCCTATATAGTCCCTCTGTTTTAAAATGCGAGATTATTACTAATTTTTTGACATCAAGTTAACATATTTTCAAACTCAAAATTGACATAAATTTATTTAATTTTACTCATTACAATGATGAATATATATTGTAAATTATTTATAAAGTTCTACTTATAGTAATTAGATTTATTGTTTTTTTTTTCAATTTTTGTGAATCATTTAAATTTTAAATTTTAAAATATTTCAAATTAACTTCAAAAATTAACAATGATTTTATAATTTAAAACAAAAGAAGTCTTAAAAAAATTAAGAAATTATGTTGAATGTATCAAACAAATTTTACCTCATTTAGTAAGGTTCGAAGAGATTGGGCTTTGTCTCCCTCTTCAACAACCTTTTTATCCACCTCGCTAATTTCCCCCTTATTTTCTTCTCCGTCCACCGTCGCCTCTTTGTCGTCGACGGTTTCCTCTTTTTGCGGCTCCGGCACCGGAGCCGCATTTTGGTCCCTCATGCCCTTAGGTACACTAGCACAAGCTCCCATTTTTTTAATTTTTTTTTTCACTCAAACAAATGAAATCCCTAGCTAGAAATCTCTCTTTGTTTCTTTTGTTTGAAATGATTTATGGAGAGAATTTGTTGTCATAATAGGGGTTAATTTATTTGTACATCTTTTAAACATTTCAAGGTTCCGATATTCTATCTATGGTATAGAAAAAAATAAGGAAATAAATGCATGCAATGACTGGTAGTGATTAATTTGTAGCCTGTTTTTGTACAAATTAATTAATTCGACTTAATTGGTATTTAAATTTAACAGCTGCAACATTATCAATCACAGGCTGTAACTTTTATGTACCTACCATTGTATAAGCCAAATAATAATGATTAATTATAGTTTTGCTGGACTTGTCAATCTAATTTTTATTTTTTTATTTTTTTTTGGACTATTACCAATAAATTTCCTGAATAACTAAAATCATCATCCTAAACTGAATAGGCACAATGCTACTGGTACTGGCCTATTGCCAAAAGAATCTAAACCTTTACAAACTCACCTACAGGCACAGCTGCACAGGCAACAACCAAGCTATATAAAGAATCAACTATGTAATGGTAAGTGGGCCGTTTATCTTGTTTAAAACTTGGGCTCGAGTCTCATTCATATTCAATGGTTAGCGACAACTTTAAGTCCTACATGCCTTATCGAGAGCGCTTGGATACCTTACCGACTGCGGTGGTGGTAGGCACAATGGGCCTTACTGAAAGCTTGAGATATTTTACATATCTCCGATTTCATGTACGCTGAAGAAAAAAAAAACATAGAATTCACAATGAACTACAAGATGTAATTTAATGCAAAGTTGACACTCCATCTGTTCCACACACAAAAAAAAAAAAAAAAAATGAGTCCAATTTGCAACAACAAAAAGAAACCCACAAAACGAATTGCTCCCAGAAACGTTAAGAGTGAGCATAGAGAGATAGACAACATCTTTCAATAGTGTATGGAATGGACTCATATGCACGAGGCACAAGCACTGCATAAGACTACTGGAATACAAACAAATAGAAGGGACACCTCCATTTCAGTTCAATATTGTCCATCTACAAAAACAGTACTGAGCAATTCTGCTATATACATTCAGAAAGTATATTTGAACTCTTAAGAATATGTAGCAAGCTCGTCAAGTCTAGCCCAAATATGACACTATTCGGCATATCTACTATCTAAAAACATGCACCCGCACATCCTTGAGTGTTTACATATGCATCTCCAGCAAAACTAAAACTCAACATTCGCGGAGTTTTACTTGCTAAAAATGGGGTCTAAACATGTATAACATACTTAAAGATTCTCCTTTGACCCTTCTCAAGGATCATAATCATAATGCACAAACCAAACTAAGCATGACATCACTAACAATATATCAGGAAAAAAAAAAAAAGCAAGCGGGAAAGACTAGTAATGTTCAGTTATCAATGTTTATATCAAATTTAAGCCATTAGAGCATAAGCCTAACAAAGTATATCATGCTTTAACAACCATACCCAAAATAATTTAAGCCATTAGAGCATAAGCTTAACAATATATATCATGCTTCAACAACCATAACCAAAATAACGTCTCCATCACATTTAATCTACTTCAGATGAAAGAGAAAAGGAGAAAGCAAAAATTAACTGAAAACAACAATCAAGTTGTGCCATGATGCCATTACCTAGGTTAAGCTAGATAATGTTTGACACAAGTTGTCTCTTATTAAGGAAGAAGCACAAAACCATAAAGAGGATAACTGCTCATAAAGACTTCATTTGGTTGAAACCAAACCCATTTCTCGGCGTTTAAGTTCTGCTTCCAAACGCACATTCTCAAGCTTCAAACGCTCATTTTCCAGCCTCATCTTGTCCAGCTCCCTATCTTCCTTCCTGTTACGTTTCAGCCACGCAAATTTACTCTTCGCGAACTCCAGCGTCTGTACTTGAATATCTAATCTCTGCTCTTGCAACTGCAACATTCGAGACAGTATCCACCGATTTGCACCGGCACGAACATTAGGTGGACGAGGATCCCCCACCTTCATGTTTGAGGCATCATCAAAACTCCCAACTTCATAATCTTGCAATCTTTTCTGCCTCTTCGCTCTAAATTCATCGTTACTTTCTGTATCTTCATCTACCTCCTCAGATTTGTTACGGTTGTAGAACTTATCCTCGGGAAGTGAAAAACAGTACTTTTCTTTAAGAGCCACCTGCAATGAGCGACGAAGAGCCCAATCATGAGGAAGAAATAAACGATTTCCATTGTGGTATGAGCACATTTCTTGATAAAACAATTGTTTGCAACATAAAATCTTCAAAACTTCCTCTTTTGCTTTGAGCGGTAGGTCCAAGTTTTCCAAAAGTTTTGGGTGCTCAACAACATTGCAACAAGTGCCTCTTCCAAGTATATCATTCAGTCTCCTATACTTTTTGTTCAGATCATTGAATTTATACTCGCATTGCTGAGGTGACACCACGAATCCTCTCTCAACCATGACCTTCGAAATAGCCCTCCATTTACCTTTCTTTGACAGATCCAAAAAATTTGTTCTTCCAGCACCATTAAGATCAGAGGAACTACCCTCTGCTGCATAAGAAGCAGCAGTTATCAAAAGCTTCCCCATCTCGTTTGTCCATTTCACACGCTTCCAGGGAGAATCATTTTCCTCTCTGCCACCTTCATTTTGCCCGTTAAAACCTTCTTCTGAAACATTTTCGCTGCCATCGCCACCAGCAGAATCCTTCAACCCCTCAACCTCCTTGTTAAGATCAAAATGCGTTGCTGGTTGGTGAGATTGTGGCATGTTCTGACCCCCCAAATCAAAGATATCTGGAATTTGCTGAGGCTGGATCATAGAACTCTGGTGTGGATGTGGGTCCTGTTGATGATTAAATTGCATTGTTCCTTGCATGTCTGGAGAAGGATACACATCCTCTAGCTTCAAACTAACATTTGCTGATGAGTTTCCCTCCATTTTTAGCTATCTAAGCAAAAAATCCAGAGGAAATTTCTCATCAAAATTTAAATTCCACCAATTATGTTTCTTTATACTCCATGAAATAATAACCTACTTGAAGTTACTTCACACATTTAACAGAGAACAACAATAAAATAAAATAATAGAAACATTCTACAAGAATATTGCTCTGCAGAAATCATAAAGGTAGAAAAATAAGCCGTTAAATACTCCCTCAATTCCACAAAAGAGTCCAATTTGCAAAATTTGCAAATATTAAGGATGTATTTTTATTGCATGTTTACCCTTTAAATATTAAGATTTTGGTTCAGCAATGGTTAAAAAGAAATTACGATGATAAACATGAGGGCAGTGTGTCATTTTATAATACTATCAATAAAAAGAGGACTCTTTTGTGGAACAACATTTTTTTGCAATTGAGAATCTTTGTGTGGAACCGAGGGAGTACGGAGTAGTAAAGTAATCATTTTACTGTGTTTTCCTCATAAGCATCAAATTGATAGATCTGGTCCTATATAGTATATCTGTGCATATTATGTACATAAAGATCAGATCAAGAGGTTTAGATTGTTAGAATAAAAAAAAAAAAAAACTCTGAATTGATTGATCACAATACACCAGATAAATGCACATTCTTGCAAAAAAAAAAGGATAGCCATTAAGAAACCAAAGATTACCTCAAGTCTTCAAGCCAATCTCCAGAGCGAATCAAGACCTAATTTCTCGAATGTAGAAAAATGACCAGAAATGTCTTCTTTTCCATATGGAAGGTGAAAGGAAAGTAGCAATATATATTGGGAGAACTCCTAACCTAACAGAGTCCATGGGTCTATAAATGCATCCACGTGGCTGGACTAGACTGATAACCACAGCCAGGTTCTTCAATTTAGCTCACTTATGAGTTGTGATTTAGTTTCGTTTTGTTATTTTCACCACTATTTTCTAATTTCTAGTAAATGCTGAACTTTAATTTCAATAGGGGAAACGTTTAGGATATAAATGCTCGAAGAAGGTCAAAGATGATAAGATCAATAGGAAGTTGAAATATGGTTGTCATTTAATGCTACCTACACTTCCTCGAGTGCTCCGGAAACAAACATGTTTTTTGTCGTACTAAGATATTTGGAAATCTTAGAATATGCAAAGATAAGATCAAGTTTTCATTCTAGTGATGAATAAGAGGAATTTTCTCAATTGTTCGAGGCTTGAGGCACCAAAGTTGTAAAACCAAATTTATGAATGCATGTTTACAATGGAAAGCTGCCCAAGCCTTTAACCTGATTACTGAAAGGGCATGGATGAGTTATGCTATGTCACATCTGATATTTAAAGAATACCACTAAATGCGAAGCTACGACAAACTTATGGAGTGAAAGATGCAAATATCTATGTTACGAAGGCTTTTTATATTCCATTTTTTGACAATCACCGTTCTCTTTTCTTTTTTTCTTCTTTTTCCTTTGGAGAACATCATAACAAATTTAGAATCTTTTCCCGAGTTAATAGAAAGATGAGAGACAGAGAGAAAGAGAACATTGACGTAAATCTGTTTGATTAATTACTTTAAAAAAATTAATACATATCATATGGTTCCTTTTTTTTCCCTTTTCTTGGTAAAATAAAAAATCACAAGTTACTAAAGCAGCTTAAACACTGTTCTCAAAATATTTCTGTATTCAAAAAGTGTGTTATGGCTTGCGGCACACCATATTCCAGTTCATAAAGCATCATCGCCTATGGTGAGTTAATGCAGCAGGAACAAAGAAGTCACTATAGTTATGTCCTTGAATAGACCTTTAAATCTTAAAGATGGTTTGATAGATACTATAGTTTAGAAGTGCTAGTAAGTCTACCCCAACAGCCTGTACCAAGGAAACCTATAAATCTAAGCCAAATGTTTCCATAAAAAAAACTATATACAAAATGGTTTAGCAAAGGACAAATCCATAACTAAAATTTGGAGTAATGGACACCTTGTTAAATGAACAAATCCCTAAATAAGATAATTATGTGGAGAATTGCAGAAAGGACATCTAGCAAGAGACTGAACAACAAGCAATGGTGCATTCAATATTAAAAGAGAATGCCAGGATAACTACAAAACAATACTCCCACAATAATTAAACAAAACTTGAGGTTGTACAATTTATCACATGAAGATGGTGCAAAAATTTTAACCTAGATAGCCAATGCATTTGAAGATGCCACCATACTATATTTACTTCATTTCTGATGTGCATAAGAGTTTACTGAAAAGAGAAGAATAAGTAAAAAATGTCAATTAAGTGTTTGAAGAACTCACCTGGCATAAATGACGGCACAATGCACAAACAGCACATTTCATTTCCCTGTTCTTGAGTTCTAATGCTAACCGCTCATTCTCAAGCTTCATACACTCATTCTCATACCTCATCTTATCCAGCTCCAGTCTTCTTGCTGGTTAGGCCTCAACGACTTAAACCGCTGCTTGTCCAACTCCAGCATCTAAGCCTGAATGGTAATTTATGTTCTTCCAAGTGAAGTAAATGAGATATCCTCCATTATCCAGCAACAGATCAGCCTCACCAGAAACATAATTCCTGTTGGTAAGACAATAGGTTGATGAGAATCCAATTTAGTCATAGTTCAAAATGTTCGCAGAGCTACCAAAGCGCACAAAAGCTCAAAACTTTGTGTTCTTCCTCTTGATTTTTCCTTGCACAGACCCCACCAAACACAAAAGTTCCCCCCTGGTCCTCTTCAATTTTGTAATTTTGATCACTGTCAACACCTTCATTTTCTTCAACAAGAGCATCAGGTTCATAAGACCTTACCTTGTGTGGCTCAAAATCGTCTTTACATCTACGAGACAACTGCAATGAGTGTTGAAGATCCCAATCGCGAGAAACATACAACTGATTCCCAATGTGATATGAGCACATTTCCTGATAAAATAATTGTTCATAATTATCCTCACATAACCCTTCTCATCTATACCCTTAGATGTAGCCTTCCAATTGCCTTTCTTGTGCAAAATTACCAAATTTCTTGTTCCGTCGCCACTACCATAACCCAATAAAGCATCCTTACCCATGTATGAAACAAAAAGACACAGAGACAGACTCCTTTCTAACGGCTCCTACCTGTACTACACCCGTTTTCACTTTCATCCACAAAATTGGATCCATCCATCGTCATCACTACAAAAATTCTTCAATTTCTCATCTGCGTTATTATCGTCAAGAATAGAAACTACCTGGTCAGATCCTTGAATATTCTCGATCCTATAAGGGAAAATAAAAAACTTGTGAACTTGTTGGGTTTGACCATTATACTACTCTAGTAAGGCAAAGGGGGTCTGCTAGTTACTAGCTTGCATAGATTCTTGCAAGTCTAAAACCCACGTGAAACTACTGTATCATGATTTCAATTCCAAGATAAGTAGAAATTTTTCCACAAAAGAAAAAAGCACTTTAATCCAAAAAATATTTTTCTTTCAGCTCTTGGATTTACTCTAGGCACATAAACCAACTATTATTTTTTTCTGGGTTGAATTTGTATGCAAAAACTAGAAATGGTGTAAGATTGTTTATACCAAAATCTGCTACGAACCCAGAAAAGAAATTACAGTAACATGGCTAAAATGGTGGTGATTTTGGGATATTAAGGTTATTCTGTACGAGGTGCAGGAGATAGAACAAGGAGGAGAGAAAATTACTCACAAATCCAGGGGGAAGCAATTGTTCCACCATTTTACCGCAATCATTTTCTTCTCTTCAGCTGAGTTTTTGTGTCTGTGTTTGGTTTGGAGAGAGAAGCGAACTGAAAGAGCCGGGACGGGAAAGTATATTTTGAAGGGAAGGAAAGTGTGATTTTGAAGATCAATAAATTTACGTTTAATAAATAAAAAATTTACATTATAAAAAGTTGGGTTCTGATATATGTATAACAAAAATCAATTAATTTACGTTTAATAAATGAATCCCAAAATTCACTTATTGATTATCCATTTTTTTCTTGAACCTATTATACATAATACCTACAAGATATATAAAATACAACTTTCAAAAATAAAATAAGTATAATCATAATATTAGATGGATCAATGCTACATAATGCCTATCTTTTTCTTTCCTTTTTTCTTTTTTGGTTCACCTGAGAGTTGTTTATATTAGGCTTTTCAAAAGTTTAACTCAAACTTGTTAATTATGTGAAAGGGTTGAATCTGAGCTAATTTTTATGCTCTTTTGCAAAATAACTTGAACTTTAACAATATAGTAAGTTTGACTTCCGCAAATAGTAGGGTCTTCTGTGTTTAGAATTACTAATACGCCAAATTTGTAGCCATTTTTACACAATTAGTTAAACTTTCTAGTAATTTGCCATTATTCAAATTTCAACAGGAGCAACTAAATTGCACATTAGCACACATGAACCAGTGAAGCATAAGAAAGAAAGGCAGTACCCATGCTAAAAGCACTACCATAATGAGAAGAAAGATCATTCACAAATTCCACTACAAAGGAAATGTTTATTTGCAACATGTATAATATATCATTCACTAATCAGCTACTAGCAGCAGCAGCAGCAGCATAGAGTGCCTTAATTTCCTCCACATCGTCGTAACTTCCAAGAAAAATCGACGAGCGCTCATGTATCTTCTTCGGTACCAACTCAAGTGCCTGCAAAGCCAACCATTCCACTTCTACTCTCAACTGAAATTTAAATTAGAGACAAAATGGACATATATCCATTTTTCATTTGACATTTGCCAAATTTAGTTTTGTTTTCCTTTGTTTGGTAAGAAATTGATGAAATATATGAAATGAAAATTAGAGGGGGCGTAGGATCAAATACTCGTTGCTTGCCAGTAAAAGCTTGACCTCCTGCTTGCTCCATCAAGTATGCCATTGGAAAGACCTCATAGAGGACACTGTTACAGATAACTCGGGCTTTGTTAGGCACAATGTCATGTGCTTAACAGGAAATGTGAATTATCATTATATAAGGAACGATCGATACTTTAATATGGCATTTGTGTGTGTTTGTGTGAGTAATTTGGAATGAGACACACCGCAGCTTTCCATTTGGGCTTTTCTTGTCAGCAGGGTATAGAAAAATACCACCATAAAGTAATGTGCGATGAACATCAGCTACCATGCTGCATAAAAGTGAATAAGTTGTTGAAAACTTTATTTACTTCTGTTAAAGAAAGAAAAATGTTAAAGGGTGTCTCAAAAAGAGAAAGTTGGAATGATCCTTACTTAGTTTACAAATTTTAGCAAACAAGAAATATCCGGATAGTTAAATTTTGTGGCCTTGAAAATAAATGTACCTTCCGATGTATCTTAGGGACTTTGGCGGAGAACCATACTTAGGGAATTTGCATTTTTCAACATACCTGAAAGTCATAAGAGTACAAGGAAGCTTATTAGAGGTTTATGGAGCTAACAGCAAAGGTCTAAATTACCTAATTGAGCTATACATACTTTGCAGTTGGCTCATCCCAATTTTTGGTGTTTCCTTCATTTATCGAATATATCTTTCCTTTCTTTGGAATCTGTTCATACGGGAATGTAACAGAACTATAACGATGGCGCTATGGTTAAACAGAGATTATAGATCACAGATGAAAAAGGAAAACTAAAATCTAGTTTTCTATCTCGAAATTTTAACTAGACTTTGATGCATCAAAAGGTAGAAAAGGAAGATACTTGGAAATGGTCTTCTCTCTTATTTTCAAACCAACAATTCATAATCATCAGGAATAAAAAGAATCATACTGGTTACAGAATAATCAAATATAGAGGACGTCATGTTCTACTACAATCTAGCAAAAAGTTTGTACCTTGATATCTGGATGAGTTAGTATGAACTCCCCAAGAGAAGGATCAAGCGTGAAACCATTTACACCATTTCCTGTGCTAAGTACTAGCTGCAACCATCATCAAATTCCAAAATAAATTGATCTTATTTCTTACAGCCTGAGGCTGAATTTCCAAGATATAAGCTCAAAAAGAATCGAGGCGACCAGCAAACAACTGTTAAATTGGGATGCAGAGGAGTTAAAAAAAAAAAGACGTTTCAAAGTTTATCAAGTTACTCCCTATCGATGACATGACAATGACATCTATGTAATCTATTACATTGTGGCAGTATATTCAAAATACGGTAAAAGTTGGTGAAAACTACCATGCAAGAGCTTCCATACATGCAGTAGCCCGCAGCCAACATATTCTTCCCAGGTTGCAATACATCATCTAAAGTTGGTTTATCCTTATCTTTCACCATATAAACCCCGAAAATCTATAGGTAGAAGTATAAATTAAAGCCAACACTATTAGTATAATGCAAGATTTAACTAGTATCAACTAAAAATTACACGGTCTGAGATCTTAAACTGAATAATATTATGGGATGAGTAATCATACTGTTCCGACAGACACACCACAGTCAATGTTTGAGGATCCATCTAAAGGATCAAAAACAACACAATATCTGCAAACTCAGTAAAATTGAAGAACATGCATTAGAAAAAATGTTGACACATTAAGAAACACAAGAGGAGAGAAAATCAGCCAAAACCTTCCGTGCAGAGATGGCTCTATAAATGTAGCTTCTTCATCCTCTTCCGAGACAAGAATGCACTAGAAAAAATAAATTATCTTTAAAAGTTGATAATTCATTAAGGTGCTTCGTAGTAGTCGACTTAAGTAACTGTGCACAATTTACTATAAATTTATAGCATTTACAAGTTATATGAAGTATAAAAGAACATGTGGAAATTGGAAAATGCTTACTGTACGTCCGCTGCTGACTAGGGCCTTTACAAAAACTTCATTGGAGAGTACATCTAGTTTCTTTTGTTCTTCACCCTGAAAATGAAACTACATAATCACATTAAAAAATGTATTAACATATAAAACTTAAAGAAAAAGTAGAAAAGGGAAATGTACAAATTATGAAAATTTTCATTGATTTAAGAGAAAACAGACCTGAACATTTGTCTCCCCTGCAAGTCCAATGAGTTTTGCTAGACCTGCCTGAGAAGCCAATCGTTTTATGGGTGTAAATATCCAGAAAAATTAATCAAAACTTGTTTCCATAAAGTGAAATTCATATAGAAAGACAAAAGACCTTGTTAACAGCCGTGCAGACAAATTTGCAGCCAAGAACTATGTGATATAGCAACAGGGTAAAATCACCACGAGCCTCAGGGTACTTAGACTGCTCGTTAAGAACGTGGCGAGTGACTGTCATTAAATCTGTCCTCTGTGCTTCGGCTGCATGATCCATCATTGCCTATCGATATTGGATGACAACCTCAAAGCCCTCAATCTTTTCAGTATGAATTCCAATGCACTTATACTAGATATATATATACAGTGGATGTCTGTGCTTTAAAGAAAGAGAATGAAGAGGGAATATGGGACCTTATTAAGGCATGGGATTCTAAGGTTCACAGAAAAGGATATATTCCACATCTCCTCAAGACAACTTGAAGAGAAACCTGCTAAGGAAGGAGATAGAGAGAACTAAAATTTGAATCGAGACATATTGCCACAAGCATATCTTATAAAGCTTTTGTATGGCAGTATTTGCCATACGTATACTCAAAAGAATAAAAACAATGCTTTCTTCAGCTGTCTATGCATAGTCCATATGTTTCATTATCCTCTTGATAGAATCCTTGTAAAAGTGCCATTGAAATTGTTGAGGCCTATTGTACTTTATACCCTTCCTGTTTACTAGTTTTCTATACTTATTTTAAAGGGCTGAGGGGTTGTTTCAAGTCTGTAGTTTGTTTTACAACTGTAAAAGGTCTTTTGAGTCAAAAATATATTAGGACCCCAGTACTTCCAAGTTTGTGTGTCTAAAATTGCAGGCATCAATTTAAACTAGGGCCATAACAATGCAAGTTCAAAAATATTAAAGCATTCCCAATTATCGAAATGTGTCAATTTAGACATTTGTCTTGGGCTTAGGAGAGAGGCAAGGAAAAGAACAATTCTACCTATGAGGTTCTGAGATTATTTTCTGGTAGAAATTTTCCATGTTTCCTATAATTCACCCCTAAAATTCAATAACAGAAATGACTTTCTCAGGATCCATTGTATGATATAATAAAAATTCCTAGAAAGGAATGAAATAATAATTTGGACCAATCACTGATTAAGATTGGTCATCTTCCAAAGTGACTGTTAATTGTTCTAAATCCACCCAGTTACAGGCAGAAAAAGATAACTCGGCACATCCAAGTCATTTGCACTATCTGAGAAAGTAACCACAAAACATAAATTTAGCAAGATACCCAAAAGATTAACCAAACTAGAAATTTTGGCAGTTCAAAGCATTCACTCTGAAATTCATGATCATAATAAAAAAATAAAATTGCAAGAGTGAAACCATATGAAATAGCACATTTCCAAGCTTCCTTCTCAATCAACATTTCCAAGCTTCCTTCTCAATCAAGGGCATTATGACATCCACGTATCAACCAAATTAAGCAATAGAATTCATGAATTTACATATGCACATGAAAAGCACTAGAACATATCCAAATGCTCTGATAGGTCGATAAGATATTATACCAGTACCACCACTTTAGATGCTCGCAAGAGGGTAATATTACCCGCAAGTGACACCATAACAATCAGATATATACCACAAACATCCATCATCTTTGCATAGGAACCCAATGAAGAAAAAAAAATATAGGCTAATGGTCTAACTAAGCAAGGTAGCCAACATCTGCAGAATTGTTAAACCACATCATACTGGAGAGAAATGTTCACAAGCACAAATTTCATTCTGATAATTTATCAAACAAACTGGGTCTGATATCAAATTACTAGTACAATATATATCAACAAAAACAACCCAAATGCAGGGAAGAGAAGGGGGAGAAGGGGGAGAAGAAAGAGAATAAAACAACCTTTCTCTCCAAAAATAGAAGACCCAAAACTGCCATTCCCGATTAATAACAAACTGACTAACAAGCAACCAGGATACTACCTAAAATCCAATTCCATCCTTCATCACCAGTGGTGGCTTAACTCCTAAGAGTCTAAGACCAATCAGAGTTCACTTATAACCTCGAGCATTCAATTAGTAATCTCCCTTCTCTGGGGCTAGCCCAAGTTCCAAACTCAATTATGGTAAACTCGCATATGACATAGAAACTGGCAAAGAAGACAAGAAGGAAACAGCCAATCTCTTCCTTATCCAGCTTAGAAGCATTTCCGATGAACAATTGATGGACCCGATTCATCATATTCACCCTTGGATATCCACATCTGCCACAATTAAAAGAACATAAGCAACGCAACCTAAAGAAATTCGCATTATTTTCATTAACTAAAGCTATTTGCATATTAATCAGTAAGTTTATCGATATCCACATTAGATTAGAGTCTAAATTTTTCTGTAATTTTTCTTTTTCAATGTGAGCAACCAACCAGAAAATAATTGTAGTCACACATGCACACACACACACACACACAAAGGACCATTACCTGCTGGAAGGTGCTGAGAGAAGCTAAGATTGATCCTCCAATCCAAACACTATACTTTCTCTCGGGAGGGGCCACCACTTTGATCTTCATGCTACTGGGAGCAAGGGCAGTAATTTCTTTGCTCATACGATCAGCGATACCAGGGAACATGGTTGATCCACCACTAAGGACAATATTACCATAGAGATCCTTCCTGATATCAACATCGCACTTCATAATGGAGTTGTAGGTAGTTTCATGGATTCCAGCAGATTCCATTCCAATCATTGATGGCTGGAATAGGACTTCTGGACAGCGGAATCTCTCAGCTCCAATGGTGATCACCTGCCCATCTGGTAACTCATAGTTTTTCTCTACAGCAGAGCTGCTCTTGGCAATCTCCAATTCTTGCTCATAGTCAAGAGCAACATAAGCAAGTTTCTCCTTCATATCCCGAACAATTTCCCGCTCAGCAGTTGTAGTGAACATATACCCTCTCTCAGTGAGGATCTTCATCAAGCTATCTGTAAGATCACGACCAGCAAGGTCCAACCGAAGGATTGCATGGGGAAGGGCATAACCTTCATAAATTGGCACTGTGTGGCTAACACCATCACCAGAATCCAAAACAATACCTTTTCAAACAAAAGTTATCCGGTTAATAGGAAGAATAGACAGATATAAGAAATGTATATGAAGCCCAGATATTCTGTACTCAAATAATTAGAAAACAAAAGTACTGAGAGCAATCATGCCCAAATCAACAATTCACCAAGTCATTCCCAAGTTAATTAGTTCGCCATTTATTCTTGGGAATTATTATTTCCTCAAGTGAATTTGATAGTTACAAGGTCCTTTCTCACGAGTGTGGTACCCACTTTTCATTAGAGAGTAGATCTTGTGAAGCTAACAATTTTACTTGTGGAAATAACAACAAAAATAAAATTATATGATAATATGGTGACCTGTATAAACTCATCCTATACCTTATAGGCCCTTAAACACCCCCAAAATAAAAATCCTTCACTTCAAAAATAATGGCAGTACTTGGCAATGAAATTCCTATTTTCACCATTCATGACCCTAAATGAGAAAGAACATTTTGTGACCGTCATTAATTAGTCATGAACGACTTCATTGAGTTTTGCTGAAAACTCACTCCTGAATAATCTCAATAGTTACTTGAGAAAATAATTCTAAAAACTGAAACACCATAAAGGACAAACCTGTTGTACGGCCACTAGCGTAAAGAGACAGCACAGCCTGGATAGCAACATACATGGCAGGCACATTGAAGGTCTCAAACATGATTTGGGTCATCTTCTCTCTATTTGCCTTTGGGTTCAGTGGTGCTTCTGTAAGTAATACTGGGTGCTCTTCAGGGGCTACACGCAGCTCATTGTAGAAAGTATGATGCCAGATCTTCTCCATGTCATCCCAATTGCTAACTATTCCGTGTTCAATTGGATATTTCAAGGTAAGGATACCTCTTTTTGACTGTGCTTCGTCGCCAACATAGGCATCCTTCTGACCCATTCCAACCATCACACCAGTATGTCGAGGTCGGCCAACAATACTGGGGAACACAGCCCTTGGAGCATCATCCCCAGCAAATCCAGCCTGCATACCAAAATTTAAGGATATAGTTCAAGTAAACATTTGTTTTCTTAAAGCAAAGGACACCTGCTACGGGAGACTTAGGCTTAAACATGTAAATGAAATCATTTTTGTTGTTTAATATACCAATTGAAAGTGGAAGAAAATCTTGAGTGACTGCAAAATATAAACATCACTGCACAGACATTTGAATGACTAAAAGAGCATCATTTGGTAAACTCCCAAATTCAAATTTAAACCTGTTCATTGAGAAGAAAAAACAGGCCTAAGGCCTTCAATAGAATAACTTATTCTACTAACCTTAACCATTCCAGTTCCATTGTCGCACACAAGGGGTTGAATATCTTCAGCGTCAGCCATTGTTTATAACCTTTCAAGAGGAACAATTAAGTTGAGAATTAGGTATATGGTCCAAATTATCAGGTTAAACATGAACTTATAACAATGAAACAAATTTCCTTTATAACCATAAATGCATATGTATTGCTGGTATACAAACAAATTATAATCGTTCAAAGGTATGACATCAAACTTGTAAAAAGAAAAAAGACAAACATATTTCTGAATCATCATTAAAAGAAACATTTATATAGTATGGATCACAATTTTCCGTTCACCAATGCAAAATCCACTAATGTTTTTTGCTTTTTAGCTACAAATTCTAATCTGCTTAGCGAAATATCCTCTCGCTAAACCACAAACTAATGTTTTTTACTTTCTTGCATCAATTCAAAATCTTTCTTTCCCAACCATCACCATCAATACTACCAAGTAATTCTTCTTCACTGATGGCTATTGATCGACAACGTATGATTCCAATTTGTCATTTTATCTCCATTGGCATTTCAAAATTACTTTTCCCTTCTCACAAATGTGCTTATTTCTAAATCCTTTCAAACTAACTACATATTAGCGTGAAAATATGTGGAACATACAGATCACAAACAGGGGCAATCAATTTGGTCGGCTAATTATCCCAAACAAGAAAATATAATTCAAAATCCAGCAAATACAATGAAAAATCAAATCTTTTTACTATTTTCGTCGGAAATTCTTGCCAACTAAACAGTAACAGTCCACTCATTTGAAGCAGATCGAGATTTACAAACATATAACCATACATACAAAACTACACATACATGGTTCTATCAATCTAAAATAAATTACCAACAGAGAAGAATAACTAGATAAAAAGACAATCAATAAACAGACGAACATTTTCCCAGAATCAAGTTTCTCATAGGTAAAGAGAGAGATTGTAGCATACCTGCTATGTAATGAGAGGATGAATGAATCTTATGGCAAAGCTCACTTTTTCAGTTTTTCCCCATTAAAGAGATGTTGGAGTATATATATATGACTTGTGACTTATGAGTGGCTAAATGAAAGTGAAATTCAAATGAAATGAACTTTAAATTTCGGTACGCCTTTTTATGTTATTACCTGTTTGGTAGCTGAGAAAAGGCATGTACATGGAGAAGGAATCTTTAGGATTTGGCTTTGATTAGTAATGGCAATTTCCCTGCCTCAATGAATACCCCGCCCCACACCCGTTCAAAAATTTATTACTGTACTATGTTAGATGGTTTGGTGCATTTAAAAATTCAAAGGAAATAAAATTAGTCTATTTAGTAGTTGTTTAGTTATTTATAATTATAATAGTAGCATCTGAATTTTTAAACGTATCAAATTCATCACATTATTTTTAATACAGTGTGTTTGAGTCTTAAATACAATGTTTATAAGTTAAATTAATCGCATTTGACATCAACAATTTATTGACAAATAAGATTTTAAAATGCGTTTAAACTCATCAAACTCAACCAAACAAACACTAAAAATAATTTATTTCAAATGCAGTTTATTTAACTTTCAAACACATATTTACAATTCAAATACAATGCACAAATGGTATCTCTCACGCAATATTTACAATTTAAACACAATGCACAAATGGAGTCCAAACACATGCTCCAAACCCTAATAACTAAATAAATCCTGAGTTTTTATACAATATTCCCTCTGTCCCAAATTAATTGCATTTCTAGGACTTTTTAAAGTCAAATTGACTATTTTTAAAATTATTTTTTTTTTACTATTTTTGCTAACATATAGGTAAAGATATTATAATCAAAAGAAAGTATATACAATTTATTACTAATTTCAATTTTTATAATTTTAGAAATATATTTATATATGTTTAATTATTAATTTTAAAAATAGTCAATTACTTTAAAAAATCTTAGAAAAATAATTAATTTGGGATGGAGGTAGTATCATCTGATTGTAATAAATTCCTTTCCATATCTTTTTATTTTTTTTAAAAAAAATTGTTTAAATTTCATTCCTTTTTTCTATACCGATATGTTGGCATGTCTAACTTTGTTTGTCTATGTATAGAGAGAGAGATTAGAGACGGTAGCCATAAGCCTAACATGGATTTGTCTAGAACCAATCTTTTTCTAGAAAGAAATGGAATTCCATTGTTTGATAATTGATGGAATCCATCAAATTCAAAGAAAAGTGAGAGCTGTCCATATCCTAAAAAAGAATATAGTAGAGTGGGTCTCTATACTTTTATTTTCCAACATAGGAGGGGTGGGGTGGGGCGGCTGTATTGAGCTGGCGGCGTGAAGGGAAGCTGTTTGTCATGCTGAGTGCCGACCATGTCTTGGAAAACTTTGCTTCTTACGAGTTCGATTGGCCCACCCCACCCTACCCTACCCTACCCTACCCTTTCCTTTGGACTCCATTTGGAGGTGGAATTACTGCTGATTTAGACTTCTTCTTTTTTCATAAAACTGAAAATGCTTTTACTAAAACAAATATTTAAAACATTTTACTTAGTGTGGAACAAAACATAAAATCAACTTGGTTGTTAGAAAAACTTTTAGTTTTATGTCTCTTCATCTTCCTATCTCTTCATCTTCCATTTTCTCTCCCTCTATGCCTATATATATGCATCATATAGAAGAATAGAAGATGTGAAAAAAAATGGAGAATGATACATCCGAAAGTGTAAAGGAATGATGTGATACACTCATCCGAAAGATTATGAGAGATATCAAAAGAATTGTGGATGACCACTCAAATACAAGAGATTATCAATATACATTTTATTGATTATATATTTTGTTTTATCTATCATTTCATAACACGTTATCAGCACGAGCTCCTACCCAATGCTAAAAAGGAAGTTCTCTCAACTCACTGTAAGTATTATTTCATTACAATTAAATTTGATACAGATATAAAAACTTTGTTTAACAAAAGGCGCGTGGAACAATAATGGTAATGGACAACTCAGAAGCCTTGAGAGTACAAATTACGTAAGTACACTACTTTTGTGATGTAGTAATATTAGTATAAATAAATAATCAATCCACCCAATTCCCCTACTTTGATAGTAATCAAAGAAGAGTTAAATAGTTTTCTTGGTTTCCTATAAATTTATATTTACTTATTTAATATCTTACGTAATTATATATTTATATAAATGTCGAACTTACAAAATTTAAATTTGCTGCTCTTGATATCTTGAGCAAGAATTATTTGGCATGGACTCTTGATGCTGAGATTCATCTAGAGGCATAGAATCTTGAAGATACAATTAAGGTTGGCAATCATGCATCCCTGCAGGATCATGCAAAAATTAATGATTTTTATTCGTCATCATCTCACTTATGAAGACATGTTAGAGAAAATATTGACTACATTTAATGCTTCAAATATGCTCATGCAGAAGCAATATCGAGAACATAAGTTTACAAAATATTCCCTGAAGCAATAGAGGAAATTATGTTCCCTGAAGTGATATCATGTCTTCTAGTGGCTGGACAAAATAATGAGCTTTTGCTGAAAAACCACCAATCTCGCCCGACCGGTTCTACTCCATTCCCTGAAGCGAATGGAACCTCTTTTGATAAATATAGAGGAAATTATGGTCGTGGTCGTAGATGTGGAATGGAAGGTCATTGGTCACGTACCTGTCGTACTCTTAAATATTTGATAGATTTGTACCAAGCTTCCATAAAATAAAAGGGAAAGAAAATTGAAACGAAAATTTGTTGATCATAAGGATCTTGAAGATCCCATGAATGATTATAATGATCTTGAAGATCTTATAAATTATCTTGACTTTCCAAATGAAAATGGCTATATCAAGTAATTATTTTTATTTCATTATATTATGGCATTATAATAAGCATTTTTATTTTGATATGTTTGATTTATGTTTCAAGTAATAAAGTTTAATTTATGTTTTACATATATGAAGATGTATGGGTCCTATTGGTAATTAAAGGCTCCGGAAGAGCGATTACCATATAGAATGATTTTTAAAATTATGCAAAGCCAATGTCAATACCATATCAGGTTCATTGAACTTAATTGAAACCTCTGGAAGAGCGATTATTCATCAAACTTAATCAAGGCTCTAGAAAAGCGATTATAATTGAAGACTCTAGAAGAGTGATTATAAAATTGTCAAAGGGCACGAAACTTGGTATTAATGATACTTTGCATTATACTGAGTCAAGCAGAAATTTACTCAGTTTTAAGGATATATGTTATAATGGTTATTATGTTGTAACTAATAACGAAGGCAGTGAATAATTTCTTTATATTACTTCAATAGTATCGGGCCAGAAGCTCATACTAGAAAAATTGCCTATTTTCTCTTCTAGGTTATATTATACTACAATGTGAACAGTTGAAATAAATGTTGCAATACACCAGAAGTGTTCAGATCCAAAGGTTTTTATGCTTTGGCATGATCGTCTTGGTCATCCAGGATCAATAATGATACGTCGAATTATTGAAAACTCTCATGGACATCCTTTAAAGAACCAGAAGATTCTTTTATCTACTGATTATCCATGTAGTACATGTTCTCAAGGTAAATTAATTACCAAACCATCACATTCAAATATTGTTGTTGAGTGTCCATCTTTCTTAGAAAGAATTTAGGGTTATATATGTGGACCAATACACCCACTTTGTGGTCCATTTAAGTATTTTATGGTTTTAATTGATGCATCAACCAGATGGTCACATGTATGCTTACTTTCTACTAGAAATGTGGCATTTGCTAGTCTCCTTGCTCAAATAATTAGGTTGAGAGCGTAATTCCCTAATTATCCAATTAGGAAAAATTCGTTTAGATAATGCTGGTGAATTCACATCTCAAGCTTTTGATGACTTTTGCATGTCTATTAGAATTGATGTTGAACATCCTGTTGCACATACACATACTCAAAATGGTTTAGCTGAATCATTTATCAAGAGACTTCAAATTATTGCTCGACCTTTGCTTATGAAATCAAAATTACTAGTTTATGCTTGGGGTCATGCTATTTTACATGCAGCATCATTAGTTCGCATTAGACCAACTGTTTATCATAAATTTTCACCATTACAACTTGTACTTGGCTAACAACTAAATATTTTTTACCTGCGCACATTTGGTTGTACTGTATATGTACCTATTGCACCCTCACAACGCACTAAATGGGTCCTCAACGTAGACTTAAAATTTATACAGGTTTTGATTCCCCATATATTATTAAATATCTTGAACCTCTAGCTAGTGATGTTTTTAAAGCACGTTTTAAGGACTGTCATTTTAATAAAATAATCTTCCCACCATTAGGGGGAGAAAAGTCGTTGCCTGAAGCACGACGTTTGCCTGAAACACAAAATTTGCCTGAAGCACGACGAGAGATTACATGGAATGCTTCGACGTTATCTCATCTTGATCCTCGTATAAATCAATGTGAACTGGGAGTTCAAAGGATTATTCATTTGTAAGGAATTGCAAATCAATTACCGGATGTATTCACCGATAATAAGAAAATAGTGAAATCTCACATTCCAGCTGCTAATACTCCAGCACGGATTGAAGTCTCTGTAGGACAATCAGTTAATACAGCAGCAAATGAATCGAAACCACACCTGAAGCGTGGAAGACCAATCGGTGTTAAAGATAAAATTTCCTGGAAGAGGAAAGTACAAGAAAAACAAGTTGCAGCCTATAAAGAGGTTATACCCATGAAACAGGCCACAGAAATAACTGATTTATCCAAAACTTATGAGCAAAAATCTCCTAAAAATAAAACTCTTAAAGAGTTATCCCCTGAAGAGGATCAGGTACCTGAAAATAACGAGATCTCGATACATTATGTACATACAGGAGAAGTATTGGATAAAAAATAAAATTGTTGTCGACAACATATTTTCATATAAAGTTGCTTTTGATATTACCAAAAGTAATGATCATGAATATGAACCACAAACCGTTGAAGAATGTCAACGTAGAAATGATTAGCCAATGTGAAAAGAGGCGATTCAAGCATAATTAAATTCACTAAATAAACGTGAAGTTTTTGGACCTGTAGTCCGAACACCTGAAGGTGTAATGCCTGTTGAATACAAATGGGTATTTGTACATAAGGTACAGAGCGCGACTTGTAGCACAAGGTTTCTCGTAAAGACCTGATATTAATTATGAAGAAACATATGCTCCTGTAATGGACGCAATTACATTCAGATTTTTAATTAGCTTGGTAGCAAAAGAAAATTTGGATATGCAATTAATAGATGTTGTTACAGCATATCTGTATGGATCATTAGATAATAATATCTACATGAAAATTCTTGAAGGATATAAAATATCTAAAGCATATAATTCTACATCTCGAAGTATGTATTCTATCAAGCTACAAAGATCCTTATATGGGTTAAAGCAATCCGGACGCATGTGGTATAATTGCCTCCATGAATATCTTTTGAAAGAAGGATTTGAGAATAATCTAATTTGTCCATGTATTTTTATCAAAAAAAATCAGAATCCGGATTTACTATTGTTGCAGTATATGTTGATGATTTAAATCTTGTAGGAACTCGAGAAGAGTTAACAAAAACAACAAATTGTTTAAAGAATGAATTTGAGATGAAAAATCTTGGTAAGACAAAATTTTGTCTTGGTCAACAAATTGAACATCTTCCAATGGAATTTTTGTTCATCAATCAACATACACAGAAAAAGTCCTTAAACACTTTTACATGGATAAAGCTCATCCTTTGAGCACTCCAATGATAGGTCGGTCACTTGATATCAAGAAAGATCCGTTTCGACCACAAGAAAATGATGAAGAAACTCTTGATCATGAAGTACCATATCTTAGCGCAATTGGTGCTTTGATGTATCTTACAAATTTCACACGACCTGATATAGTATTTGTAGTTAACTTACTAGCAAGGTACAGTTCTGCACCAATCGAAGACATTGGAATGGAATTAAGCATATTTTGCGATATTTTCGTGGGACTACTGATTTGAGATTATTTTATCCAAATGGATCAAAACCACAGCTAGTTGGATATGCCGATGCAGGTTATCTTTTCGATCCACACAAAGACAGATCACAAACAGGATATTTATTTACTTATGAAAATACTGTTATTTCATGGAGATCTGTTAAGCAAACAATTTCTGCTGCTTCATCAAATCATGCAGAGATTATCACAATTCATGAAGCGAGTCGTGAATGTGTTTGGTTGAGATCGGTAATTCAACACATTCGTGAGAATTGTGGATTATCATCAATCATTAATAGTCCAACGATATTATACGTAGATAATGCTGCTTGTATCACTCAAATTAGGGGAGGATATATCAAGGGTGATAGAACCAAGCATATTGCACCAAAATTCTTTTATACACATGAGCTCCAGAAGAGTGGCGATATTGATGTCAAGTAGATACGATCATATGATAATTTGGCTGATATATTCACTAAGCCACTACCAGAGGTGCACAACAGGCTGGCCTGGCCTTGGTCCGGCCTGAGCCTGCCAGGCCTTAGTCGTTGACCAGGTCAGGTCAGGCTTTGACTTTGGGTCTGCAGGCTAGGCCAGGCCAGGTTTGACGATAAAAAATATGATCTGTTGAGGCCTGCAGACAAGGCCAGGCCAGGCTTGGCGATGGAATAGATGATCTGTTGAGGCTTGCGAACAAGGCCAGGCCAATTTGGTCTAACCGAGACAAGAAAAAATACCAGTGCTCCATAAGAAGAAAAACCATATACCTCTAATCTTTAGGAACTATTTTTTTTTACCACAGATTTGTGGCGCATCTCCATGAATCAATGCCCAGTGCTCTGTAAGATTTACTTTCAAACAAAACCCCCAATTTTTAGAGAGAGAGTGATGGAGAAATTGAGGTAAGACTGTAAGAGTGAGCGAGAAAGAAGATCTATGGCGGAACCGCATGAGAAAGAAGGAGATGGACAAAGTTTAAACTTTAATGTTTTGTTGTTTACTGATGTGAGATGTCTCATTGGATTATTTGGACTTATGGACTATTAGAGGCTTGGAGCAATGTGCAATCACGTAGGAACTAGGAAAGTAGAAAAGCAAAAAGTAGAAAGTAGTAAAGTATTAAAAGTAGTGGAATTGTGTATTGATGGACATGTGTTACTGTGTCAACCTTCCTTTTATTCTTTTATTTACTTGATTGATACTTGATGTTGAAAGCTTTATCATTAGTGTCGGGCTACACAATTGCATTTGCACATTAACACATTTTGTAGCTTTTGTATAGTTGAAGAATGTGAAGCTCTTGCATAGTTGCATTGCATGTGACTTGTGACTTTGGGAGATGGGTCTTGCTTTATTTTTTAACCTTTAAAACATTGTGCTGAGATAGACTTGGAATATAATATTATATGACTAGTAGATTAAGAGAACAATAAACAACTAAAATAACAGGTAACAAACCGGTAAACAGGCCAGGCCTATTGCGCCAGACCAGGTCGGGCCCAGGCCGAACTCAGGCCACAGCCGGTCCAGGCCAGACTTTATGGCAGGCCAGTCCAGGCCAGTTTTTCATACAAAAATTGCGGCCTTTTTGAAGCCTTTAAGGCCGGGCCAGGCCGGTCCAGACTTTGACCAGACCGGGCTTTGACCAGGTAAGGCCAGGCCGGATCAAGGCCAGACCACGGGCCTCAGGCCTTTTGTGCATCTCTAGCCACTACCAACTGCGACTTTTAAGAAGATGGTGCACAACATTGACATGCGTCGACTTAAGGATATTTTTACTATGAACAGTGGTACTCATGAGGGGGAGTGATTTTTCTGAAGGAAATGTGCTGATTGTACTCTTTTTCCTTCGCTAAGGTTTTTTCCCTCTGGGTTTTCCTTTGCAAGGTTTTAATGAGGCAATCCTAAGGCACTAGAAGATATACAAGAATATTGTACTCTTTTCCTTAGCCAAAATTTTTCTCACAGGGTTTTTATTTGGTAAGGTTTTTAACGAGGCATATTCTTAGAAAGTGGTCATCCAAGGGGGAGTGTTAGAAAAACTTTTAGTTTTATGTCTCTTCATCTTCCTATCTCTTCATCTTCCATTTTCTCTCCCTCTATGCCTATATATATGCATCATATAGAAGAATAGAAGATGTGAAAAAAAATGGAGAATGATACATCCGAAAGTGTAAAGGAATGATGTGATACACTCATCCGAAAGATTATGAGAGATATCAAAAGAATTGTGGATGACCACTCAAATACAAGAGATTATCAATATACATTTTATTGATTATACATTTTGTTTTATCTATCATTTCATAACATTGGTATTTTTTTTTATTCGTGCAAAGGAGGGTAAATATTAGTGGTTAAAACTGTGGTTACATTTTTATTAAGAAACTCCCTTAAAAACAGTATAAATTGCATTATCTTGATCATTAAGGTTTGGTAGTTAGGTAGTCTGTACACTAGTTGCATTCTTTCCATTCATGCAAAAACTTGCATTCCCAATTTTTTGTCAGCAAACCACCTATACGCGAAACAAAGACAAAGTTAAGATACTCATAATAGAAGAGAAGATTAAATTTCAAGTTACTTGAGAATCAGATTTTACTTCTACTTGTTTATATCCTTCATTCCAAATTAACTATAATTTTTTCATATCGATTGAAATTCTATCACGATTTAAATTTCAAGTCAATATTCACAATGAAATTTATTAACCATCTCCCACTACGGTCTTTAATCAGGCCTCCTGCCCGTGTAAATACTTTACGCGGGTTACTCAAACCAAGTTTCTAAATAGGACAATTACTTGTCTAATGCGGTTAACATAGAGGCTGGATTTTAGAATGATCTATTTGTGGGTTTTGATGGATATATATTTGTTACGTTTTTGAAAGAACAGTGTGGTTAAAATGTTTTATTTTTTGGAGAGGGTTAGAGCATCTCCATTGTATATGTTAATAAATTATTTTGTGTCAGATTCTTATTTTAAAGTAAAAAAAAAATGTTGCATTGTATATGTTAGGGAGGATGTTAGTGGTGGGTCTCATGTGTCAGAATTTTATTTCTTTGTTAACTGTAACATGAAGTTTAACATTATCAGATGGTGGGGCCCAACAATGTAAAAATCTTTATAGCCATTTAACTTGTTGGAAGAGGGCAGTTGAAATTGAAAATGAGCCTTGAAATTGCAAAAGAGCCGTTGAGATGAACAAAAGCCCACCATTAATATATTTTGTGTCAAGAAATTAGCTATTGGAGCATCAATTTTTATACCCTTTGAACAACAAATTTTTCCTATAAATTCTAGTTTTCTCATATCAATCCCCACCTAAAAAAAACATCTCACTCTTCTCATTCTTAGTTTTCTTTTTTCACCCCATATCATGGATCCCCCACCACTGCCACCACAAACTAATTCACATTCGTTTACTCAAACACCGCAATTTGATTTTCAATCAAATCCTCAACAATATCCGTTCAATCCACAATATTACCCTACATTATTCAATCCTCAATTTTCATGGACAACCTCAATTCCCATTTCATCAACCTGTCCAACCAACTAATTTAGAGCCTACCACAATGCAAAAAAATTGTGATCAACAAAGTGAAAGGAATCCAAATTGGACTAAGCAATAAGATGAAGTATTATGTAAAGCATGGGTACGAGTGTCAGAAAATCCTATCACGGGCACGGATCAAACGCGGCCGAATTTGTGGGAAAATATTTTAGATGAATTCAAAATCGTATTAGGTACTAGCACAGACCATCCCAGCAAGAGTTTATCCAATCGTTGGTCAATCCTTCAAGTCCACTTACAACATTTTAAAGCTCAAAATTAACATGAATTATTTTAATTTTAGTCAATACAATGATAAATATTTTGAAATATCTAAAAAATACTACTAATTATAAGATATATTGTTTCATAATTTTCAATAAAATATTTTAATTATAAATTTAAAAATATTTTAAATTAACTTTCAAAGGTTAATAGTTATCTTATAATTTAAAACGGAGGAAGTATATCCTTGTAGTCTATGAATTGAGGTACCATCAATAAACATCATGTTTTTAAGGCATATCCAGTGAAAGTATTTTTACTAAAATTCATCATGATTCATGAATGAGGCAGTATATAAAGGGGAAAGGTAATTTAAGACATGCCTTAATCAAGTTTGGTTAAAACTACTTAACAAAGCAACATAATTTAATTTGTATAAAAATTATAATTAATTTTTTAAAATATAAAACTCAAAAATAAAAAACTTAATCTTATAAGATAAAACTACGTCGTTTTACTTAATAGTCTTAATCAAATTTAATTAAGACATGTTTTAAATTACTTTTTCTATACTGCATGTGTACGTAGGGTGGACAGCGCTCCAACAAGCGGATTTAACATGGAAAATACAATAAGTTATTACGTGAATTTTTTTATTCATACATGACTAAATAAAGTGGTTGTGATTACTTTCTTATTTATTTTTGTTTTTTTTAGATTGAAGCTTACAATCAAACATTTTTTGGAATCCACAAGCATCAATTTAAGTATTTTAGTTGTTGGTTAATTCTTAAAGATTGTGCAAAATGGTTCAATATACTAAAGACCAAGAGGAGAAACAACGAATAATTAAGCACAGGAAAAGAGCTAGTTTGAATTTGGATGTTGATGCCACTGAAAAATCATCCAATCCATCTACTCCAACGACACCAGTTTCGGCCACAACCTCAATTAACCTTGACGATGATGATTTGCCATTCAGTCAAGGATCACATGAAATACAACGACCCATAGGTCGCAAACAAGCGAAGACCAAACGTTCCAACAAAAACTCTGATGGTATGAACTTATTCGCTGAACAATTTGACAATATGAGAAAGAGCCAAATAGAAATTGCAGAAAAGAGATCATTATGGCACGTGAACGAGATGAGCGGAGGTTTCAAATAAAACAATCAAGAAAGACAAAGGCGAGAAACTAAATTGGAATAAGAGCGAATGAGAATTGAAGCAAAATATAAGCAAGAACAAAAGAAGATGGATAAGGAGCTTATGATGATGACAGATCCAAATTCGCTTCCTACTTAAGAAGGAAAAGCTTGGTTAATTGCACAACAAAAAGAAATATAGGCGCGCATGCAAGCATGCGTTGAAGACCACTTTAGTGGCAGTGGAGTTTAATTTAATATTATGTAATGTAGTAAATTTATTTATTTTTAAAATTTTTTATAATGATGTAGTAAGTTTTTTTTATTATGTGATGTAGTAAGTTTTTTTATTTTTTAATATTAAATGGTTTGATCACCAAACATTTTCAACAAATGTTCCATGAGATCAGACCTCAACGTCCTATTTGTGCCTCTGTCACGAATTCTAGCAAGGCTGGATGAGATATGTGCCGCCAAAATTGTTGGATTTCGAGTGTATTCTGGAGGAGACATAGTCTCATCTGATGGAGGCCTCCATGTTTTGACATTGGTGCCACGTTCAACTTCAATGATCATATTGTGTAATATAATGCATGTTTTCATTATGATGCATAAATCATCTTTTTCCAGAATTTCACTGGTCCTTGTGTTATCCCCACCTAATCTACAACACACCAAATGCTCGTTCCACATCCTTCTTAACAACCTCTTGTTTTTTAGCAAATAATTTCTCTTTTACTGTTGTTGGATGAGCAATGGTTTGCATCAAAATTGCCCACTGAGGGTAGATACCATCAGTTAGGTAATTCCCCATAGTATAACGTCGACCATTTACCTCGTAATTAACTGGAGGCATGTTACCATGAATGAGATTATCAAATATTGGAGGATGATCTAAAATAGTTAAGTCATTATGTGTACCTGTCATATAAAAGAAAGCATGCCAAATCCACAAATCTTTCGATGCAACTGCCTCCAATATGAGGGTAGGCTTATGGTGGTGGCCCCTATGCGTTCCATGCCATGAAGGAGGGCAATTTTTCCATTCCCAAAGCATACAGTCTAAAGAGCCAAGCATACCCGGAAATCCTCTCTCATCGCCTTCTTGAAGTAAACGCGCAATGTCTTCTTCGTTTGGCGAGCGCATGTATTGTTCCTTGTACAATAAAACGACGGTATTGCAAAAGAGCATTAAGCTCTTGATTGCAGTGCTCTCGCCAATCTTCAAGTATTCATCACAATGATCTGTTGCAAATCCATATGCGAGTATTCGTATTGCAGCTGTCATCTTTTGAATAGAAGAGCACCCTAAACGACCACAAGCATCCTTCTTTTGGACGAAGTACTCTTCATATGTTTCAACGTCTTTTAAAATGAGAAGAAATAACTCTCGTCGCATCCGGTATGGACGGTGAAAGTAATTAGTTGGATAAGTAGAATTTTCATTGAAGTAGTCTTTCCATATTTGTTGATGGCTTCCTTTTTGGTTACGATGAATATATCGTCTCATATTCAATTGTGAGTATACTGCTAGCATTTACGTCGCCGACAACAAGTTCATCATCATTTGCACTCGTTTATTATAACGGTGGGAAATCGTCTCGTGCTCCTCATCGGATGAGCTCTCATTGCTTAGAGAGCTTGATGATGCAGAAGAACTAGACTCGTTCATAGAAATAAATCAAGATGACGAAACCATTAGATTATTGAAAATATAAGATGAAAAGAAAATAATGTATGAAAGTTTATGGTTTAAAGAAGTATGAAGTGGTGTTTATATAATGAATTGTAAATATTACAGTTGGAATATTATCGTTGGAGTGTTGATATTACCGTTGGAGTATTGTGTATCGTGGGATGGTCTCAGCTTTTTGGTTGATTGATGTGGAAGTGTTACTAAACACTTCCACTACAATGAATGAGCTTTTCACAATTTTATCTTTACTATTAAATATTTGAGAGGCTTGCCATGTCATTCGTGGGCCCAATTTAGCATCAATTTCCAAGCATCTCCAATGGAGATGCTCTTACTCCTCAAATATACAACTCTAAATAGTATTTCTTTTTCAATCAAATGTAAAACATTTCATTTTGAGTTAAGAAAAAAAGAAAGTTGGACATATTATTTGCAAGTATTTTGTTAAATTATTATTTTCTAAAAATGATAAAAAAAAATTAAACGATAACAACAAAAATCATGACGGCTACAACGGAAAGAGTGCACATTCTATGCAATAATGTTACAGAACTAATATTGGAGCATAGGTCCATAGCAACAAAAACTGGGCCTAAGACAATACATATAGGCAAAAACCCAATCCAAACCACTGCCCGGCACACAAGGCCCATCATAACCCAAAACAAGTGAAGGGGTGCATCATGCGCACCCCGCGCAAGTTAATTTACCCCCAAGCGGCCAGCCAGCCACCAGGCACTTCGAGAAGACCAGAAATAAAGCTCTCCTTCCTTTTGCTTTGCAGCTTCAGCAATACTGCGGGCGGCTCAATCTCAACCCCCATTAATCAAGGTACAATCTTTTTCTCTCTTCTCACTTATTTTGGCTCCGCAGATATTTCTTACTATTTTTAATTTCTTTAAATCTTGTGATCTATCATGTATTCGATCGGTCTGTAATCTTAGGGTTTCATTTTTACGCATATAGATATATAATACTGGAAATTTTTGGTTTTGATTGTTTTTTTGATATGTATGTATTAATGCATATGCAGGTGAATTTGAGAAGCGCCGATTTTTAGTGACTTGTCTTCGTTTCCGATGTAAGTTTTACCTTTTTTAATTGAGGTGTATACCTATAAATATAGGTATTAAATGTATGTGAATTTTTTTTATTTTTTTTAATTGCATTATCAATGCTAGAATAAGGTCATGCTTAATTTCTTAAAAAAAAAAGAAAGAAAAGAAGGTGAAGTTCATAAAATACTTGTTTGGGCCAATAGCGTGTTTACTTTAATATTGGATAATGGCCAACAGTAGTTCTGGGTGAGGTTTAGAGGTTAGAAGTATAATGAGGGTTCACTTAGAGTGTGAGTTAACTTTCAAATCAATGCACCAAATCAAAATGTCGCTATATTTAAATAAGCTGTGAATATTGCCCATTTATTATTATTTAGAGATTTGATTCTTAAGTGGAAATTCATTGTTGGATGGGAGGGAGTATGATCTAAATGAGAAATGATCCAATCTTCCAATGTACAGTGCTAAGATTTATGATGGTACTTTGCAAGTAAAAAGCTGCCTGTTTTTTAGTCATTGTAATTATTTAATAATGATAAGTATCTGAACTCTGGAGGGCCTATTTTGATGAAGGCCTTTTGTTTATCGGGACATTGGCATTCCGTGAGTGGAAAAATCCTGTTTTGATCAACTCCTTATCATGATATGAGGGTTGAGACTTGTGTGTTGTCATCATTGTTTATTTGAACTTTCACTCTTTCAGACCTATCTAATCTTTTCTCTTATTTACTTAAGTTTGTTTTGTTAGTAGAAATATTTTTTTAGAGTTGCTCATCTAGGGCTGCAACGGTATGGGCAAAATATAAAGAAGCGAGGAAAGGGTATAAAGAACCTTTGTGAAACCCAAACTCAATAAGCTTGATTTTGGTGTCTTCAAATTATGTCCTCAACGACGTGCAATTCATTTTTTCTTTTGTTCCAAAGCACCATATTATCCCAAGAGTGATGCACTTCGGATTTCTTTTAACTGCTTTGGTATAACAGAAACATCTGAATCATCTAGAAAATGTCAATAGGATAGGATCTTTTCCTCCCTTTTGGCTGCCACATGATGGATAAAATGATAGTTTGCTATCTTAACTCCTTCATAGTGCCTACAACATTTAGTTGGAAGCATTTTTCCCATCTGTGCGCAATCTTCTCGAAATACCACTTCTTTAACCGCTTCTGGAGATTGCCTTTGAATACACACAAAAAGATACTGGATTAAACTTTATGTCTAATATGTATATTGTTGGATCCTTCCTGGTTCAGCTTATGGTCCACTCTTGCCCCAGCTTATAACTCCTATCTTCCCTCCACTAATTTCTAGAGTGATTTGTTACTTCTAAGAGCTGTTGGCAGCTGTTTTTGAATAAAATTAACATCAAAATGGGGCATGAGAACTCATCAAGGTTCACAGTTCATGTTTCTGGCAGAATAGTCAACAGTGTTACCTTTATGCGGTAAGCTGACATGCTGTCTCAGACCAAACAGCTGAAAGTTTGAGATTGCTGCACTGATAAATCTGGGCTATGTTCCGTGACATTTTTTCTTTCTCATATGTCAAAAGCTAGTAACCAGTGCTAAAATTATATGCCAGGATGCATATTCCAGGGAACTATCTTCTTTCTAGAGTTATTACAGTCTGTACATTTTTATTTATTCTTATCTGTTAAAGTGCTAATAATGAACTTACTTTTTCCTCTATTTAGGGCAGACGAGGATCCTGTTGATCAGAAGAAGTACATGGAAGATTCATGCAAGCCCAAGTGTGTCAAACCTTTGCTTGACTACCAGGTGATTCTCACACACGTGAATTTCAGTATTTAATACTTGTATCTGCCTCAACCTTATAGTTATTCCCTGTTACCATGCATTGTTTCCCTTGTACACAACAATATGCCAGTTGAAATTAGTTTATACTAGGGACTTAGGAATGATGATTATGGGAACATGGTTCTGGAACATCAGGACTACTGGTACTGATGTCATCCTGGGATTAAAAACTAAAATGTGCAGTTTGAGTTAGTTTTATGTTTCATAATTAGAGTTATGGACCGAGATTTGGAGAGTTTTTTCCTGGCCATAAGAGTCGGAATAAAGAGAGGAATTTTAGAGATTGGCCACATTTCCAGCTTCTGTTCTTAGTCCTGTACATCCCTTGTGTCACCAAGTCAATTGTTTATTTGACTAGCTAAAACTAATGAGAGAGGGGTTGCAGGTGCAGGGTGAGGGAGAAAACAAGCAGTGGCATGTTGTCTAACGAGAACAAGGATGCCAATTTTGTATTCAAGAGTCAAGACAATTTACTTTAAAGTTCTTATTTTCTTGTATGCTTCGAGGAAGTTGTGTCACCCTAAGATTTATTGATCATCTGAAGGATTTGTTCAGTGGCATCAACCTATATCTGCTAATGTTTCTGCTCTAGTATGTCACTATGTCTTGTGCAGAGTGTGCTGTGCACCCCTGAGCTTTAGTGCTTGTCTTTTTCTTTTATATCAATATGTCCATATATTTGTGGGTGTGTGCATATAATTTTGTTTACAATACACGAGCCAAACTCATATATATATATATATAGGGTTTCAATCCATGGCAACCGGTTGCCAAATGTACTATTTCAGCAACCAAACTCTCTATCGTTGATCAATATAATGGAAGGCCGGGATTAAAAAAGAAATCACCCCTGCCGCTACAGCCTGTAGCGGCAGGCCCGAATCTACTTATGCCCACTAGCGGCACGCCAGATTACTTCGTTGCCCCTCTGATCTTTATTTTATTTGACTACCGCCATTCATGCCCCTCCTTTTGTTCAACTGTATTACATAAAAACCCGTGCCGCTATTTATTAATATATTAGTGTCCCGTTTTGCAAACTCACCCTGCCACTAATATATATACATCTCATTTTTATTGTCCCATTTTGCTCCTCCCCTACCGCTAACATGCATGAAGTATTATTAAATTAAAATACTTGTTATTAGTAGTAACATTATTAGTGGTAATATGTCAATAATAATATTATTAGTATTAATATTAATAATAATAACGTTTATAATATTAATATTAAATATGGAGTATGTAGTATTAATATTAATAATATTAAATATTTAATTTTAAGAGCACCATTGAAGGCATTTATCGCATCGAAGGCATTTATCGCATACAAATTTTCATTGAAGCCATTATTAGTATACAACAGTCTGCAATAATCGCATACAACATTAAAATTAAATATTTAATATTAATATTAATATTAATATTAATACTACATACTACATACTCTATATTTAATATTAATATTATAAACGTTATTATTATTAATATTAATACTAACAATATTATTATTGACATATTACCACTAATAATGTTACTACTAATAACAAGTAATTTAATTTAATAATACTTCATGCATGTTAGCGGTAGGGGAGGAGCAAAATGGGACAATAAAAATGGGATGTATATATATTAGCGGCAGGGTGAGTTTGCAAAATGGGACACTAATATATTAATAAATAGCGGCACGGGTTTTTATGTAATAGAGTTGAACAAAAGGAGGGGCATGAATGGCGTCAGTCAAATAAAATAAAGATCAGAGGGACAACAGAGTAATCTGGCGTGCCGCTAGTGGGCATAAGTAGATTCGGGCCTGTCGCTACAGCTTGTAGCGGCAGGGGTGATTTCTTTTTTAATCCCAGCCCTCCATTATATTGATCAACGGTAGAGAGTTTAGTTGCTGAAATAGTACATTTGGCAACCGGTTGCCATGGATTGGAACCTATATGTATATATGTATGTATATTGGAGCAAATGAGTCGAGAACTCAAGATTGAGTATTTGGGCAGTTTTAGCTTGAGCATAAATTAAACTTGACTTTACGATCCTCATGATTGAGCTCTAGTTTTCCTGATTGAACTTGGTACTCCTTTCTCGAGGAGCTTTTGAGTTTCTTTTAGATGCATAGTAGGCTTGTAGATTGACCAAGTTGTCAAATATTTTCTACCCAAATCCTGCACAAGCCACTTCCACTAATTAAAGTAGCACAGATCATTGTATGTACATGTTGCATGGTAACGTTGATGATAAATCGGGAATAGCTTTACTTTTTAAAAAGATACCCTATTGGAACATCGCTGAAAAGACAGGAGCCTTTGAACTGGGACAGAGAGAAGTATCTATATGCTTTGTTCGGTATATAATTTTGTATGGATCTCTCAAGTTGCTGTTACTAATTTCAATTGGTTGCACTTTTACAGGCATGTGTAAAAAGGATTCAAGGTGATGAATCTGGGCACAAGCATTGCACTGGGCAATATTTTGATTATTGGCAATGTGTGGACAAATGTGTAAGTCAATATTATTTTTTTCTTCTGTCGGTCCCTTTGTGCTGTTTGAATAGGTGGTATTTGTTATATCAATGCTAATGTCAATCTTCTGAATCTGGTATTTAACTTTTTTTATTTTTGAAACACAGGTTGCACCTAAGCTATTTGCGAAACTGAAGTGATTGGAGAGAAGTTATATTAATATGTCTTCTTGCCCTTTTGTTTTCAAAAAGACATTATCTTCGCTACAAACTACAATGCTTGTATCGGATGCCAGTTCCAGCTACATGGATTTGTTTTTTGAATTAGGGAAATGTTGAGTTATATTAATAAAAGAGGATATTGTGGGTTTTATGTTTGATTATCAAAAGTTGATTCTAATTGATAATAAGGTTTCTGAGTCTCGAGCAGTTGTGAACAAATTTTGTTATGTTATGATGGCCTTACCTGTCATATTTTGGACCGGATGAAGTATATACTGGTAATCTAGGAAAGATGGGTTTATTTTTTTTTATTCTTTTTGGGTAAAATAGGGGGCCAAAGAGCCACCCCGACCCCTCCCCCACCCCCCAAAAAAAAGAAAAAATATGTAAAGATGGTTTTTTACTGTTATTCAAAGGCCACTAAAACCTCATTAAAAGAAGTGGTCCAAACCCAAACTCTAGCAAGGCCTAGACAAATCATACAACACACTAATATTAGTCCTTGATAAACTTATCCCATACCTAAAAAATGTTTGGCACATGAGCCTGTATCAAATTCGCATGTTATCATTATATTAATTGTCTGAAGAAGAGGAGAACACAAGTTCTAACAAAGAGGACAGTCATTAATTAATTATTTCGTTTCAAAATTAGAGAAACAATTATAACGATAAAATTTGAGAAAGAATAAATTTTTTTACATATATTCATAATATTGATATATTTCAATTTCTAATGTCATCGGAATGCAGAATTTAACCAAAATAAAAAAAATGATTTGACAAATTATTGAGACTTCAATATATATTCTTCTGAACAAACTTTTTGTAAGGATTCAGATCCACTCTAATACACTTGTGACGTGTGTAAATTTCTCAGCTGTTCTTTATATTTGGTTCCTTATATATATATATATATATATTATTTTTAAGTTCTTACATTTCGTAGGCAATGTAATTATTTCTTTTTTTGTCAACACCACGAGGATAATAAATTTATAATCTTGAGAGTTACCATGATTTTTATCACTTTCATTACTTTCTAGAAAAGTGACAAATAATGAAAACATCAAATTTAGAATTAGAAAGAGTTTTTTTTTTAAAAAAAACATTTTTTAGTTATTTTTTTAAAGCTCATTTCCTTTTTCTATAATGCTAACAAACTTTCATCATGAAATGATCAAAAATTAATATAAACACGAGTGATTAGAAGACGAATCAAAGAAAAAGACATGTGAATTTCGTTGTTAGTAAATTAACTTTATTCTTCTACTGGAATTATTATTAATTGTAATTTTTTTAACTAGAAAAAAAATTTCAAGGAGAAAAAAAGAAAAGAGTAAGAACACAAAAATTATTAAATAAAGTTTCGACCTTAGTCTAATATTCCTGCCCAACTTGAACTCTTCTTAATTACTTTTGTAAAAGTGATTAATTTTAAAATAATACATAATTAATTAGCCATTTGTTTATTCTTTTCCAGATACAATATTTACACTTCAAAATAATATATATTGGGAAAGAAAAAAAAAAGAAGAGGTGCAGTCTACGTAGTTCTACTGAAATAGTCATAGTGAGAATGACTCGAATGAAAGAGAATGGATTGCCCACAACATATATAAAAGAATATATATATATATAGGTAGCCTCCATTTTCTTCTTTTGAATACAAAACAGATTTATTTTGGAGAAATTAAAAGGTATTTAATGATTTTACATCACAATGAATGTCAAAATGCAAATAGACCTTTCTTAAATTTCTAACAAAAAAAAGAAAAAGAAATTTGTTTACGTATATATATATATATATATATATGACAGTTGTTTTCTATTTTAGTTCTTATGAGTAAATCAAGCATTTTACATATATCAATATTCAGAAGTTGAGAATTACGTGTATTATTAAAATATCTATTTTTAATCTATCTTCTTAAGATATCAATTTAGTAGAAAATGTTAACAGCATTGGGAAAAAAATAGAAATAATAAAATGCAGGCCCCAACACGAAAAAAGCCATCCCCATTCATCATTTTTCGATTGTATTACAATTTTAGCTTCTCTCTACGTCTTTCTCTCTCTTCATTCCTTATATAGTTAAACAAATAATCAATCATTCATCGCTCGTGATGATAAGTCCTAACAAACAATAATTTCAGGAAAAAAAGTTTTATATATTTCAAGATTTTAAGTACTTCTCTAGTTTGTTAGGGTTTCACATTTGATAATTAATGTTTCCGTTTTGCTCAATTGGGTGCAATGAATTTGATGCATGTACGTTGAAATTGACTCATACTTCAGTGAGTCTGATCAATGACCACTATGTCAAAAAAGTCAGGGATCTCAATTCTTAGTGAGTGAGAAGTTGCCCCACTGGTCGCTGAGCGGGCTGGGGTTGCAAGGGGGCGTTGTCCCTGAAAGCCAAGCAACATGTATATTTGACTTGTAGATTTATTAGTAACCCGATTTTAAATTTTACTAATGTTTTTGGTCTCATGTGATTTGAGTAGGTCTCATGTGATTTGAGCTCATGCATGTTATTGTAATTAGGGTTTTCTAATTACTATAAAAACATTGTTTAGTGCGTAAATTATTGTAGAACGTGTAAGACATTTAATTAATACATCAGACAATCAAGATTAGCCACAATTATGTAAACCTAGGTATACAACATGTTCTTACTTTTTTGTTATTTGTCTATTTTATGTGAGATTGTGTCTATTATTCAACTTAAATCTAACAATGTAAATTAATAAAATGGCATAAACCAGGCTGCTAACCCTTTTCACATCATTTCACTTTTTCATGCACCACAAAATCTGTTTTTATAAAGTAAAATCTAGCATGTTTGAGCAGAATTTTAATTTTCTTCCGAAAAAGATTAATTAAAGAAATTAAATAATGCAATATATATCTTTGTAACTTTAAAGTAGTTTAAACGCGTACAGATTCCGCATTCCTCTAAAACAAGACATCACTAGCCACTAAAAGCTCAATGGCCATCAACATTTTTCCAACACTAAACCTTTTTTTTAATTAAAAAAAACAAATAAAATAAAAATCCAACTGTACACCTTTACAACTCCTTATAAATAGCCACTCCATTTTGGCGTGTGTCCTCCACAATTCACCATATCCATATTCACAGTTTATACAAACATATATAAACTCTTCCTAGCTATATTTATTTTGCTTCCCCATTTTTATATAATTTTAATTCTTTTTCTTCTCAATATACATATGGCCTCTGTCATTAAAGTTCATGATCACCAACCCAACCAAGATTTTGAAGGACAAACCACAACAAAGCCCGAAATAGAGGAAATTTTCAATTACTCGAAAAGAGCACAGTGGCTTAGAGCTGCCGTGTTGGGAGCAAACGATGGTTTGCTCTCAACTGCATCACTGATGATGGGAGTTGGAGCCGTCCGGAAGGACAACAAAACGATGATCCTCACCGGAATCGCGGGTTTAGTTGCCGGAGCTTGTAGCATGGCCATCGGAGAATTTGTGTCGGTGTACTCCCAATATGACACAGAAATGGGACAGATTAAGAGGGAGGGCTTGCATGGGAATATGGGAAAAGATGATTTGGAGACCAAGAAAAAGAACTTGCCGAGTCCGGTTAGAGCTGCAGTGGCGTCAGCCTTAGCGTTCGCGTTAGGGGCCGTGGTGCCACTGCTGGCGGCGGCATTTTTGGTGGATTATCATGTGAGGTTGGTGGTGGTGATAGCAGCGGTGAGTTTTGCACTGTTAGGGTTTGGAGGGTTGAGTGCCGTGCTGGGGAAGGCACCTATAGTAAAGTCTATATTTAGGGTTTTGGTTGGAGGATGGTTAGCTATGGGGATCACTTTTGGCTTAACCAAGTTGGTTGGTTCTACTGGATTGGAGTAACTTTTTGTATTGTTTTATGCATGCATGTTTTTTTGGTTTTTTTAAAAACAGTTTTTCCACTTTTGTTAAAGAATACAGGAGCTATATATATACATATATATATATGTATATATATATATATATATATATATATGTATGTATACTGAACGGATCTTAAGCATACCCCTTAAATGACATATCAAGCATACCTCCTTTAGCGACGGACGGGGCGACGATTTGGTCCGTCGCCATAGGTCAGGTCCGTCTCTAAAGCCTTTAGTAATTGGTCCGTCGCTAAAAGTTTTAGAGACGGACCAGACCTATGGCGACGGACCAAATCGTCGCCCCGTCCGTCGCTAAAGGAGGTATGCTTGGTATGTCATTTAAGGGGGTATGCTTAAGATCCGTTTTGTGTATATATATATATATATACATATATATATATGTATATATATGTTTGTTTGTAGTTTCTTAATTTTCTTTGATATATAAAAGTTCATTTAGTGGTTGCCCTGGAAAGCATATGTAGCAGCTCTCTCTTGGGGCACAATATATTTTCTTGGACATCAATGATAATGTTTGAAAAAAGAAAGAACACTAAATTGTAGAAAACAGTCTCTATAAGCGTACCAAAACGAGAGTTCAATTTCTCACTTTTGCGCGCCCAAGACTCAAGAATAAAAAAAGGGTCGCGCGACAATTTTAAATTACTCCCTCCATTTTAGAATATTAAAATATTTTTTTCGGTGCACATTTCTTTTGTCCTTATTTTTTGAAATGGAACCGAGAGTATAAAAGTTTCAAAAACTGTCTATTTTACCTAGACAAAATATTAATAAATTATATGTAAAATCAGACAGCATTGGTCTAATTACCTATATTTTCCTTTAATATAAGACTCTTAAATTGGGAGGGATTGAGTATGTATGGTAACCAGGAAAAGTTGTAAAGCTAGATATTGTAGGTAGTGGGAATCTACAATGATGCCACTATCTGTAATTATATAAAGATTTGTGCGAGTGCGGGGGTCAACTCATTGATATACTTAGAATATTTTAATTTATCATGATAATCTTAATTATTAATTAGTTGTTAATTATCAAATTAAAGAGATAAGTGAAACCCCACCTAATTAAAGTTTTCTCCAAATGCTACGTACCATCCCATTGGATTGAAAAAGTGCTTATTGTTTTGTTATTTCTACATCTATATATTCTCATGCTAAACTATCTCAGTACATATATAGATCATCTTTTTTAATTGTTTTTATTTAAGAAATTAAGTTAATAGTATTCCGCTTAGATAGAAGCTTATGTTCTGTAATTTGGGATTAAGAGAATTTTTATTAATAGCTACAAGTATTACTTAGTTTTAAGCATCGTGAGTGAACCATAATTTTCCACTTATAACCATGTAGGTACATAAAGTTGTAATTTTTTAAAATTATTGGTAATTGTTTGAGTAAGTAATGATCATCAAAACTTCAAAAATATTGTCACAAATTAAGTCTCTTTTTGATAAGTAAATAATTTTATTTTATTACAACGCCAAGTGTTACTATATTTGACAACAAATTCATATTGATATTAAATACGTTTGTAGATATATGAGATAAAAAAAGTATATCGATATTAAATACGTGTGTGAATATAGATGAGATAGGACGGTATACAGAAAGAACTAACATATTATTGTTCCTTAAAATTAATCCACATATAAATTATTTTTTAACGTCAAAAAAGGGCAAACGCAAGTACACGCGTAGTATACACAAGCATACAAAAACCACTTTTATGCCGACAAAACCCAGCCTAAACCTATACACACAGCATCTCAAAATTGAAACTACCTAGATTAGCCTCCTAAATTGGGACAAATTTAGTCCTGTTTATTTTTGTTAAAATATATTATTAATAAAGAAGAAAAGAGATTGCTGTGGCATCCTCAAGAAAGCCATAGTATTATTTTATATTTTTATATGTACCCTGTTCCAGTATTGGTTGTCATTTTCCAGTTCCCAACCTATGAAGCCCAAAAAATAGACTAATGTCTCCAAATAAGATTCCCTCCTCCAAAATTAACCTATTCAATTTTATAATTATTTTAAATTTATTTATTTATTTTCAAAATAAAATATTTTGCAAAAAGCGTAGCCAGTTATACTTTTCCACAATATCAGAAAAAATTAAAAAAATATTTTGGAGTAAAGGCAGTACAGACACGTAAAAAAGGGAAAAGGAAAAAGAATAAAAGGGAAAGCAAAGCAAATGTGTGGATTTAGGATTCCAGAACAAAAGGTAATTGAAAGATTAAAAGAGCTGGGATTACTGCTACTCTCCGCAAATTAAATAATAAAGCAGAGCTTGAAAATTATGACAAATATATGCTCTAATCTAGAATTATGCTCCTTACTTTAAATTAATAGCCATAAATTACCATGATGACGAATCAAATTTGATAGTTAGAATCCTAAGAATCCGACAAAAATTCTTGGTATACACCCTTCCCTTTTTGAAAGTGTCAATAAAAAACCATTGGGTTGGCATAAACATTGAAAACTTGTACAATTCTGCATATAATAAGCAAGGAGTCCATCTAGTACACACATAAGGAAGATTATGAATTTTGACACACACACACACACACACACACACACACATATATATATATATATATATATATATATATATATATATACATAACAATGCCGACTAGTAATGCTTTTTTTTCTGTTGAATATAAGCCAAGATACTTTCGGTTTTGAAAAGTTCTGGGAAATTTCCTTAAATGTGTTTTTATGTTCTACTCCCTCTGTTCCTAAAAGATTGTCGTTTAAGGTTAATTCACGTAGATTAAGGAATGCAATTACTCCTTATGAAAAATACTATATTACCCCTGTTTTAATTATCTCAACTAATTATTAACTTTGTAGATTCCAAAAAGGAGTATACTACCAACCATGAGATTATGAAGTAGAAGTATTGGGAAGAGAAGAGATTTGTAAAGACATTTCAACAACCAAGAAGGGTTTTGTATTTTTTTGAGAAAAATCATTAAATAAGAGAACTTTAAATAAGGGTAAAGTTGGAAAAAATTACTCCATCTGCATTGATAAACTCAAAACGTCAATCTTTTTGGAACAAAAATTACTTTCTAAAACGACAATCTTTTAGGAACAGAGGGAGTACATGTGAAGAATGAACATATTCCCTTGATCATGTTCAAGGAAGGTGTCAACCAGCTAATCTTACTAAATTCTACAGGTACTCTTAGTCCTGGACATATTCCACTGATACTATGCAAAATGGTGCCAACCAATTAATCTTGCTAAAATCTAAAAAAATCTCTAAGTAATCATAAACATCATATTCCGAGGAAGGTTTTAACCAACTTATCTTGCTCGAATCTCAAATTTATTGTATACGCAATACCAATATCTTTATAAATTCCGAAGGTAAAATGAAAATTTGATTTCTTTATCAATGCATACTTTTCTTAAACAAGGCTCTCATTTATGGACAGAGTATCATTTTCCTAGGGGATTAGTCTCATCCTTCAATCCAAGTGCTCAAGTAAAGTCGCTTGTGGATTCGTGAGTGTTGATTCCGGTTGCCAATACATTAATGGGGTTTGGAATCAGCTTGCATTTGGAATAAAATGTGCTCTCATGTCTCCTTAACCAACTCATCTACTCATCTATTGCAGCATTTCACATCACTTGTGATGGGCACACTCACAGTTTCGTCTTCATACTTACACTCTTACACTGTTGTTTAAAATCGAATACTTTCCAAAATCATAATTTCACCCCTTATATCTACCCTAGTAGGGTTTTGGATTGTATCCGGTGTCCAAACCTGAGACCAGACATTGTACCATATTTTTCTAGAAAAAGCTAATGTAGAAAAGGAAAGAGTCAGAATTTAAACAATTAAGGTCTTAGAAAGAGCACCGAAGAATATAAATGTAAGAGCATATGGAATGCATCAATTATTTAATACAAACTACTAGAGTTTTGATACTGACTAACAAACAACAAAATCAAGTTGCTCTGAAAGCACTACTATCATTGTCACTCATGTAAACCACAAAGACAATTTTCCTTACCTAGGTCGGATGCAACGCAAGGCGACTGAAGCGTCCCATTTTTATACCACAAAGCATGCTTCTCAATGAGTTCATTCAAGAAATCATCAAGTTTCTCAACAGTGATGTTGGGCATTACTACAACATGAGCAATGTTCCCCTGGCAAGCGAGCTGCCACTTGCGAATGAAGTCCTCATCTTGTGGGCGCTGAAACACAACCGTGCTGCTGAGTTCATTCAGCATTACCCCAATCCCCGCATCTCTAAGACGACCCTTCAAATAGTGTGCATTCCTAAGGCATTTCTGGACTTCTTTCTGGAATCCCTGGTATCCCTTGCGGTTTAAGGTATACCAAAGGAAGATTGGAGCATGCCCATTGCGGCTACCCATGATAGTTGCATCTCTAGAAGCTAGGTACTCCACATTCCTTGAGAGAGCATTGATGTGCTCTAATCTTGTTATCTGGACACCACAAGGCATTGGGCAACCCACAAATTTGTGGCCTGACACACTGACGCTTCCGATGGGCTTTTTGAAAGAAACTTTTGGTGCCTGTCATCCGCACAAGGATTTTAATTTCTTCATATAATACAATGATATACTCACCAACCATGCATGAGCAATAATAATACTCCCTCCATTGTCCATCCCAAAATGAGAGTCTCAATTAAACTTTTATTGCATGTTAAGATTTGCGAATGACACTGATTGAAACTTGTGACTTGGAATAAATTCCATAAAAAATTATGTCCACGTGTTGTTTGGCAGCCTTAACATGCATGAAAAAATTCAAAGTGGGACTATCATTTTGGGAAAAAAGTACCAATTTTAGTTTTTTGAATTAGGAAAGTTTCTTTGTTATGATTCCCGGTGTGTCTTGGAGTAAACCACAATAACTTTAACATTCCTCCCGCAATCTTACGTGATTTTTTAAAAAAATGGACAGGATAGCTAATAAAGGCATGCTTTCGAACTTGGAGATTTTAAGTTTTTAACTATTTGATAAAATCAGGCTGCACCTATACAAACATATTTGGAGCACTGGGAAGCCTTAAATCAAGAGCAACACATCAGCAGAAGGAGATGCGTTGATCAACTGATGGGCATTTTATGCATCCTATATGCACATAACAAAAGTAACATTTTGGAGAAAATCATATTCTGACCTAAAAAGTGCATACTTGTTTGCAAATTAAATGAAAACTTACACGTTTGACAAAAGGCATCATGAGACCAAACAAAGCTCCATCACAGTGGATATAGAACCGGTCATGGCTAAATCCTGTTTCTTCAAGGGTCTTGATAACCAGATCAAGATCATCAACAGCACCTTTTACAGTTGTTCCTGCAGAATTTTGTGGTTTAGCATGATGTCACACACACATACACAAACAAAAAAACATAATATAGGGAGAGATGTAAGTACCAATGTTGACATTGATAATTGCTGGTTTGTCCTTGTGACAAAGAAGTTTAGCTTTGAAATCTTCACAATCTATCTCTCCCGAGATTAAGGTGTTGACCTTTTCACATTCCATCCGATACATTCGTGCTGCTTTAAATACAGAATAATGTGAATCACGCGATGCATACAAGATTCCGTCTGGGAATACTTCCCTCCTGTAGAATTAATTTAGGAAGAATTTTTCTGAAGAGTGTAAGAATTAGCATTGCCAGGAAGGAAAAATCTCATAGAACAAAAGCCCAAACCTACTAACCCGACTAATATGCCATGAAGATTGCCTTCTGTACCACAATTTGTAATGTAACCCCAGTATTCATTCTTCTCCAATTCCCACAGACGAGCAAACCAGTCCAGTACACCAACTTCAAACTGTCTGGAATGGACACCATAATTGCTCTCTATAAACGGATCCCCAAGGTTGTTGATGGAGAAGTGTTGCAACTGTCCCAATGCACCATAATCAAAATCCAGGTTATATGGGTAACCTGTTACAGATTTCATGTGACCACAAGGAAGGAAAAAATAATATATCAACATGAAAATGTCCCCAGATATTGAAATCTAATGCAACTCTTGTAACACTAAGCATGAATTGTATCAAAACAAATTGAACAGCGTCAATGTGTAACTACACAGAATGTACGAAAGTGTTTGTGGGTGTGCAGATAGAGAGAGGGAGGGAGAAAAGAAGGTGGGAGTGTTCATATTGACATGGGAGAAAGAGCAAGTCCAAGCTGGGATCTTATTATAATAATCTCAAAAAGCCAAAAAGGAATAACAGTAAATAATGAAAAATGGTTCAAATACGTTGTGTTAAAATAAATAACACCAGTTGAAGGATCAGTATTAGCTATTTGTTAAGAAAAATAGGTACAGCACATAAGAGTAAGAAAGTATGCCAACCAATTTTACAAACCAGAACTCGCTATAAGGAGCTATCAAATTTTCATTACTTTTATAAAACGGATTATGATATGGCAACTCTTTTGAAGCTCATCAAGGTCAAATTCATGTATTCTAATATATTAAGAATTTAATATAGCTGTGAGTTGATATACAAGTCTCTAAAAAATGTTCCACCTGCAGCATTCCCATATGCAAGGTAGAAACACATTCTGAAGTCTGAACCCAATTATTTAAGGATAATATACTCTTATTTTACAAGATATTAAAGGAGTAAGGAAACAACAGCTACTAAACTGATAATATGAATACCATTATTTAGAGGAATTATCAAAACAGAATCAACTTCTTTTTTGCACTTTTACAGTTCAACTCTTCGGAGAACATGGCAAAGTTCAATTTTTGATGGGATAACAAGTTTTACATCACTAGAAACATAATGTACACTATGTAAATTTTTACCTGTTATGTTGTAATCAATAATGTGGGAGTTTCTATTGAAAATGCAGGCCATTATGTGTCTCAGTGATGCTGATTGCTGCCATTGGAAAGTATGATGAACACATGGTTTAAAATTCTGTTCCCTAACAGGCTCCCGTTAAGTATGAATGACCTTATAGTATTAACTATTTAACATACATCCTCATAGTTTTTTACCTAATAAAAACATATTTGCTCATGGTTATCAGTATATTCTTGCAAAAAATCTCGTCTGATTACAAGCACACAGATGAGGTATTCTATACTTCACACAAGCCTAAGTAAAAAGAATAATGTTGAAAGATCAATGTTTAAGTAAGAAAATAAATTTCCAAGAATAACATATAACACAAGTTTTAATATAATATATAACCGGAAAATTCAGAACCTCATATCACTTCAGTCTATTATTGGAAATGGGACTCTCAATTTGGGACAGAGAGAGTAATGAAATGCATATTTCAGCACATTAAAGTTTAAACAACAGCAGACTGATTGAAAGAACAATCTCAAATTGTGCGCATTACAAGAGACAATATACTCTTATTACCTAAGTGATGCTTTGTCCTCTCAAGTAAAGCCTTCCTATATCTTGCCAATACACCAGCCATGTAAGCCTCTCTCTCCCCCGTGACTTCGTCATCAACATCAGGTTCAGTTACCTCAAGGCAAGATGTATGCACATTCTTTCCAAGTACAATCTCTCTCCTCTTATTCACTTCACCATTTTTTTCTGCTTTTTCCCCATTAATGCTCAGTTTAGCATCATCAGCTAAGGAAGGCAAAGGGTCTTTGATTACGGCTGTTGGATCAAAATCTTCCGGCAAAGGATCAACATTTTCAAGATTAAGCTCACTGGTAAAAACCTCAACACTTCCACCCATTACTAGCCAATTGGGTAAAAAAAAAAACCCACATTAATTATCTGTTTGAAATTACTCATAAGAATGAAAAACAACTAAAAAACATAAAACAAACCCACATTAATAAACTATTTGAAATTATTCAGAAGCATGTAAAACAACAAAATTGAGCTAAAATCAACAAACCCACATTAATAAACTGTTTGAATAATTCAAAAGCATGAAAAGGAACTAAATTGAGCTAAATTAAAAGCTGACTACTACTGGATTCAGTGAAAGACTACAACAAGTGTTTGATAGTTAAAGATTGACCGAATAATTGTATGAAGAACTGCAGATCTGGGCTTTTTTTGTACCTTAGAAGAGGCGATCGAATTGTATCGTATGAATGGAGCGGAAACTTTTTACCCTGTCGACGAGGGAAGGGAATGCCGGAATGGTAAAAGGGAAGAGTCGGGGCGCAGTATTTCTATATATATATATATATATATATGTATGTGCAGGGCGGAGTCGCCTATGAAATGAATCTATTTTTGTGGCTCTAGTCGCTGTCACGTGCAGTGCATCTGCTAGCAATCATAGTTTTAATTTTTATATTCATTATGTAACATGTAAGATAACATACTCATATAGTATTTTATTTTTACTTTTAAAAAAGGAATATTCATTTGGATTAAGATTTCCTTTATTACACTTTTTATCTAATATTTTTTTTAATAATATCAAAAATATTATACTTTACTACACAATAGATAGCAAATAATTATATGTTAATATGTCGTTAAAAATAATACTTTTGTCATTAATTGTATGCCGAGAAAAAATGAATGAAAAATACGATGGAGAGATCTTATTTTGTTAATTATTACCAAAATTATGACAAATTTATTATATTGTAAAATATATTATTTTTGTTCTAAATTTATATTGGATAAAAGATGTTACGATCACCTCTGCTATACTTCTCTTTCAATTTTTTTAATATGTATTTAACTATACAAATATTATATTTAGTGATATTGACAGTAACAATAACATATTTTATTATGTTATTAATTATTTATGATGAATTATATTATGTTGTTAAATATAATATTTTTAAAGTTGAAATGATAAGTGTAATGGAGGTATCATTCATAAATGGAATATCTTTGTGGGATAAGTGAGAACATACATATATGTAATATTATGTTTGTTAGTTTGGAGAAAAAAGAAAAGAAATGAATTTAAATTTCTTGAGAGAAAAGAAAGTAACGGAAAGGGAATTTATTTTCTTTCATTGTGTTTATGAGTTTTGAAAGGAAATTTTAATTTAAAAGAATATATTATTATTTTACCCTTATGAGATAACTTTTTAAAAATTATTATAAGAATAGTTTTGGTATTTTAAAATATTATTTAAGTCTTTAATAAATTTCCTTCCAAATCTTTTTAACTTTAAGAGAAAATTTTTGGAAGGAAATTTTTAAAAATCTCCCTCCTTTTCTTTTTCTTTCTCTCTTCAACAAAACTCATAACCAAAAATTTTTAATCTCCTTTCTAAATTTCCTTCCTTTTTCTTTCCTTTCTCTCTTTTTTAAAATTCATAAACACAGTGTAAGAATAGATTAAATTACAAATCTAACCCTTCTATTTGTCATGCTTTTATGAGAATGTTTCCTAAACTTATTTTTTTAACACAAGTCTCTCTTATATAAATACATTAGTCATGCAAAACTATTCGTCTATTCTTTTTCGTTGATAATAAAACAATTTTTTTTAATTGAATTTGACAAAAAAAATGCTAACGTATTATTCTGTTGCATAAATTAAGGTTATTATAATGCTAATAGGTGTGTAATCATGTTCCCAAAGTGGCAATCGAATTATCCGTTCTATTTGTAACACTAATTTAAACCCTAACGACTACTTGTAACTTTAATTTCACAAAATACGATTTAGTTGAGATGATTTTAGCCCTAATTTAAAATTCATAATTTGATTGAGATGAATTCGAATCCTAATTTGTTCACATTTGTCCCTTCTCGATCGTTTATTCAAATTTTATTATTCTCGAATAGATCTAACTACCATAATGACTATAATAACCTTACTTTAGATGGATGAATGATTCAGGAGTATGGCTTGACACCAAAGGTTGAAACATTGTGGATGCATGATTGATCTTTTGGGTCGTGCAGGGTTGCTAGAGGAAGCACATAACCTAATTAAGAGTTTGCCCATTGAGGGTGATGCAACTGCATGGCGTGCATTGCTTGCAGCATGCAGAGTCCATGAGAATGTTGATTTGGGGGAACGTGTGAAGAAAGCATTAGAGGAAACATACGGTGAACACCCTACCGAAAGCATTAGAGGAAACATATGGTGAACACCCTGTCGATTCTATCATTCTTTCAAGTACTTACGCCGTTGCAGGGAGAATGTCAGGCCATAAAACCACACATGGGACAGAGGAAGGAAAGGTGTTAAAAAACGAGGAATATAGATCTTTTGGAGTTAAGGAAGCTGGATGTAGCACCTCGAAATAAAATAAATGTTATAATTAATAATTTTTGTTATATATTATACAATTATAATAATTATATCAACTAAAATTAAATAAATTCATATCAATTTGAATTTTAATATGCCATTATTTGACCTCAAAAGTCAAATTGTATCTTTCATTTTAAAACGGAGACAATAGCTACCAACGGTACCTACATTAGGGGCTTGATTACATTACAACCCTATAAATTAGGGAAATATACATATAATTAAGTTGGTTAAAATGGAAAAAGAAATGAAAGTTGTACAACACTTTCAAGGCCGAAGTCAAGTAGTCCAATTTGCAGATATTCCTACAAAGAAAACTCTCAGTTTCATCAAAACTGATGAAAGGACTTCATGCAATACCAGGAAAATATGATATACAAGATCCACGCTCAACTTAAGGTCCAATCAGTTGGGTGTGATTAGATGATTTGCTCATCTAATTAGGGAAAATGATATATGTATAAAATACAGTTTTTATGCTTCGAAACTACACTACCCTTTAGTTTAATCTGTCCAAAATATTTAATTATAATTATAATTATAATTAAAATAATATACTTCCTGCGTCAAAAGAGTTACAGTAACACATGAATAATGGTAGCTCAGTTTCAAAATTGGAAAATTACCGTAATTTTTTGTAAATAGATACCATTATAACGATCGAATACTTTTTCTTTTTCAATATTTAAATTTAAAGTATTCAATTCATCACATCAATATCATTTAAATCCCCTTGTGTGTTTTCTGTTATATTCATTTGACTAATACCTGATGAAGTTGTATATTTTTTAAGTTAATTCAATTTTATCACGATGTCTAAAAGTTATATTTTTTTCTTTAAATTAATTCAATTTTATCACGTTGCTGCCTAAATAATTCTCCTATTTTCTTTAGAATTAATTTTTAATTATTATTTTTATCTATTGACTTACGTAAACCACAGATTTAAACAAAACGTTAATACCACCAAATATTTATTTATTATTATTATTATTATTTTTAATGTTCTAAATTTATTATAATAATTTATATCAAGGGTTTCGACTAAATATCACTAAATACTCGCCTACTACTTTACTGGCTTCAAAATGCTGCCAAATTTTGACGTGAAGAGTTATTTTTCTCGTGGCTCATGATCATAACCGTTGCTTCCACTCTGAGGCGGAAAATCAAAATTTTACCAAAATGCTTTTTCCAGAAACACTTGTCTTCCTTTTGTTCAGATCAGGACCTCGGTTCACTGTTGAAATCTTGCAATCAAACCTCTGAAATCACTCAAATCCATGGCTCAATGGTCAAGACTGGCCTGGACCTCATAGCATTTCCGGTAAGCAAGCTTCTTGCTTCTTCCATAGTAGACATACAATATGCAGCTTCTATATTTAGACATATTCAAAGCCCAAATCTATTTATGTTCAATACTATGCTTAGAGGCTATTCAATTAGTGATTACCCAAAAGAAGCTCTTGTTCTTTTCAATTACATGAGGGCTTTAAATATATTGCTAGACCAGTTCACCTTTGTCTCAACCCTTAAATCTTGTGCCGGTGTATTGGCAATTTGGACCGGCTGTGCTGTTCATTCGCTTGTTATACGATCTGGGTTGGATTTGTTTATCAATGTAAAGAATACCCTTTTGCATTTGTATTGTGTTTGTGGAAGAATTGAAGATGCCCACCAGCTGTTTGAGGATTTTTCTCAAGAAAGAGATTTGGTGTCATGGAACACCTTGATGGGTGGTTACCTTCGTGTATCTCAGCCTGCTGTTGTTTTGGATTTGTTCAAGCAATTGTCTTTGGATGGTGTGAAAGTTGGTGCCACCACAATGTTGAGTGTTTTGTCAGCTATTAGTGACTCTGGTGATACTTCAAAAGGAGAGTGTCTCCATGGGTATTGCATCAAAAATGGGTTTTGCTTGGATTCAAACGTGGCAACTGCTTTGGTTGGCATGTATGGGAAAACTGGCAATATTGATTCAGGGCGTAGAGTTTTTGATGAAGTTGATGTAAAAGATGTAGTCTTGTGGAACTGTTTGATGGATGGGTATGCCAAGAGTGGATTGCTAGATGAATCATTAGCTCTATTACGATCAATGAAACTCGAAAGTGTGAGGCCCAATTCGTCTACTTTGGCTGGATTACTGTCTGCTTGTGCCACCTCAGGAGCTCTTGTTGTAGGTCAGTGCATTCACAACTATGTGGAGCAGCGCCAGGTAGTACTGGATGCAGTTCTTGGCACAGCGTTATTAGATATGTATTGCAAATGTGGGTTACTGAGGAACGCTATTGATGTTTTTGATAGAATGAAGAGAAAGGATGTGAAATCTTGGACAGCCATGATTTTGGGCTATGGGATGCATGGGGATGCCAAAGATGCCATTATGATGTTTCACCGGATGGAAGAGGAGGGGTTTAAACATAATGAAGTCACTTTCTTGGCAGTTTTGAGCGCTTGTAGCCATGGAGGGCTGGTAACTGAAGGGATTAGCTATTTTGAGATGATGATTCAGGAGTATGGCTTGACACCAAAGGTCGAACATTATGGATGCATGATTGATCTTTTGGGTCGTGCAGGGTTGTTAGAGGAAGCACATAACCTAATTAAGAGTTTGCCCATTGAGGGTGATGCAACTGCATGGCGTGCATTGCTTGCAGCATGCAGAGTCCATGGGAATGTTGATTTGGGGGAACGTGTGAAGAAAACATTAGAGGAAACATATGGTGAACACCCTGCCGATTCTATCATTCTTTCAAGTACTTACGCCGTTGCAGGGAGAATGCCAGGCCATAAAACCACACATGGGACAGAGGAAGGAAAGGTGTTAAAAAACGAGGAATATAGATCTTTTGGAGTTAAGGAAGCTGGATGTAGCACCATTGAATTGGGTGAGGAGGGATGCTGATCTAATGAAGCATCAAATGAAAGTACTTTTCTGATGGCGATACAGCTTATTAGATAAAAGGAATCAACTTGGGCGAAGTCTTCCAGATCAAATAACTCTCCTAGTCGATTTAGTTTGGTTGATGGATTAGGGGAAATTGTTAAGAACGTGAACTCAGTTTTAAGCTGAGCCACAAGTTGCATTCTGGGGTGTATAAAACTCAAGGTAATGGGAATAGGACTATTCTGTTTTATAGCAGACGCAATAAAAGGCGTGATCGCTATTTGTTGAAGTATGGAAGGAGGCTTACGAGCTCAAAAGCAGTTTCAAATGGTGAAACCAAGTTTCTTTATGATGGTTTACTGCTTCATAATCAGATTTGGCCCTCGGGTTAACTCAAAATTGTTCCAAGGAGTTGAGGACATTCTCTGATGCTCAATCACAATCCTGTGCTGTTCCTCTGCAAGCTTTTGCTTGTACAAGTGGTTCATCCCAAGAACAGACCTGAAATAAACAGGTAATCTGATAATTTCTACTTAGTCTTTGTGCAAGTGGTTCATCTCCAATGGCCAGTCTCTGTAAGTTTTTAATTTGTATAGACTTAACTGGGGAGATGAAGGAGATAACAAAGAGAATAAAGAAAACTTGAGGAGAGACAGCTGTGAATCCTGTTATAAGATAACATCTCTCCTTGCCTTAACCTTGTGAACATTTAAACTTTGTATCTTCACCCTTTCCTTTTCATTATGGTTTGCATTGAAATTTGATGCATAAAACTTTTCATGATTCTTCTTATTTGAAATGCAAATTGAATTAAGTTTAGTCTGTGACATTGTTGAATGCACAAATGTATGTATATTTGTCTGAGTCATAGGAAAAAACTTTGTATGTTTGCTTAATGCTTATGCAATTTTGCTGCCAGTCTAAATTAGAGTATTTGATTATCACACTTCGAAGCCTTTCTAAAACCAAGACTTGATTTATAAATACCATGAAGCTAACTCTTCATCAGTGGAAATAAATTTCTTACTTCTTATAGATACATTGCATCTCTATCCTAATCAGCTACTATAAACTATGTACTTAGATCATAGTACGTTGTCATTTTGTTTTTTGTTTTTTCTTCTTGCATAGGTAATGATTTTATCTTTTCCCCTGGTAGTAGTTTGGATTCAGAGCACAAAATCCTGAACTGTCATTTCTCATGAGAAATGTATGCCTGCTTTTCATGTGATTTCTTTCCTCATTTTACAATCCTGTTTGGACTACTTTCAATTTCTCCTACAACTGCAGTCTCTAAGACCAAAAGAAAAGCAGCAGTACAATTATGGAGGAAACTCGCAAAATTACATCATCTCTTAGACCTAAAGAGTTAGAACGTAGAAGTCCTCAAAAAAAAACAGTGGAACTGTGGGATGAATAATAACAGAAACTAATGGAAAAATAATGAAAGCTAAAGCTAGGGTGAAGCTCCGCACTCACTACCCCTTAGGATCCTCTACTGCAGAAGTGTGAAATTGATTGCAATCAACAATATCGATAATAATATTGATTATTGTAAAGAGTCTAGGGATTACATCCATATTTAACTAGAACAACATCTTAATTAAACTTGGGGGCAAGAAAAGCACTAAAGACCAAAATACCCCTATAATAAAATAACTAACCATATAAAATTTCCTAAATCCCCAGTAATAAATAACTAATTACATCAATTTCTCCCGTATTAAACGTAATAAATTCTTATAAAATAAATATAGAAATTTCTTCTTTAGCTCTTGACTTGTTTTCCCCATCAGAAATGCCACTCGAATTTTTGACATTCTTTTTTTATTTCTCATCAAACGAATGACATCTTCTTCTGGAAATCCTCCGGCTGCAGCAAGGCTATCTTGAATTCCAATTTTCAATGATTGAAATGCATTCCTCTGTATTCTGTCACGGGGATGAGCTCGATGTGCCGGAAGGGCTGTAAAAGGGAAAGACTTCCTTTCCCTTTTCCGAGACACTAAAAATGACCACACCCCCCAACCCCAGCTCCAAAAAATGACACAAGGAGGAAGCCCACTACTGGCCAAACAAGTTGGGTACTCGGCCCAATGTGAGTCGGGTCGCTTAGCCATGCGAAGACTCAACTCTTTAGTGCCATTATTGAAAGTAACATAATAACGCTAGTTAGTATTTCTTGTTTAGAGTTAGAAAGGAGTTCAATATAGAACAATATTTTTTCCCCATTATGTCCATTATAATAATAGTGAAGAGCCTGTGCAATCCACACTCCCTCCAATTTTATAATAGAATTCTTCTCACTTGCGGGAAATCCACAGTCTACCCTGTTATGTGTGTGCTTTCCTACTCAGCAATCCATTTTCCTAAGTTTTCTCTATTCAAATGTAATGAACCTACTTTATAAGAACCAATCAGTTAATGTAATTGCTTTATTAACATTTATATGGATTAGAAAAATCATTGTATATTTCATCACCAGTATATGAGATATAATTTAAAGATTTGCCAAAAGGTTAATTCATGTGTTTTGTGGAATTCAGAAATGGGACGTACTGCCATCTTTTTTTACTCCTCTTTTACATGTCTACTTATATCAAGATTACTGTTATAAGAGCACTGCTCCTCTCATAGTTATCGAAACTGCATTTAAGAGATTCTGATATGCATGTTATTGTGCATTATTTTATTTATTTTTTATTTTTCTATCTATTTGTTGAAGGTAAGAACTTTCTCTCTTTAATATTTGCTTATCATACATTATTAATTTGAATTGTCATTTTTTTTCTTGTAACCACCTCAATTTGCCGGATATAGTTGCACCGAGGGGAGCTCTCTATATATAGAAATCGATAAGCAAGTTGGCCATAGAAATGAATAGAATTTAGAAGCCACTGAATTAGGATTTAGTAGACAGAGAGCTATATAAGTAACTATTTTCTCTAATAAAATGTTAAATACAAGAAACTAAATATGCAGAGGAAGGTTTGCAATGGCCACTGAGAAGTTCTTAATCAATGACCAAGTTCAGCAGGGCTGCAATTTAGGTTAAAGTAAATGCATTAATTTTATTCCACTACGAAAGGCTTGTGCCCGACACACTATCTTATCTTTATGCACCACTAACACCTTTATCAGCATCAAGGATACCATATTTCAAGAGTCCTTACTCTATATATACTCTTCATTTATGGGATTATCTCTTCCATAAGCATTTCATATTCTCTTCATTTTCTTTCCTTTCTGTTAACTTCTTGATTTTTGTTTCTCTTACCTTCATGGCTGCCCCGAACGATATCCAAATTTCAATTCCCAAGGATGATAGTAAGGCAAAAGAAAGCCAAGTACCAGAACAGGAGTACTTTGATTACTCACAAAGGGCACAATGGCTTCGAGCAGCTGTGTTGGGAGCCAATGATGGGTTGGTTTCCGTTGCTTCACTGATGATGGGTGTTGGAGCTGTTAAAAATGATGTTGCAGTCATGATCCTTACTGGTTTTGCTGGCTTAGTGGCAGGTGCTTGTAGTATGGCAATAGGAGAGTTTGTTTCTGTATATTCTCAACTTGACATAGAGGTAGCTCAAATGAAGAGAGAAAAGAGAATGATAGACAATGAGGAGAATGAAGAAAAAGTCGAGAAGGAACAGCTGCCAAATCCAATGCAGGCAGCTATAGCATCGGCTCTTGCATTTTCTCTGGGGGCCTTGGTCCCATTACTGGCTGCTGCATTTATAGGAGACCATAAGGTGCGGTTGGCTGTGGTGGTTGCTGCAGTGACCTTGGCGTTGGTGGTGTTTGGAGCGGTTGGAGCTGTGTTGGGAAGGACTCCTGTGGTGAAGTCTTGTGCTAGGGTGCTGATTGGAGGCTGGATAGCGATGGCTATAACTTTTGGGTTGACCAAGTTGATTGGCTCTAGTGGATTATAGAATTAGCTTGTTCTTAATAGATAATGATTAAATGTCATTGTTAGTTTCCCTTGGTCTATTTTCTCATTCCTTTTTGAATTGAATTTGCATAAATGTTACTCTGGATATTTTATTCTCCTAATGCTGTGAGAAATGTTGATTGTATGGAATGGTAATCAAAGGAAATCATTTATAAGATTGCTGTGAGAAATTTTGATTATACGAGAATGTGCTCCTATTTGCAAATCTATCTTTTGCCATATTTAGAATTGAATTGTGTCGATTTTAAATTTGAAAATGTAAAAAATGAACTTTTCAAAAATCGAAACTGATCTTATATTTTTGGAAGAGCGGGAGTATGAAACTTTTAGTTGGTGAATGTCTGGTCCCAATTGTTCATTTTTAAAAAATTAAGATACATTTGATTGCCAAAGGACAAGATATGGATTGAAGGAACCAAACAATAATTGGATTTCAACAAGACAAGATTAATAGATTACAGATATGAAAGAAGTATTGGATTGATTTGCAACACCCAAAGAATAAAGTCGATTCTTTTGTCCAAGATCACGGAGTATTCATGATATGAATGTCTTCCACTTCCACCACTTTTCCCCTAGATATGACAAAGACAGTTACATTAATTGTTAAATCCCTTCCTCTCTTCTTTTTGGAGCTTCGATTGCATAATCAATTATACAATCACAACTATAATATGAATACATTCGCGCTAATGGTGATAAATTATAATAATCAGCATGTCTCGTACAAAGGTGAGTATCGAATATGTGACCTAAATATCACAGATTCTCAGTCTTAATCATCAGCTTAAGAACTCACCGACGCTAATCCCTTTCTTATAAATCCACGCAATTTAACTTTATTGGGCAGGTCAATCCACTAGAAATGATCCTGCAGCTTATAATCCTTTAGGTCCCACGTTCACCAAGGAGGCTGCTTTTAACTAGGCTTACCAGTGTGGTCATTTATTTCAGTAAAGTTGTATCTTTTGTTTCATTTTAATACTTGGCATTCCACGAACTAGAAACTAAAATGAACCGTGTTTCAGGTAACATTGGTTTGAATTGAAAGTCTCCTGTTGTGCTCCAAAGTACAGAAATAGGAAGACTGATGGAAAAATGTAACAGATAGCGTAAGATACAAATGTTGACAATCTCAAAGCCTATAATTTCTGATAGGTCTGTCTTGAGTGGAACATGAAACATAAAGTTGTATCTTAAGTTTCATTATAATACTCAGGAGCCTGTGGCCTTGGTGTGTATTCCACACTCACTCTCAATATTCTAGTGATATATCATCCCACTTCTGTGTGGAATCCACACTATCCATAGTTTTATATTAGACTGTGTTTGTGCTCTCCTATGCAACACTCCATCTCCTATTGCAGGAGATAGTCAAAATGATGAGGTTAGTTTCCTTTTATGTATATGAATATACTGGCACAAAACAGATTTATTATAGACATGCATGCTTAAACAAATGTAAATAATTAGGTAAGAAACTATATATGATAGGCCTGCATAAACTGTATAAAGTTCTCAAATCTTCTGCAAAGATGAGAGTATGATTTGTGCATAAAGATTTAAAAATTTCCACCATGAATAATTAAATCCATGGAGGGCTTGTGCCCTGCACACTATCTAATCCATGGAGATCTTTAATATATCAGAATGATTTAATAAAAGCCCACAAATGAAAGACCTGTGTTTTCCACACTATCATAGCATTTTGCGCTATAATCCCTATATTCTAATAATTCTACTTTATAAGTACTCTTCGTCGCAGATCTTGTGTTTCACAATCAGCTCATATTCTAATTATTCTCATTCCTTTTGAATCTTTGCCTATTTTACCTCCATGGCTACCGTTAATGATATCAAAGATGTTTTGCCTAAGGAGGATACTAAGAAAGTATCTAAACAGGATTGTGACTACTCACAAAGGTCACAGTGGCTGAAAACAGCTGCATTGGGAACCGATGATGGTCTGGTTTCCGCGGCTTCACTGATGATGGGTGTTGGGTTTTTAAGAATCACAGCAGAGAGAATTAAGAAAAACTTGTAAATGTGATTGTTTAGTAGCTATGACTTTGTGTCTTCGCTCTTTGCTTTTCATCATGTTTGCTTTAAATGTAAAAAAAAAAAAAAAAATTCTCTTTTTTGAGTTTGAGAAATGTGTATTGATTTAATGAAAGGAAGAATATGACATTGGTGTGTTTATTAGTTCAGTAATGATACGTAAAACTTTTCTTATTTTCCGAGTTTGAGAAATATGCATCGGATTAGTGCATGAAAACATTGAAAAGTGAAGGAGACCAAGATTTGATTTGTCATGAAGAAAAATAGGATATTTGAAGAATGCTACAAAAAGTACATAACAAGAATGAAGCACAAATTGCAGAAATGAAATCGTGTCAAGTTGTAGACTATATTTATGTTAGCATACTTCACTTTATATACACAGAAAGTTCAGACAGAATCCGATTGTGACTGACTGAAAAGCAAAGCTGCTGCTACCTGATTGATTTCAGAATTTTGGTGAGATATCATGTTGCTTGGCTTGATTTGGTATCCCAACCCAATCATTCTTTCCCTATTTCTGATATAATACTTTCAACTTTTTAAATGGAGTCCAATACTCATAAATTTACAACAATATTTGTGATCATAACACTTGTCAAAAAGTGACATAATATCTGAAGAGTCTTCTTTAAGGCCTCCTAAGTTGGGCTTAGAATCAGCACAAAATCCTGTTCATCATTTCTTGTTTAAAACTTATGCCTGCTTTTCTTGTTCCTTCTCATACTACTAATAGGCTCTAATGCATTCATCTACAATTGCCAATAAATGAAACACTTAATTCATTAATGAGCTTTTTAATCCCTTGATTCTACAGAACAAGATTTCAACTCAAACTACTTGCCCTAAAAAAAGAAAAGAAAAAAAAAGATTTCAACTCAAAGTACTAACAAAGGAAATTCACACGATTATATCATCTCGAAGAACAAAACTAAATGGTTCCCCAAGAACAATGGAGGACTCACAAGTCACAACCAACCCATAAAAAGGGGACAGATGATCTTAGTGGAATCAATGAAAGATGCATATAAACCGGCTCCTAATTGTTGTTTCTTGAGCTGATGGCTGCAAAGGAGTTCTACAGGAAACAAAACAGTTTCTTTATTTTCATTTGAATAGTGAAAGAGACTGTGAGCTCTGTGTGTACTCCACACTCCCTACAATTATATAATGATATTTTTTCCCACTTGTGTGGAATCCACGTTCCCTTGTGATCTTATAGTCAATGAATCATCCTAAAATCTCTCTCTGTGTGCTATCCTACTCTGCATTCCATTTTTCAAAGTTTCTGTATTAATATCTAACAAAACCTGTTTCAATAAGCAGCCAATTATTATGATATCTTTATTCACAGTCAGATGGACTAGAAATAACAGTGAATATGTCATCACCAATGTATGAGATTATGATTTAACACATGATTATCCATTTATATGGTTTTGTCGAAATGAAAAAATTCATGTATTCAATGAAATTTCAAGAATCGGGACTTTTTTTCAAATGCATTTAAGGGATTCTGATGTGTTACCAATACAGTAACATCTTTTTCTGTTCTTTTTCTGTAATGGTAAGAACTTTGCAGATATATTCAGGTTTAGGAGAACTTGAAATATGGAAATTAGTAAACAGAAATGGGACAGAATATGGGTTCAGTAGGGCTGCAAAGACCATAAAAAGGTTTAGTTTAAAGGTTAATGCATTAATTAAATTCCACCACGAAAGGGCTTGTACCGACATGCTATCTTATCTTTTTTTCACCACTAAAACACTCATCACCTTCAATAATATCATGCTCCAATAGTAATAGTCCTGCTAACTCTATATATACTCTTTCATCAAGGGATTGTTTCTTCCATAAGCAACTCACATTCTCTTCATTCTTTTCCCTTTGCGATAATAACTTGATCTTTGCTTCTAACCTTAATGGCAGCCCTAAATGATATCCGAATTTCAATTCCTAAGGATGATAACATGACAAAAGAAAGCCAAGTACCCGAAGAAGAGTATTTTGATTACTCAAAAAGGTCACAATGGCTTCGAGCAGCTGTGTTGGGAGCCAACGATGGGTTGGTTTCTGTTGCTTCACTAATGATGGGTGTTGGAGCTGTTAAAAATGACGTTGCAGCCATGATCCTTACTGGATTTGCTGGCTTAGTGGCCGGTGCTTGCAGTATGGCAATCGGAGAGTTTGTTTCTGTCTACTCTCAACTAGATATCGAGGTAGCTCAAATGAAGAGGGAAAAGAGAATGATAGACAATGAGGTGAATGAAGAAAACGCGGAGAAGGAAAAGCTGCCAAATCCCATTCAGGCAGCTTTAGCATCGGCTCTTGCATTCTCTTTAGGGGCCTTAGTGCCATTACTAGCTGCAGCTTTTATTGCAGACCATAAACTGAGGCTGGCTGTGGTAATAGCTGCAGTGACCTTGGCATTGGTGGTGTTTGGAGTAATAGGGGCAGTGCTGGGAAGGACTCCTGTGGCGAAATCTTGTGCTAGGGTGCTGATTGGAGGCTGGATGGCTATGGCTATTACCTTTGGCTTAACCAAGTTGATTGGCACTAGTGGATTGTGAACATGAGTACTAGAGTTTCCTTCATCTGTTTTTTCCATTGGATTGTAGTTTTCCATTGGAATGTAAGGTTTTTCCCTTGTGGGAAATGTAAATTGAATAAAGTTCATTTGTAACTTGGTATTATATGAGCTTCCTCCCTTCTAATGGTAATACAGATGTAATGAATTTGGATCACCCTTATTAGCTTTACTTTTCTGCTTTGATTAAGGTCATTGAATTTTTACTTCTTTATTTTGTGCAATTGGAAAGAAATATTAGTGAAAAAGAAATGATCCTACAGTAGGCTCCTAAATAAATTTTCCATCATCATGATTTGATTTATACACAAATTTGTAGGAGCCAACTCTATTGTGCGCTAAATGATTCGAAATCAAACCATTATCAGGCCAATCTAAACAAACAACCCCATGATCAGTAATCAGGCATCTGAGACTAAACGGCTTGATCATTACATGCACTCCTATCAGCACTATCTTGATGCTCGAGTTCAAGAATTACCTAAGAAAAACTATATAAGAGTGATCAACAGTCCTAATGACATGTTACAAGCATAATTTAGTATTTTTTTTTCTAAACAAACCCCCATAAGCCACCTTAGACACACATGGAACTTGCAAAGTTAAATCAGTTTCTTTTTCTTTTTTGTTATCTTTTTCCTCTGGAAATTTTGTGATTTACTTTATGATGCTGTGGCACGATATATAATCCGTTCGCCCCTGTATTTTGCAGAATCAGAAAACAATATGCTAAAGTACAAGGATATAGTTTAAAATTTTCCAAGGAGAAGGAATAGTTGCATAGGATATTAGACCATATCAAAGACCATAAAGTATAATAATAATAATAGCCAAAGGAATCCTAAATCCTAATCAACCCCACAAATTAAAGTATAGATGTCCTTTAGTGGAAATATTAAAAGAAGCAAAACACCATTCTGACAGGTTTAATTTGCTTACGTAGAGAGATTTAAAAAGGAAGGGAAGATGAAACAAAAAAAAGGTTCCCTTTAGCTTCAATTTAATACTCAGTGCCTGTGGCATTTGTGTGTATTCCACACTCCACAGTCCTTCCAATTTTTTTAGTGATATATCATATAATCCTACACCTGTGTGGAATCCACACTCCCCATAATCTTATACTAACCTTGTATCTTTAATTCCAACATCTCTGTGTGTGCTTTCCTATGCAGCATTCCATCTTCCAAATGTTATAAATCTATCTAGCTACTTTTAAATGAAAAACATCCAATAAACAAAGGTCTTTATTCTAATTTTCTTTACTAAGAGTCATAGTCCATCGTTTTTCACTCTTTACAATCGCGCACTTAGATTTCAATCAAAAGAACCGAAAGGGAGTATCAAGAAAATGTGTTAAATGAAGATAAGGAGATCATACAATTCATATATATCAGTAACAGTAAGAACATGAGAAAAGAAAAATTAAAAGAAGTCTCACAGGGTTAATTAAGTGTTTAGTTTTTTGATAGACTAATCCCACCATGAATAGAATAGCTTGTGCTCTCCACGCTATCTCATCCTTTTGTACCATAATGAATAGAATAGTTTTCTACTCTCTCTCTCTCTCTATATATATATATATATGTATGTATATATACCCTTCATTGTTGCATACACAACAAGCTCGATCATAACCTACCTCTTCATTAATATATTCTGGTGATCATTTATTCTTTTACGTACGTACCATAATGGCTTCCCGGAATGATATCCAAATTCCAGTAGTTCTTAAGAATGATACTGAGCAAAGAAAAGGACAAGCACCTAAAGACAATGACTTGGACTACTTACAAAGGGCACAATGGCTTCGAGCAGCTGTAATGGGAGCCGATGATGGGTTGGTTTCAGTTGCTTCACTTATGATGGGTGTCGGACTGTTAAAAAGAGAATCAAAGCCATGATCCTTAGTTCCTTACCGGCTTTGCAGGGTTACCTGCAGATGCCTATAGTCAAGTTAGCAATAAGAGAGTTTATCTTCATATAGTGTTAAAATGGATTGTAAATTTTATTGAAGTGTGATTGTTAGCTTTGCATTCATCTCTTTTCCCTTTTCTAGTAAATTTAATTTACAATGATATGTATGTATGTGTTTTTCCCTTTTTTGTTAGTGTGAGAAATGTAAATTTAGTTTTATATCTATCTTATAAAGCCGGAGGAAACCAAGACAGTTGTTTTTTTGGTGTTAACATAAAAAGCACAGCGGTTTTCCAACGGACCGGTCCATTAACGGACAGATTATAGCGACGGTTTTTTCCGTCGCTATAGGTCTATGGCGACGGCCCACATATGTGAACCGTCGCCATAGACCTATAGCGACGGAAAAAACCGTCGCTATAGCCGGTCCGTTAACGGACCGGTCCGTCGGAGAACCGACCTCCATAAAAAGTGAAGTTTTTTTGTTTTTTACAATTTTACCCTTTAAATTCATCTTTCCCATCTTTTAGGATCATTTTTCACTTTTAACACACATGTAGTGTGTGCCAGTTAAACTAGCATATGTTAAAGGTAAGATAGTGACTTAGATGAATTAGGATCCCCTCTATTACACATATTCTATAATTTCCCTCAATACATATTCAACGATACAAATATGACATCTAGCGACAAAAAAAAATTCGTCGCAAACAATTGTGTCGTTGAAAATGTCGCTAAATATAATATTTGTGTCGTTAAATGTGTATTGAGGAAAATTGGAGGATCGGTGTAATGGAGGGGATTCGACTTAGATGGATGGCAAAATATGTTTGTATATTTCTTTAGTAAACTTAGGAATTGGAACTTTTTAGAGGTAAGACTTTCTCATTTGCACCCTAAGTATATATGAAATCAAAAGAAACACCCACAAGCAAAGAAGAGAAAATAGGGTGCTACACTGTGTTTAAGTAAACAATTTTACATTTACTTCACTGAATGTGTACACATTTCTTTCCCTTGTACTTTAACTTGTCTAAAACTTCCATGTATCCAATGCCGAGATTTAATATTCAAAATTTTCTATGCGGATTTGTGTGACAGGTTGAATTGGAGGAACTGTTGTGAGTTCTTGTTTTTCTTAAATCACTGATACTTGAGAATTTCTTTAACTGCCTATGAAAATCTACTTTTTCAGTCTATACTCTCGTATATAACTTACTAAGGCTAATAAAGTATATATTTTAACTATGGGAACAGCTAACCTCCATAACTGTTGCACTAAGATAGCCACTCCATCAATATCAATGTTAACGCAGCAGCAAGGAAAAACGGAACAATGAATATTTGAAGGAAGGAGAAAAACTGAACTTTTTATTTTGTCTGTGGTGCCTTACATATGACAGCAAGATGGCCTTTAAATAGGCATTAGAATCAAGGATAAGCCTAACAACATGATAAGGCTGATTCAAAATTAAAAACTAAACTGATTTAATTCAATCCTTCGGATAGAAGGATTTTATTCAAAATTAATAACTAACAGCTGAAAACTAGGAACAGAAAATCCGGTGGAGTTTGAATTAACATCCAACAATCAACACATTTTCACAAAACACCCTTAATCTTAACATCGTTGATAATGTCACAGCAGTATAAAGTTTGAAGTGTCGTTCAAACAAGTGTAAAAGTGTCGCTAAATGCATATAGGCTGCATCATTTTTGCTCTGCCAATATCAATGGCCTTACTAAATGCTAGTTTTAGCGCTTTCAAATGAAGGGAAGTAAGGACATTTTTAGTCCAAAAACTAAACACCACAAGGGTTATCTTACAAGGATGTTTGCTTCCCACTTGAACTATAGGGATTGAAGTACTATACCAAGGGAAAAGCCTAAAGGAAATTAGAACTCAAGAATCATTCTGCATTTTCTGCTTATAGGAATAAGAACAGTAGAAGGAAAAAAAATGTTGGAAAAATGATCAGCTTAAAGAAAAACTATGTAAGATTAACCGGCCACCATGAATTGCAGCGATTAAGGTATTTAATGGATACTGACAATCTTAATGACATTCACTAACGATGGCTTATACTTGCATTTTTCTACAAGATACCGTTTGAGAGCCTCAGTTGCTTAAACCTGGTCTTAACTAAGCATAAGTAGCATTAAGTACTCATACCAGAATCCTTCTCATGTTTTTCACTGAAAATGTCACCGAGTTCCTGTACTCCTGTCATTTTTAGTTGTCATTCTAAATGTTTTCATAAACTCTTTAACTGAAGTATCCTAATTTTCTCTATGGAATTTCCAAGACTACCTATGAACCACCATCTACAATAGCAAAATGATAAAACTCAAATACTATTCTGAAAAATAAATGTTCTTTAACAGTTACATCAAATAAATGAATGATGAAAGGAAACTAGCAAAAAAAGGGAAAGGGAATATTGCTTAGCACTAGACCATATTAAAGGCCATAAACTTAAATATAGTCACAGAATATTAAAGAACTCGCAACCAACCAACCCACCAGAGGAACCGATAGTTCCCTTTCGTGGCATTGTAAAAAAGCAGCAGAATTTAAACCAGTTTGGTATTTTTTTTTGAGTGGAAATTAAGGAGTTTGTAATGAAACAAAAACCTTTTCCCTTTAGCTTCGATTTTTATAATGAGGAGCCTGTGGTCTTTGTGTGGATTCCACACTCCCAACAATTTTCTAATGGTTTATTTTCACACTAGTGTGTGGAATGCACACTCCCAACAATTTTATAACAGCTACGAATCTTCACAAAATCTCTGTTTACGTATGTGCTTATGCAGCACTCCATCTACCAAAGGGTTCTCTATTCAAATGGAATAGAACCTAACTTACGTAAAGCATCTACCTACTGTAACTTCTTCCGGATAATTATCTACCATTTACTCTTCAAACTGCTAAAAGAGTTGCATTATTGAAAACAAAAATGTTTCCCCCCAAGGAAAACAACAAAGTGCCTGAATGATGCTCTTAGTCTATCTTCCATATGTTTCAAATTCAGTGGCAATCGAGGTTTTGTCAATAACATGAGATTTTACTACCATAATTTTCCAGAAGCAATCACTCTTCAAAGTTTGTTTATATGGACTAATTAAGTTTTAGAAATAAATAAATAGAACTGTAAACCAGAAGAATCACAGCCTAGTTACTTTTCATTATCTCAAGTAATTGGATGTGTTGTCATAATTTTTTTTGAGGTAATGAGTCAAAAAAATAAAAATAAATAAATAAATAAAAACTAGATAGCTCTTAGAAACTGAAGTACCTATTTCCAAGAAATGATCACTAGCTATGACTATAAGGTCATAAGTTTGGCAGACTAGTACTTGAGATCAAGTATGAGAAACAGTAGAGATACCATAAACTAGAGGCTGCAGTAAACACAAATCGAGCACAATTGGGGGCTAGCTTAATCATGTGCACATAAAGGGAGAGATAAGGAAAATGAGCATACCTATATAGACTAAGAGGAGACCGTTTACAGTCCCCATGTCAAAAATATATGGAGTAGGGTATTACCCAAGCGCTGTTAGGATAATGATACATCATTAGAATAAGGATAATTTTGTCCAACATGAGTACTTTATCAATGAGATGTCTCAATCCTAACACCACTCGTGTATACACTACGCTATATGAAACTTTAATTCATTCATTTATTTAAATTTTGAACACACCACCAAGGGCTTGTGGCTTCCACACTATCATATCCTTTTAGCCCACTATTACACATAGCACTATCAACAGTGACCCAATTTTTTAATCCCTCCTTACTCTATAAATATCCTTCATGAGGGCATTGTGTATTCCACAAGAAACTCATCATATTCTCTCCATTCTCTTCCTTGTTTAATAATTATCCTCCTCACTTAACTGCATTCATGGCTGTCCCAAATAACACCCAAGTCCCAAAACAACAAGCACCCGAAGAGGAAGAAATTGACTACTCACAAAGGGCGCAATGGCTTAGAGCCGCTGTGCTTGGAGCCAATGATGGATTGGTGTCCATTGCTTCACTAATGATGGGAGTTGGAGCGGTTAAAAAAGATGCCAAAGCCATGATCCTTACTGGCTTTGCGGGGCTAGTTGCTGGTGCTTGTAGTATGGCAATTGGAGAGTTTGTTTCTGTATACTCCCAACTTGATATCGAGGTAGCTCAAATAAAGAGGGACAAGAGAACCAACGATAATTTGTCGAATGAAGAAGAAAATGAGAAGGAAAAGTTGCCAAATCCCCTGCAGGCAGCTATAGCATCAGCACTTGCATTTATGGTAGGAGCCGTAGTTCCACTACTAGCTGCTGCTTTTATAGGGAATCATATGGTGAGGCTTGATGCGGTGGTGGCTGCAGTGACATTGGCATTGGTCGTGTTTGGATGGGTTGGAGCTGGGATGGGAAGGACTCCAGTGTTCAAGTCTTGTGCCAGGATGCTGATTGGAGGCTGGACGGCTATGGCCATTACATTTGGGCTCACCAAGTTGATTGGCTCTATTGCATTGTAAATGTGTAATGTCCAACTATGCGTCGAAGGGTTACTATTCTATATCTCAAAATGAGAGTTTCATTTGACTTTTGATAGTTTTCTATACCGTATTAAGTTTGAACAGGAACAAGCTCAAAGCTCATATATGTGTATGAAAAACTCAAGAATCAAATGGGACTCTCATTTTATGACCAGGGAGGAAATATCATCTGTTTTGCTTTTGGTTTGCAAACTTTCCTATTTGGTAGTTTAATTTAATGTTCATCAAGTGAAGTTTACAGTCCCTTTTGGCAAAGGGAGTAATAGTTCCCCTTGTCTTTTGTTTATATAGTTCTCCCTCCTAAGGTTTTATTTGCACGTTTTGTGCTGGGACAATTGCGACTCTTATAGTCCCATATGCCACTCAGTTGTATTGTAAAATTATACTATAGCAATGTGAAATTAATAAAACATCCCAGTTTTTCCAAAATCCACTTTTTCGATCAGTGGGTGAATAGAGCATGGAAGGTTCCTTTTTGATATGAAAAGAGGACTTTCTATTTCATTTCTTCACATTCAAAAACAACTAAAATGGCAATATCTTGAAATATATATCATATCAGCATTCTTAATATAAATGGAACTGATATTTTCAGTCCTAAATTTCCGTGCAAATGATGCAATACATGATTATATCTTATGTATTAAACATTGTATATTTGCTTTAGCATTGAAAATATCATTTTTTCTTAAAAAGATAACAATACCAAGAAGATCCCTGAGAATCATCAAAGCTAAAATACTATTAAACCCTGATAATTAACTAAGATAGAGAAGACATGTTCTTGGTGCAACTTGTAAATAATTTATGTTTAAAGTATTTAGTTGTCAAAAATAAGTATTTAAATTTAATCTACACATACATAAGATGAAGAAGATTAGAAGAACAAGTGCACCTTTACCGATTACATAAAGATGAACAAATACATATCTAACAACACAACTCAAGAAAATATTTAAGTTTAACAAATTATGAAACACATAGTTTTGAGAAATACAATATGTACGTACCCCAACAAAAGGATATCTGACTTTTCAAGTAATTAGACACATTGGAATATTGACAATGAATATTGCAACTAGCAATTGTTCCTAGTTTGCCAATAGTCTCTGCATGTTTTTTCAGTGGATATAGCAATACTCAAGTTTTGATAACATATGTAGTTTACTAATTACTTCAACCTGGATTTTGAGATCTGCTATGGTTTGGCTGGCCATGGGATTATGTTATTGACAAAGACGCAGCAAAATATAATCTATTGGCCCTACCAAAAGGTATAAAATAAATCCACCTAAAAGAATAATACATACATATATAAATACGAAAACCCTACTCCAACTAGAAACTCCCAAAAGTTTTATCAACCAACAAAAAAATATGCCAAATCTTCAGCCCCTAAGCCAGACAATATAATTGAATAATTGATGTGGATGCAGAACAGCTTAATATAAAAGAGAAACATATATCATGTAAGAGCAGGAAATCTGGAAATGTGTATTGTAAGACTTAAGCAAAGTATCTGCTTATTAGAAGCAGGTGTACTACAAGAGAGAGCACACGCACACGCAGATATATATACATACACACAAATATATAGATCTGCTCATCAAATACAATACAGATCTACACGTGGTAAAATGAACAAATACATCAACCATTGATAAATGCATGATATAAAACTTCAAACGGAAGTGCTAGCTTTTAGTGGCCAAAGGCTACAGACATGACTTCCAAATTGCAAAAAATGGGACCCAAGAAATGGAATGAAAAATAAGACCAAAAAATTAGACTAACTCAGTACTACCCGAACAATAAATTAATCGTTCCAGGACTTGGGACTACCCCAACAATAAATAATCATTCCAGGACAAGTTCGAACTCAAAAGAGCTGCGATCTCCACTAGGAAATTTAAAGGCAGAACCATCCTCGAGGTAACAAAATAAATGATTGGAACCACAGGCTGAGATAGGAACAGCAATCTGACTTAACCCTCAAGTTGAAATAGGAAACAGCAAGTTGACTTAACCCCTGATCTAGATCTCAGCAACAGAAACCAGGGCATCAAAAGTGTAGAGAAACAAGAATAACCTTCCCAAGAAGAGCAATGTGGAAAGAGAACAACAATAAAAGGGTGGACAACAGTTGCTGAACTCGTCAAGAGCATCCAAACAACCTGCCACGTGCTTACAGAAAATGGAATGCTTCCATCACTGCACCTTTCAGCATATAAAGAGTGACTGAGGGGTTATAATTACTTGCAGATGGCTTGTTGCTTCCAAAAAAAGCCCCTCTCAATTTTAAGTTTAAAACATACCCAACTACCAACAAAGAAAGCCAATCATGTACCCACAAAGACCATAACTAGCAAACAGCCTGCGAAAAGGTTAACAAAATTAATATTGCAAAAGTCTAATACATAAAGTAGTAGAAAATGTTCAAGGTTAATTAAAAATAAAAATAAAAAGAAAAGAATTACCCTGTTAATTCCAGTTTACTTGTTAAGTATCTACATCCCAATCCAAAAGGAAATAACACCCGATTGTAGACCCACAAACATTATGACAATTAGTTCTCAGAGACCCATATATCACCATACAAACTTTTGAGATGTGCAAATGTCTATTGAGAAAATCAATATGCATCCAGCAGCAATATTGGCAGTTGTAATTGCTTATAAAAGAAAGTAGATAAACCAGCAGCAATAATGGCATTCATAGTGTAAGACCAGATTTGCATGTGCATGTCAAGCAAGCATAACACTCAAGCGGACCAAATATCGAACAATTTAGGACACAAACAGTAGGTTACGAAAGCCAAGTTTCACACTTTCAAATGTTTGATCCACTACTTTGATCCAATTTGCCCAAACGTGAAAAAAGAAGACATCTTGTTCACAAAATCCCCAACCACCAGCATCCGGTAACAGCAACATCTCCAATTCTTCACCTGCAATTGTACATGAAGATAGATCCATAAGCACCACACTCACCCAAAAGTAGCTGCTTTTCATGCAGGGTGTAGAATTAATGCAATAATTGTAAGTTGTAAACATACAATTTCAAGCAATTCATTCATCGGCGCTCATATGGTCCAGAGCGGTCACGGTTATAACGATCACCTCCCCCATGGCCACCGGAATCCCTGTTGCGCCCACCATAACGATCACCATTCCTATCAGGACCAAAACGGCCACCACCTCCACCGCGACCACCGCCATACCTATCATCCTTGCCACCATACCTACCCCCTCTATCCCCCCCTTCACCAGGACATTCCCTAGCAAAGTGTCCTGGCTTACCACACTTAAAACACTCTCCACCACCTCCCCCACGTCCACCTCCTCCACGTCCACCTCCTCCATAGTCACGGTCACGACCACGATCACGGTCACTACCTCTACCACTATCACGATCTCTACCTCCTTGCGGCTGAGCCTTGTCCACTGTGATATTTCTCCCATCTAAATCTATTCCATTCATTGCTTCAATAGCATCATCCATTGCTTGCCTGTCATCAAAAGTCACAAATCCAAATCCACGAGAGCGGCCAGATTCCTTGTCAACAACAACCTACAATGACAAATACATTTTCACGTAAGAATCTCAATAAAGACTACCAAGGCATTTGACAAATTCAATCAGAGCACAACTTAAACAACAGATATACCCATCTATAGTAATGCATTATACTAACAAAATGCATTTAAATCTGTTGGTTTGCCCCCAGCCTAGAACAAACCATGACCAGGAATAGAAGGGCAATTCATGTCCTTTTAAGTTATGAAATCAAAAAAAAATGTCATTCGAACCTAATGAAATCTTATATTTGGCAAATTTTCTAGGGTATTTGTGGACAAGATCAGGAGCTTCTAAGGTGTTCATAAGACCGATAGATTCAAATAAAGTATGCTTATTATGCTCATAGTTGTATAAAGAATAATTTATAAAAAGAAAACTAGATAATGAAAACCTAGCATAGTTAATTTTTACCTTTGCCTCAACAAGACTGCCAAACTTTTCAAATGCCTCTTTTAGAACTCTATCAGATGTTGACCATGAGAGACCACCCACGAAGCAGCGGTATTCTATGTCTTCTGACATTTCTGCACCTTCCCAAAAAATAAAGCATAAAAAGGAGACAACTAAAAAATTGTATAATCCACCTTAGATGTAAGGGAGGTGGAGAATTGATCATGTCATAAGTAACTGTAAACCATTTAAATATAGTAATGTGATTCGGGACCGTAACAAATCGACTGAACCAAACCATTTTTGTATTGCTCGCCTTAAGTCAGCTAGAATTTAAGAAATAAACAATTAGCTGGCAAAATACTACATTAGCAACAAAAAATTGTGCAGTAAAATATTATACCATTTCTCGACATGAAATCAGTCAGATCTTATAACATTTATCACTTATAAAAAGAAAAATGGAATTCATCATACATAGATGCTTAGCAGGGTCATTGTATTTCATAAAGTTAACAAACTGAAATTGACAATCCTGTTTCTTCCTTTCTTGTAAACATCACTTTGCGCAAATAAGCTAGGTTTCTCCTCTTATAATTATTTTAAATTCACCTAGAAAATTATGAGAAAATTCTAAGCACACAAATTCATAAATCCTAGGACAGACATATGTTTACACACAGATCATATACCAAAAAAACAGTTAACAATAACTTAACTCTCTCCCACAGACATTCTCTTTAGCCATCTTCAATCGGGGATTTTTGGAGTAGCCTGTAGCTATTTACAAATTCTACGGATTGAAGTAATTTAATTTTCTTCACTTCTAGTTCTTGTTTGCAGAGCCATTCTCTTTCTAGTTGTACCAGTCTTTCTTTCTCATACATCTTCTTCTCTTATATAAAAGACAGTTAAACCCCTTAAACACCATATAAATTCCTCTAATTAATTCAGAAAAATCTATACCCAACCATTTACTAAACTGGATCTCTTCAGTCATCCAAACAGAACAATTCCAAAAATTCAACTAATTAAGCAACATTAGCAATTTAGCATAATCATAAAAATCAAAAAAAGAACAGTCAAGTAATCAATACTAAGATCTGAAGTTTATGACTACATCTTAGCAAGACTCTTCCTTTTATTAAAGAAATTCATCACATATCATAAATCAGCTAATCCAACCACCATACTGTTTAACAGATACAGATCTAATAACCCCATTTCATAATTAAGTAAAACTGAATTCACATACAGAAAAGATAAATTAAAACTACAGTCAATAAGCACAGAGACAGAAAACAATTGAATTAAAGTAAATAAGTATTGAAATTGTAAAATTACGATTACCAGCAGAGTAGAAGCAAGCAAAATAGATGAGAAAGATTGAAACTTTTGGAAAATTGGCGTCGCCTTCGTTTTGAAGAATGGAACCCTAGTATTACTTACTATATATATCAACGAATAGGTTAATAAGGAATCTACTTTAGGAAATCTATATAGTAGGAGTAATAATTTGTAGGAGAATAATTGGGTGGTGCCAGTTGTATGATAGAATCGAAGTCAATCCGCATCTAGCGACGCTCTTTTTCAATCATGTCTCTCATATAGTGGGTCCCACTCGTTGACTGAATTCCAAAGGCCTATATATACCTAAAGAGTAAACATAAAAAAAAACCCAAAAAAAAAAAATTTGTTATTGATAAAAGAGACAAAGCTAAAAAAAGTAATGCAAATAAAACATTTAAATTTTTAACTTTTCGATTGTTTAGACACATTTAAATTTTAATTTGTTGGTAAAATAAATATGTTTTAACTGTTAATTAGGTGAGCATAGTTTAAAAAGTTCTAAATCTCAATGCAACTCTCATTTCCCAATAGAGAATAATTAAAAAGAATTAGGGCACATTATAAATTAATTTTGAAAACTATCACTCCGTCCCAAATTAATTGCATTTCTAGGACTTTTTAAAGTCAAATTGACTATTTTTAAAACTAATTTTTTTTTACTATTTTTGCTAACATATAGGTGAAGATATTATAACCAAAAGAAAGTATATACAATTTATTACTAATTTCAATTTTTATAATTTTAGAAATATATTTATATATGCTTAATTATTAATTTTAAAAATAGTCAATTTGACTTAAAAAAGTCCTAGAAAAGCAATTAATTTAGGACGGAGGGAGTAATATTTTTATATGAGAAAATGATTTTTAGTGTCGTTTCCTTTGGTCTCTTGGATACCAGGCATATTTATTTTGGCTCTTGAACAAGAACAAAATACAAGCGATACACCATCTTTATTTATCTTTATTATTACGTACGTTGTATTTTTACATAAATAGTAGGTGTGTGTGTGTATATATATATATTAGTTAACTTTCCCAATCCTTCTTGTTGTTCTAAATAATAGAATAAGAAAAGAATCCTTTGATTCTTATCATATAGCCTATCTCCCATGTCCCATGCACGGATGAATTTCTTTTTTCTTTTTTTTTCTTTTTTCCTTATAACTTGCCAGTGATGGGCTTTAAGCTATTGGGCTTGGCCCTTTTTCTTTTTCTTTTTTTTTTCTTTTTTTTGCTTACTCGATCCATATATAGTCATATATACAAATAAGGCTTTGGTTTTTTGTTCATAATTAAATCCGTAAAATGACCTTTCATGAAATTTAACTTTAATTGGTATTTATAATAAACCCACCTCGCAATGTCCCCACCCCCAAACCCCCCACTGATCGGTACGACGGTTAAGTATTCTTAGAAGAAAGAGTGGTCGTCTACCTTGACAGAGTCAAACTATAGTAGTATCGGATTAACCGAAACACCTACACTATAATTTTAATTTTAATGGAAAATAAAAATAATTAAAATTCTTATTTTTCATTATTTTATGTAAATTTTTCGGATACAACCCAATGTATACTCGATTAATGATTTCTACACATTCTAATCACCAAAAACTTAGGTTATAAAGTTAATCTTTATTTAATCTTTAAAAATCATAATTACAAGCCTGATAAATATTCAGGATATTACAATATATAATGCAATGTGAAAAATAGGATAAATTAAATCTTAGGGATACAAAGTACATTTAACTCTTAGTTTTAAATCAAAGTTTATTTTTGAACCAGTAGACACCTTTGTTGTTGTACTCTCCTTCCTCTGCCTCAACATATAGGCACTCCTTTACTTCTCTCCACAGTGCCTTGTAGAATGGCGTGGCGTCATAAAGATAATACTCCCCCAATATTGGCTTGATCGCTTGGGTAGCCTCCTCTGCATGATAATGTGGGATGGTGGATACCAAATGGTGGATCACATGGGTGTCAGTTATGTTATGGAGCACATTGTTTAGAATTCCATAATCTCTGTCAACGGTGGCCAGTGATCCTCTCAACCAGTCCCACTCAGAAGAATTATAGTGAGGCAACAAAAGATGAGTATGATGCAGTAAAGTGATTAATACAAAAAGTCCATTTACTACGAGTAAAGGAGCTCCATATACAAGTAGAAGCCATGAAAGTCCTTTTACTGCAGCAATACGAAATAACCCATAACAAGCAGCGAGAAACCCAATATCAGAAAGCAAGACATGAACGCGCTCACGTTTGGAAAAAATAGGACTGTATGGGTAAAAGTGGCTTGCAAACCCGTCATAAGATCGTCCAGCCATGTTTACAATCAAGTACAAAGGCAATCCTAGGGTGAGCATCAATACAACGCTGAAGAATCTGCCAACTGGATTTTTGAAGTTATAGGGTCGAAGTGTCTCCTTGAATCTAGGGACATGGTTTTCATCACGGTCGAGAGAACAAGTGTTGGCATGATGACGACGATGGCTAATTTTAAAAGAGAAATAAGGGACAAGGAGAAGAGAATGTAGAATAAAGCCAACAGTGTCATTGAGCCAATAATAGTCGGTAAAGGCATTGTGGCCGCATTCATGGGCTAAGATCCATAGGGCAGTCATGAAGCAACCTTGAACACATACATAAGCAGTCCATGCTAGGTAAGCGAGAGGCTTAGGAAGGAGAGAGATGTAGTTTGTGGCAAGATAATAGAGGATGAAGCAGACAGTGAGATCGTAAATGAGGTAAGAGAAGGAGCGGATGAGCGAACGATTGAAACAATGGGGTGGAATCGCTTTCTTGATCTCTCCTAGTGTAAATGGAGGTTTTTCATGTGGAACTCGGCGTAGACGACTATTATAATTCTCATATTCTTTTTCTTGTGCTTGCTTCCCCTCACCGATACGTCCACCTTTACCCATTGTACGTACGTGTTTGTTAACCTTCTGCTACCAGCTGCAAGGTGATCAAGAGAGTAATTGATTAATATATAAACAGGTAACTTGAAACATTAATTCTCCAGAGGAATATTAATTATTGCATGCATGACAGATACTACAATTTGAAAAAATGAAACTAATAAGCATGCATGCATTAAAGGGTAAGTAAGTTGAAACAGCAAGATTAATTTCCGATCGAGAGAAATAAATGTTACTTCATTTTTGCATAACAGATACTAATTTATTTATAAAAATTAAAGAAATATGCATGCAAGCATAGATGATCCCTCTCAGTACTGTTTGTCAAAATACCTGATCGATCGAGAAAGATAAATGCTTTCGCCTTTAATTTGTTCCCTTGAAGCTAATTAAGTATTACGTACTCGAGCTTGTGTCATATATATATAACTCGCTTACGCAGACCAGTTTAATTACTTCAAATAGACCGACCCACCGAGTCAAATTAATAATTCAGTGGCGGCATTGTTTCAACCACGTGTGCTAGCCCGAATAAATGCAGTACGTACGAAATTAATTAACTTCAACGCTTCTTGAAGCAACAAATTTCGAGTAGAACAACTGTTTGGCGTTGGCGTTGCCAGACAGGCGGCTGCCTATACAAACGACAAGAACAACTGTTCGACGGCGTTGTTGACTCATTTCCATTCTTTCCAAATTAACCGCCTCCCACTGATATTAGTCCAAAACGCAAATAACATATGCAGACAGTCGTATTGAAATAAGATTTTGAAGGATGGAAAACTCAGAAAGCAACCGACCTTGGTGGAAAAATGGGGTTAAATCACTTTTTTATCCATCAGTTATAGTTTATGAATTTTTACTATTATAAAATTAAAATGTCTAAAATATGTCACTCCGTCCCAAATTAATTGCACAATTTTGACCATTTTAAGTCAAATTGACTATTTTTATAATTAATAATTAAGCATGTATAAATATATTTCTAATTAAAATTATAAAAATTGGAATTAGTAATAAATTGTATATACTTTCTTTTGGTTATAATCTTTTCGTCTATATTTTTACAAAAATAGTAAAAAGATTAGTTCTAAAAATAGTCAATTTGACTTAAAATGGTCAAAATTGTACAATTAATTTGGGACGGAGGGAGTATTATTTAACAAGAAAATTATATACTATAAGAATAAAATTATAACTATTAACTTATTATAAGTTTTTACTTTCAAAAAACTTAATTGTGATGCCGAGAGGTAGGAGCAATAGACAATATAATTAATTTTATTGTTAAAATGTACATTTTAGATCCGAATTAATTTAAAATTAATTTTAAAAGGGGTTGAATAGATTAATTTACGTTTATGAATTTTAGGGTGGAGAGAGTAGTTATTACTTTCATTTGCCCAATTATTTAAAAACTTGAAACCAAATATTTAAAATAAGCTCAAGGTTAATTTTGGATCAAGTTCGATTAATTAGTTGTCACACATACATTATAACTCACAATCCATAAATATAATAAAATAAAATAAATTTTTTATAACTATGTAATCTATGTATTGAGAATAAATAATAAATAAAACTCCCCATAAATATATTATTAAAGTTTTAATTAAGTATTTGAGAAAAAATAATTAAATATTCAATGTAAACTTTTGAATCTAATTATAGATTAACGGTATTACTCCACACAGATAAAATGGACATTTACTTATTAATGGACATCTAAACATTATTAAGTAGAGTATTCATTTTGAAATTTAGGATTTTGAAAATGATAAAAACATATTTGAATTGTAATTTAGAGCATTGATTATTGTATTTACTAAAAATAAATAAATTAACATTCATTCATTAATGAATTATATTTTAAAACTCATTATTTTTTTTCTTATTCTAGTAATAGTTGTAATTAGAGCATCCATTTTGAAATTTAAATTTAGGATTTCAAAAATGATGAAAAATTATTTAAATTGTAATTTAGAATATTGATTATTTCATTTCATTAATTTGACATACAAACATAATGTAAAAGAGTAGTAGAACAAATTTTTAGTACTCCCTTCGTCCCAAATTAATTGCTCAATTTTGACCATTTTAAGTCAAATTGACTATTTTTAGAACTAATCTTTTTACTATTTTTGCTAAAATATAGGTGAAGAGATTATAACAAAAAAGAAAGTATATACAATTTATTACTAACTCCAATTTTTATAATTTTAGAAATATATTTATATATGCTTAATTATTAATTCTAAAAATAGTCAATTTGACTTTAAAATGTCAAAATTGAGCAATTAATTTGGGACGGAGTGATATTTTTTTTGGCACTTTTGTTTTTTGGCCCTCCAAGCTCCTTTTCTTTTGAACTGAATAAATTTTGGTAAACCATTCCCTTTTTTGCATTAATTCCTTTCTTTAATGATTTTTTGTGTGGCATATATTTAATTGAGGTATGGTGGTAACCTGTGGTTCTTTTAACTAATGCATGATACGCCTTCATGAATTAATAGAAAGCATGCAGTAAAAATAAAAATAAAAAATACTCACCATAAATTATAAACAACTAAGCGAAGGTTTATTATAAAGACCACAATACATGAAATCAACACAAAAAATTCAAGACCAGTGAGATTTATACAAAAGATCAGTATACAGATTGGATAATAATGTGTAGTTACAGCACTTGTCGAATGCTATAATTCTGGGGGGGAAACTATGATGCAAAACTTCTTATGTCTAATGCAAAATCCTCAAATTACACAAGTGTTAAAGAGGAACACAATTAGTGCATTTCTACCGTTGATAAAACTCACAACCATGCCTTCGAGAAAATGCTATGAAGTCTTCACTGAAAAACTGTTAGGAAAATGTATTATTTCTCAGAGGCACAATTAATAGAGATCTAGAAAGGAGGTTGAATAGATCTTTATAAAACTTTCCAAATTATTAAAGATGCGTTACCAAGTAATTCGTTAATCAAGGTTAATTTTGCACAACGGAATATTAGTTTGAAAACTCCCCTTGAAGATATATAAGAAATTTCAGTTCTAGTTTTGCTTTTGTAGAAGTTAACCATTCAGCAGATAAAGATATATGACAGAATGTAAACGACTGAAAATAAATAACACAAGAGATTTTAAGTGGTTCGGAGACTAAATAACTCTTAGTCCACTCTTCTACTTCACATAGTAGGAAATCCACTAAGGATATAGATCACTCAGATTTTTACATCTGAACCACTAAAGTTCCTTCGAGTCACTTAAGAGTGTATTCAATTAAGACTTTTAAAGACTTTTTTTAAGTGACAGATTTTTATAGAGTTTGTGGATTTTAATGACTTTTAAAGACTTTAAAGACTTTTTTATAAAGATTTCATGAAATAAGTGACAGACTTTTATAGACTTTTTACCAAGACTTTGGTAGACTTTTGTATACTTCTAATATATCTTGCGGCTTATATTAATTGTTATTTCATAATTAAATGACTAAAAAGTACATAAATATACTATTTATTTTGAATTTGTTTTAGAATAAATTTTATAGTAATAGTAATATATATACACACACACACAAACATATACACATTTAAATTAGTTTAAGCATAATATAATACCTCCGTTCAAAAATATAGTATTAATAATAATTTTTAAAAGTCAATTTAAAACTTTTTAAAATTTAAAGTTTGTATGATTCGTTTAAATTTTGATAGCAATAAATCTCATAATTAATATATTTTTTAAATAATTTATAATAATTATAATTTCATTAACAAAAATTATATAGATTCATATTAATTTTGAAATTAAATATATTTAAAATTAATTTTTAAAAGATCAATACTTATATTATATTTTTTTATGAAGGGAGTATATTAACTAGTTTAGTAATAATAAGTTTATTAACAATGGTAATAATTAATATTTTATTCCATAATAGTTATAGTAGTAATTAGTTTTAGAAAAAATTATGCAATACCTACCTTCTTCCCCGTCTAAGCTCTCATTAGTTTCCTCAGTCTCGTATCACGCAGAGCATACATCTTGCTTTCAAAAAGTTATTCCTTTTTTCATAAAAAAAAAAAAAATAAATAAATAATCAATAAATGTTCTTTCGCTGTTCTTTCTCTATGCTTCCCCAATTTCTCTTTCATCTTTCTATTTTTTCAATCTTTATGCCAATTCGTTACAGTTGTTTTTGTCTAAAAATAATACTTTCTCCGTCGCATAAATCACAAACCTAAACAGTAGACTTACGTGTGACTGGATGCATATATTAGAAAAGTCTACCAAATATTTCATGTTCTCCCTTTCTCAAATATTTAGAAGTCTTTGGAAGTCTTTAGGGATGAAATCAGACTTTGGATATGAGTATCTCTTCTTCTAAAGTCTGTCAAACTCTATCATTTGATAGAAATCTGAAAAATCTATGACTTTCTGAATACCAAAATACTTGTATAGACTTTGTAAAAGTCTCAATTCAATACCACCTAACTTTTAAAGACATTACAAAAGTTATAATTGAATACCAGTAAACTTTTATAAACTCTTTAAATGTCTTGATTGAATACAACCAAACTTTAAAGTCTTTAAATGTCTTTAAATGTTTTAATTAAATACACCATCCTTAGTCTCGACAGTTCGGTCACTCAGTCCAAAACACTTAGTCCTCTGAATCACTAAGATTTTTTTGAGTCACTTAGTCTCGGAATATGGGTTACTAAGTCCTAAAGATCACTAAAGTCTCTTCAAGTCACTTAGACTTGGAATAATGGTCACTTAGACCATGACACTTAGTCCTCTGTTGTTTGATTGTTGTTGAGAGGTGCTGTTAAGATATCGTTTAAGCTCCTTCATCTATTGGTACTTTGCAGTTTTGAAGGTGATCATTGTTAAGATGTTGCTGATCTTTGCAATAAAACTTGACTTCTTCTGGTACTCAGCAGCTTCACATGATCCTTTTTCGTGCTGCTAAGATGACATTTAATCTCCTTTTTCTTGTACTTAGTAGTTATGAACATATCTTCAATCGTAGAATGGAACTTGCTCTACTTTGGCATTGGTTCGGCTCTGTGTTCTTATTTGATGATGATCTTCTATTCAATATTGGTCATTCAATGTTCATCATCACTTCTTTTATTTTGAATGTTATTGCCTTTTATAGGATCTCTCATAGTTTTTTCCTGTTGGAGTGTTACCGTTGATGCATTTAATGCTTCAGATCTTCTGGAATCCTTGATGTTGACGTTTAAGCTCATGTGTCAGTTGCTTTTTAACTTCCTTGTCACGTCAGTCAGCTTTTCCACCCAACATCACTGAGATATATATCACTTTCAGCAAACTAGCCAGTGAACACATCTCTTGATCTTTGATTTCTACCAAAGATATTTGAAGAATGCATCGAAAACTTTGATCAGCATTAGTCCATGTCAGTCTAGGCTTTACTCTACGAAGATAGTAGAACTCTACGATTGTACTTAAGCGATCAGCTCTACGAATATTAATTGTTTTACGATTCTGAAGTTGATTCTACGATTTTGTCATTACTGAACGATCTTTGAGTTGCCTTATAATATGACCATTACTTAGTGATTTGTCTGGATTACTCTATGTTCAGTCCTTACTAAACGAACTTTGGTTAATATTGTGATTCTCTTGATCACCTTATAGATTGGTCATTTCTTTGCGAGGTGATCTTTACAGCCAGTGTCAAAGCTCTGCGATCCATTTCTCCATTATGCTCAGGGCCGGCCCTGGGCCAGGGCAACCAGGGCTACCGCCCAGGGCCCATAGCTGAGGGAGGCCCAAAAATTTAAAATTTAGCAGCAGCCCATATGTGGAGAAGTTCTAGCAGCAGCCCAATTTTTTTTTTTTTATCAACAGCAGCCCAAATGTGGTTAGAAGCAGCCCAAGAGATGAGAAGTTTTAAACTTTTAGGTATTCACTTACTAATCACTAGTAGCACTAGCAGCCGCAACAAGGAGTCAAGGAGTGATAATATTGTTTGAGAAATGAGAAAGAACTAAAGAAGAATTCTTGAAAGCTTTGGTTTTCTGTTGCAGACTTGCAGTGTTGCTAGTGAGTGATTTACTGATTTTATATTTTTATGTAATAATTAGTTCTATCAAATACCCTTTATGCTAAATTTATGAAGGTGGAATTTAGGTGAATCCGTGAATTATTGCTAAGAATTTGCAATATTATGCCGATTTTTAATGGATTGTTATTTGTTAATATTGTTATATATGTTTGTATAATTGTATTTTTAAAACGGGTTGAAATTAGATTTATCAAACTGGGTATTTCATGGTGGTTTAGTTCATGAAGAGTAAATGATGCAGATGTAATATATTGATAAGCAGCAACAGTAGCAGCATAAGAAGCCTAAAAGGGTGATTATGGGAATAATCCCGACAAAGATATGATTTTAATTTTATATAAATCAATGTAAAGCTTTTCATATCTGATATTGTAACATATTTGTAAGAGCTTTTTACTAATCATTTGAATATTGTGAAGAGCTCCTGCTTAACTGAACTGGTTAATTCCGGTAAAATTAATACAAGTAGCATAAGAGCTTTGCATATCTGATATTGTAACTTGTTAATATTTGTTCATTTTGTGCAGGTTCATTTGGGGAGTTTCAAGTGGAAGAAAATATACTCAAAATCCAGGTTTTATTATTCTTTGTTAATTAGTTTTATTGTTTTTATTGTGTTGTGTTTATTAATTATTATAAAAATTAAAAAATGTTTCCTAAGAAACAACTTTCTGGATATCTCAAGAGACAGAGAAAGTAAAAAGAAGAAGAAATTGCTCAAAGTTTAAGAGGATCTTTGAATAAATATTTTGTTAAACAAACCAATGTTTCACTTGAAAATTTAGATGAAGATTTACCAAATGAATATGAGCAATCAATTCAATTGGAAGAATTAGTAGAAAATGAGAATGATGTGAATGAAGAAATTGGTGATCTAGATGAAAATAAAAATAGTGATGAACCTTTCCTTGATGAAAGTCTAGAAACAAGATTTGATTTGAACATTTATGATCCACGAGTTTGGGATAATCTTGATGCAAAATTGAGAGATTTACTTTTAGAAAAAGGTCCTTTAAGAGAAACTAATTTCAAATATCCCACGGACGAACACAATAGACATTTTTCATCAAATTATTATGTTCGTATGTTACCAAATGGGGATACTAAGGATCGAAAATGGCTAGTGTACTCAAAGGAGTTGGATAAAGTGTTTTGTTTTTGTTGTAAGTTGTTTAAAACAATGAATTCTAAAAGTGGGTTAACTAGTGAAGGAATTAGAGATTGGAAACATCTTGATGAGAAGCTTAAACAACATGAAAGTAGTATTGAACACCTCACTAACTTGAGGTCTTGTGTTGAATTGCAAATCAGATTGAAAACAAATCGAACAATTGATGCAGAATTACAAGAGTTAATCAAGAAAGATACACTACACTGGAAAAATGTTCTTGTCAGAATCATCGGTGTTATGAAATGTCTTGCTATACATAATTTGGCTTTTCGTGGAACAAATGAAAAAAATTATGAAGATGCTAATGGTAACTTTTTAGGCCTACTTGAAATGATTGCAGAGTTTGATCCAGTAATGCAACACCATTTTCGACTCATTCAAGATAAGAAGATTCATTATCATTATCTTAGTCATAAAATTCAAAATGAGTTGATAGCTATTTTAGCATCAAATGTTAAACATGCAATCACTGAAAAAATAAAAACAACTAAATATTTTTCAGTCATTCTTGATTGTACTCCTGATGCAAGTCACAAAGAACAAATGACTTTAATATTGAGGTGTGTAGATGTTTCAAGTACTCCAATAAATATAGAAGAATACTTTTTAGAGTTTATGAATGTGAAAGACACATCTGGATTAGGAATTTTTAATGAATTGCAAAATGTAATTGAGTCTCTTACACTTAATATTGATGATGTGAGGGGACAAGGTTATGATAATGGCTCTAATATGAAAGGGAAAAATCTAGGTGTACAAAAACGATTACTTGATATAAATCCTAGAGCATTTTACATGCCATGTGGTTCTCATTGTCTCAACTTAATAGTTTGTAATATGGCCCACTCATGTGTTAAAGCAAAATCTTTTTTTGGAGCATGTCAATGCATATATACGGTATTCTCTAATTCAACAAAGCGATGGAATGTGTTACTTGATTACATAGATGGGTTGACTTTGAAATCATTGTCAACTACACGTTGGGAAAGTCACATTGAAAGTGTTAAAGCAATAAAATCTCAAGTTTCCCAAATCAGAGAAGCTTTATTTAAATTAACAGAAATTAGTGAAGATGCAAAATTGAGCAGGGATGCTCAAAGTTTAGCATTAGGAGAGCTTTCAAGTTTTGAATTTATATTAAGTTTGGTTATTTGGCATGACATTTTGCATAAGATTAACTTAGTTAGTAAAAAGTTACAATCTGAAGACATGCTTCTTGATGCTGCTGTAAGACTATTAGAAGCACTTGTTTTATTTTTTAAAAACTATAGAATAAATGGATTTGTTTCTGCCATGATTGATGCTAAAGAAATTTCCCTTGATATGGGAATTGAGCCTGTATTTCTAAAAAAAACGTTAAGTTTGTAGAAAAAGGCATTTTGATGAGGTTTCCAATAGTGATAGAGAACAACAATCAGCTGAAGAATCAATTAGAACTGATTATTTTCTTGTTATAGTGGATATTGCTCTTGGTGAATTGAAGATTAGGTTTAAACAATTGCATTGTTTTGAATCTAATTTTGGATTCTTATTTGATGCTGCAAAGTTGACTTCATTTGATGATAATGAATTGAAAATTTCTTGTGTGAATCTTGAAAATGCTTTAAAACATGGTGATGTTTCTGATGTTGATGCAAAAGACTTATTTTCAGAATTACAGGTGTTGCAAGTGATGTTACCAAAAGAAGCATATGAAACAACTAAACCATGGACATCCATTAAAATTCTTGAGTTTGTAAATAGTGTGGATATGTTTCCTAATGTAATGGTTGCTTATAGGGTATTATTGACTATACTTGTGACTGTGGCATCTACTGAAAGAAGTTTTTCTAAATTAAAATTATTGAAATATTACTTGCGGACCACCATGACTCAAGATAGGCTAAATGGATTAGCGATATTATGCATTGAAAAGGATATGTTAGAAAACATTAAATATGATAGTATAATTGATGATTTTGCATCTAAAAGTGCAACAAGAAGACATTTTAAATGATGTTTTGTGGTTCAGATTTCATTGCTATTTTTATTTTGTAGGCACATGTGATGATTCTTTGCTTCTATTAATTGTGGAGGATGAAAAGAAGATTAATCAAATCAAGAAATGCTTATGGAGATTCGAGAGGAAGCATGTGGACTCAAATATGTAGTTTGAGTTTTTTAATGCAATATTTACAATCCGAGGTACTCTTTTTCCTTCGTTTGGGGTTTTGTCCCATTGGGTTTTCCCCAAACAAGGTTTTAATGAGACACCAAAGTGTGATTCCTTATCTTTTGTAAATTCTTATAATTTTAATAAAATTATTCGGTTGATAATTCACTTGTTTTTTTTCTTTAATTTGTATAAAGGGGCACACTTGAATTTTTTTGCCCAGAGCCGACCCTGATTATGCTAAGGCAAATTTTGCACTCTCCTCTATGTTCTGCTATCTCAGTTTTCATCTTACGATTCCAATGACAACTTTACATTATAGACTCTGTGATTTCTCCTTTTAGCTCTGAGATAATATTGCAGCTTTGCGGTTGTCTGTTCACGAATACTAATTTATAAAAATTAAAGTAATATGCATGCATGCATGCATAGATTATCCCTCTCAGTACTGTTTGTCAAAATACCTGATCGATCGAGAAAGATAATTAATGCTTTCGCCTGAAGCTAATTAAGTACTACTCTATAGCTTGTAATATATATAACTCGATCGCATACATCTTATGCGTAGACCAGTTTAATTACGTACTTCAAATTAATAGACCGACCGAGTGAGTCAAATTAATAATTCAGTGGCGGCATTGTTTCAACGTCATCTGCTAACTCAGCAACTTGACCGATCGAATAAATAAATGCAGTACGAAACTTCAACGCTTCTTGAAGCATCAAATTCGAGTAGAAGAACTGTCTCTGGCGTTGCCAGTAGGCGGCTGCCTATACAAACGACAAGATCTGCTTGGCGTTGTTGACTCATTTCCAAATTAGCCGCCTCCCATTGATAGTCATCTTCAAACTCCAGCAATATTTCCAACTTCAACTGAAATACTCAGTTTGGCTTTTCCTTAGTCGGTCTTAACTCTATACATATTGAAATAAGATTCTGAATGATGGAAAAATGGGGTTAAATCCATTGAACTGAATCTAAATTTACATTTACATTACTGAATTAATTTTTTTTTTCCATTCCACTCATTTAAAATATTTTTTTTAAATGACTTTCCTTATATAATAATTAGTGTTCACTATCATACGAAAATTATTTTAAAAATATGTCATTTCACTTCTAAAAAATAGGAAATAACACTTTTATTATAATATTAATAAACTAAAATAAATTGATTTAAGTATAGTTAATGGATTTTTACTATTATAAAGTTAAAATATCTAAAATGTATCATTTAACAAGAAAATTATATACTACAAAAACAAAACTAGAGTTATTAGTTTGTTACAAGTTTTCTACTTTCAAAATTTACTTGCGATGCCGGGAGGCGAGAGCAATAGACAATATAATTTTATTGTTAAAATGTGTTAGGTCTGAATTAATTTAGAATTAATCTTGAAGGAGGGTTGAATAAATTAATTTATATTTATGAATTTTAGGGTTGAGAGAGTATTTATCACTTTCATTTGTCCAATTATTTAAAAACTTGAAGCCAAATTAATATTTAAAGTAAGCCCAATGTCAATTTTGGATCAAGTTGGATTAATTAGTTGTCACACATACATTATAACTCATACTCTCCATAAATATAATAAAATAAAATAAATTTTTTATAACTATGTAATCTATGTATTGAGAATAAATAATAAATAAAACTCCCCATAAACATATTATTAAAGTTTTAATCAAGTATTTGAGAAAAAAATAATTAAATATTTATACACACTACAATATTACTCCACACACATAAAATGAATCTACTTATTAATGTTAATAAGTAGAGTATTCATTTTGAAATTTAGGATTTCGAAAATAATGGAAACTTATTTGAATTGTAATTTAGATCATTGATTATTATATTTATTAAAAATAAATAAATTAACATTCATTTATTAATGGATTATACTTTAAATTAAACTCATTATTATTATTTTTTTCTTATTCTAGTAATAGTTGTAATTAGAGCATTTATTTTGAAATTTAAATTTTAAGATTTCGAAAATGATGAAAACTTATCTGAATTATAATTTAGAGTAATGATTATTTCATTTCATTAATTTGGCATGCAAACATAATGTAAAAGAGTAGTAGAACAATTTTTTAGTATTTTTTTTGGCACTTATGCTTTTTTGCCCTCCAAGCTCCTTTTCTTTTGAACTAAATAAATTTTGGTAAACCAACTGAATAAATTCTTCTCAGTAACTTCGTATTTCCACCTGGACTATGCAGTTACCAAATCTACCAGTCATGAGATATTACACAAGCTTTGCAACTTGGTATGTCCACCTAGACTATGCAGTTACCAAATGGGTCTTCGCACAAACCAACATAACTACTTAACTAGGCATGCCAAGATGTTTTATACCTGAAGAATTTACCAAATACGGGCAATTTTTTTACTCAAATTCAAGCGCAAAACAGGACCTGAAGAAACAGGCTGAGGAGCCCAAGAATACAAAACCTTTTAATCAACCCACAAATTTATAACAGCCTTGGAAATCAAGTACAAAATGTTGCATATTGTATAGGCCTTTTCCTTTGATACAACACAAGATTATCCTCAACTTGCCGCCTACAAGCTGTGCAAAAAGTTGCCTCTGCTACTAAAGAATATTACAAAGATATATATATATATATATATATATATATATATATATATACACACACATATATATATATATATATATCCACATTATGACAGCCAAAACTAGAATGACATTATTTCTGAGGAAGACCTTCTCTTCTTAGCCCAGTAAAAACAATATCAGCAAGGAGAAAATGATAAAATAAAAAAAATGAAGATGAACCCCCTAATAAACACCAAATGGAAAACATCAACTGCCAGTTTATCATTCCTCATTAAACAACTTCTACTCCTGCAAATTTATGTGAGGTATGGTGGTAACCTGTGGTTCTTTTAACTAATGCATGATACGCCCTCATTAATTAATACAAAGCATGCGGTAAAAGAAAAAAAAAAAAAAAAACTCACCATAAATTATAAACAACTAAGCGAAGGTTTATTATAAGGACCACAATACATGAAATCAACACAAAAAATCAAGATCAGTGAGATTTATAAAAAAAAGAAGATCAGTATACAGATTGGATAATAATGTGTAGTTACAGCACTTGTCGAATGCTAGAATTCTGGGGAAAAAACTATGATGCAAAACTTCTTATGTCTAATGCAAAATCCTCAAATTACACAAGTGTTAAGAGGAACACAATTAGTGCATTTGCACCCTTCCACTTCATTTCTACCGTTGATAAAACTCACAACCATGCCTTCGAAAAAATGCTATGAAGTCTTCACTGAAAAACATGATAGTTGTTTCTGAAAAAGAAAAAACTATAAATCTCGAATTTATAATTTCACTCTCCGTTGGGTGATTTTATTTTTAGTCCACCGGGAATGCAAAACGAAAGAAACTCTAGTACTTGCCCCTCCATGAATGCCACTTCAACTTCAACTGGAACAATAAAGGAGGACTACCCAAAATCCCACGGGACAGTCTCGGATCAAAGACATCAAAGTGCACTCGTCTCAGGGAATCCAAAAGAACCTGGGCAGGCACAGCCGGCAGAAGCACTGGACGAGACTCTGCTGGCACTGTTCCAGCCAATTCACGAGCCTTCTGCAGATGTGCATTAGCTACAGTTGCTATCTCAAAAACTGCATCACACAGGCCCTCACGGGAATCCACGTGGATTTCTGATTGACCACCTTGCTTAACCAACAACCCATGTTTTTCCGCTACCTCAGCTGGTATATATGAAAAGTGGCGGTTACGACTCGCATGGTACGACAGTGACTTTAGCAGCAACAGAACACCACTTGCCTTGCCTATATGTGATGCTGCATGATCTGCTGTTGTGGACCTAATACCGCCTGCTTGAAGGGTCGTGTACAATATAGTTGATACAGTATCCTCAGCATATTTCTCCAAGTCATTAACAGTCTGTGGGATGTCATTCACCTCTCTTTGGGCATCATTGATCCGAGCTTCAACAGACCGCTTTAGCCAGATCTTGTTGACTTTATGCTCTGATATTACAAATCTACCAGTCATGAGATATTACACAAGCTTTGCAACTTGGTATGTCCACCTAGACTATGCAGTTACCAAATGGGTCTTTGCACAAACCAACATAACTACTTAACTGGCCATGCCAAGATGTTTTATACCTGAAGAATTTATCAAATACGAGCAATTTTTTTACTCAAAATTCTGAGCACACAAATTCATAAATCCTACGACAGACATATGTTTACACACAGATCATATACCAAAAAAATAGTTAACAATAAATTAACTCTCTCCCACAGACACTCTCTTTAGCCATCTTCAATGGGGGATTTTTGGAGCAGCCTGTAGCTATTTACAAATTCTACGGATTGAAGTAATTTAATTTTCTTCACTTCTAGTTCTTGTTTGCAGAGCCATTCTCTTTCTAGTTGTACCAGTCTTTCTTTCTCATACATCTTCTTCTCTTATATAAAAGACAGTTTAACCCCTTAAGCACCATATAAATTCCTCTAATTAATTCAGAAAAATCTATACCCAACCATTTACTAAACTGGATCTCTTCAGTCATCCAAACAGAACAATTCCAAAAATTCAACTAATTAAGCAACATTAGCAATTTAGCATAATCATAAAAATCAAAAAAAGAACAGTCAGTCAAGTAATCAATACTAAGATCCGAAGTTTATGACTACATCTTAGCAAGACTCTTCCTTTTACTAAAGAAATTCATCACATATCATAATGTCAAGAAAGGGAGCAGGACATCACCAGAATTTAGCCGTAGAAGAAGAGAGCTGAAACAGAGCTGAAACGCAACGTTTAGCACGGATATCTCAGAGGTGTAACGACATCGTTTAGTATCACCATCCTTAGCTGAAGTTTTAGTCGTACGACGTCGTGTCAATAAGCTAGTTTGTTAGAGTTGTCGGTTAGCCAGTTGTGGCTTAAGCAACGTGTCTTATTTTGGTTGGTTCGGTTCTATTGGTCTGTGTGCCAAGTTTGTTGCAGCAGTAGCTTAAAAGGAGTGAGAACGGAGAGATGATGTTATGAAAAATGTGAATGATTTTCTCTTTAGCAATTTCAGTAATTTGTTTTCTTTGCAAGTTTTCTTTTATTTCTGCTTTGTTCTTCTATATGTGACAACTTGGTATCAGAGCAACACCTGGGCCATTCATGGCGGACTCTGCTACTATCAAACCAAGCTTACAGAAACATGAGAAGGACCTCAAGACTTTGGAAGGAAGAGTGGACCATTTACAGGAGGTGGTGACTACCGGATTCGAACGAGCAGTAGCACAGATGGAAGTTATGGGAAGTCAAATTGCCCAGATCAGCCAGAAGCTACAGAAGAATGGTGATGATTTGGCTCAAAAGATTTTGGATGCTGTCGAGACCATCAAACGAGCTGAGAAGGAGAAAGTTGCGGAACATGAGGTAACTACTGATACTCCTACTGCTGGAACCCCCAATTCCATCACAGAACCAGCACAAATCACACTACCTGCGTCTGAATCTCCTTCCCAAAGCTCACTGCCTCTTAAGCAGTTTGGCACAACCGTTAGTTTACCTGCAACTACATTGAGCCAAAACTCTAAGGCCTATATAGTCTCGCCTAGGCAGACTAGTAATCCATTTACCTCCACCGGTCCAACTCTGCCCCCAGTCATTTATCTTCCAGATACAGCATACAGACCTCAAACCATGACCATAACCAGTCCATCAGCCACCAGAATTCCAAACCAAAACTCGGCCATAAATGGTTGGTCCCCTTCTACAGAACCAAATAATAATTTAGGAGTTAATATGGCACACACAAACTCAGTCCCTTACTCAACTCAGATGCACACATATGCGGGTCACAGTAATACCTACAGTCAGGTAGGACAATTCATAGGACCTACTGCACCAGTTTATAACCAATTGAATCAGTCCCCATTGTACAATTCCTACCATAATATGCACCCTGGAACCCAGACATTTCCTACTGGACCCTATCATAATATGACATCACCTTCTCCTACTATATTTTCAAACACCTCCTATAATCTAAACCCACAGTCACAAGGACCTTACCCTTGGCAGCCTTTTACTGATGGGGGACACCCCAGACCAGCCACCCCCTTCTCATCATTTCCTATGCCCAAAATAGATTTCCCTTATTTCGATGGGAAGGATCCCAGGGGATGGATCAAAAAGAGTGAAAAGTTTTTCCAACTCAACCCCATGATAGACCCCAGATCCAAGGTGCTGTATGCAGCCCTTTATTTAGAAGGTGAGGCTGATATATGGTATCAAGCCTTACAAGAGGAGAAGCCATTGCTACTATGGGATGAATTTGCCTATCATATCTGCCATAGGTTTGCTAAGGGAGGACAAGAAAACCTTATAGGGCAGTTCAATAAACTAGTACAGAAGGGACATGTGGAGGACTATATAAGGGCATTTGAAGAACTCAAAACTTATATGTTGTCCCAAAACAAAGGCTGTTCAGAAGAGTATTTCATAGAGAGCTTTCTCAGTGGCTTGAAGGAGGAGATTGCTAATGCCCTATATATTGTTAAGCCAACCACTCTCAGAGATGCTATGAACCAAGCTAAAAGGCAGGAAATCTACCTAAGATCTCTGGACAAAAGAAATCAGGGGCCTGTCAGAGGTGTAAGAGAGGTACAGCCATTTAAAACAAAATCATCCTTTGTGGCAAACAAGGACAGCAACCCAGTAACCAGGATCAATACTGGACAGAAATCTATACCTATTAAGAGGCTAACACCAGCAGAAATGGCTGTAAGAAGAGAAAAAGGGCTATGTTACAATTGTGATGAGGTGTATACTCAAGAACACAGATGCAAAAAGAAGCACTTGTATTTAATGATAACAGAAGAGGAGGATCAATTGGGCACAACAACCACAGACTTGGAACTGAAATTGATAGAACATGAGGAGGAGGAAGATTGCTTGCAAATTGAAGATACCTGTGAAGTTTCAATACATGCCCTAACAGGAACTCATGGAATTCACACCATCAAGTTATATGGACAGACCAAAAACAGCAACATTGTCATGCTTCTGGACAGTGGATCAACACACAACTTTGTGTCACAGGACTTGGTGAGAAAGTTGCAGTTACCTACTGAGCCTTGTAGCCCCATTAAAGTCACAGTAGCAAATGGAGAGGTCATACAGTGCAACAGGAGAATTACTCAGTTTAAGTGGAAGTTGGCCCAAGGGGAATTTCAAGCTCCAGTCTATGTAATACCCTTAGGGGGATATGATGCAGTTTTGGGGGTTCAATGGATGCAGACAGTCAGTCCAATCTGCCTGGATTTTGAACAAAGAAAGATCACTATACATTGGGAAGGGAAAAAGGTGACCTTAGGGGAACAAGGGGACCCTAAACAGTTCTACTCAATCCAGTTAGCAGACAAGTTTAACTGGAAACCACATGAGGAAACTTATTTCCTAGTCCAGCTGACTGCTATAGAAAACAAGGCAGAAGTAGAGGAGGATGTACCAGAAATCATAGAGCAACTGGTAAGAACTTATGAAGATGTGTTCAAAGAACCACAGGGGTTACCTCCAAAAAGGATGCAGGATCATCATATTCCCATAATGCCTGGATGCAATCCTGTAAACTCTAATCCCTATAGATATCCCTACATTCAAAAGACTGAAATACAGAAAATGGTGAAGGAGATGTTGGATAGTGGAATTATAAGGCATAGCACCTCCCCTTATGCTTCTCCAGTGCTTTTAGTGAAGAAGAAAGACAGTTCTTGGAGGTTTTGCATAGATTATAGGGCACTCAACAACATTACCATTAAGAATAAATTCCCTATACCAATTATCGAGGAGCTATTGGATGAATTAAAGGGAAGCAAATTCTACACTAAGCTGGACCTCAGAAGTGGGTACCACCAAATTAGAGTCAAAGCAGAAGATACCCACAAAACAGCTTTCAAAACCCACCAAGGACACTATGAGTTCTTGGTCATGCCATTTGGTTTGACCAATGCACCTGCAACCTTTCAGTGCATCATGAATGAGGTGTTTGCTCCTCACCTCAGACAGTTTGTGTTAGTCTTTTTTGATGACATATTGGTTTATAGTCCTTCGTTAGAAAAACACAAGGAACATTTGCAAACTGTGCTAGAAATACTCAGGCAAAACAGGTTTTCTGTTAAGAAATCCAAATGCACCTTTGCCCAGAAACAGGTGGAGTATCTTGGGCACATCATAAGTGAACAAGGAGTTGCAGCAGATCACAAGAAGATTGAGGCTATGATGCAATGGCCAAAACCCAAGTCCTTAAAAGCTTTGAGGGGATTCCTGGGGTTAACAGGTTATTACAGGAGATTTGTCCAACACTATGGGGTGATTAGTAAACCTCTAACCAATTTGTTGAAGAAAGGAGCCTTCAAGTGGACAGATGAAGCTGAGCAAGCTTTTGAGAATCTGAAAATGGCCATGTCTGCTACACCAGTCTTGATATTACCTGATTTCAACAAGGCTTTCATAATAGAGACAGATGCATGTTATACAGGAATAGGGGCTGTTCTTATGCAAGAAGGGAGACCCATAGCTTTCTTGAGTAAGGCCTTGTCTGCCAAACACTTAGGCTTGTCAACATATGAGAAGGAACTATTGGCCATTATTATGGCTGTACAAAAATGGAGGACATACCTACTTGGACAGAGATTCATTATCAGGACTGATCATGAGGCACTCAAGTATTTCATGGAGCAGAAGATGACTACCTTAGTGCAGCAGAAATGGATCTCAAAAATGTTGGGGTTTGATTATGTAATACAGTATAAAAAGGGAAAAGAGAACTTGGTAGCTGATGCCTTATCCAGAAGGCAAGAACTGGAAGGAGAATGTGTTATGGTGCAGGAAGCAAATCCCAGTTGGAAGGAAGAAGTCAGTGACAGTCTAATCAATGATTCAGAAGCTCAAGAAGCATTAACACAACTGTTGCTAGATCCAAGTAAGTGTACCGAGTTTTCCCTACAAGATGGAACACTTAGAAGAGATGGTAAGTTGTATTTGGGCAGTAATGGCAGTCTAAGGCAAAAGATTATGGAGCAGCTGCACAGCAGTCCAGAGGGAGGGCATTCAGGGATAACAGCCACCATTAAAAGGGCTGAAACTCTGTTTTATTGGCCAACTTTAAGGAAAGATTTGACTAACTTGATTAGGCAATGTGACATTTGCCAGAGGAATAAAGGGGAGCATGTACCTTATCCAGGTCTTCTGCAGCCTATACCTATACCAGGACAAGCATGGGAGACTATAACCATGGATTTTGTGGAAGGATTACCCAAGTCTGAAGGAAGGGATACTATACTAGTAGTGGTAGACAAGTTAACTAAAGGGTGCCACTTGATAGCATTAACCCATCCTTTCACAGCAACTCAGGTAGCTCAAGCTGTACTAGATGCAGTTGTTAAACTTCATGGACCACCCCATACCATCATAACTGACAGAGACAAAATATTTGTAAGCTCTTTTTGGAAAGAATTGTGCAGAGCCATGGGAACCCAAGTAAATTTAAGTTCAGCCTACCACCCACAAACGGATGGGCAGACAGAAAGGCTAAACCAATGCATTGAGATGTACCTGAGGTGTATGACAGGCCATAAGCCAAGCCAGTGGAGTAAATGGTTACCAATGGCTGAGTGGTGGTACAACACCACATTCCATACTGCAACAGGCATGACACCTTACAAGGCTCTTTATGGGGTCAATCCACCCATTTTAAACTACCATCAAGGGGGAACTAGCAAAAATGCTTTGGTAGCAGATTTTATTAAGGAAAGGGAGTCCATCCAACAACTGTTAAAAGAGAATTTAAAGAAATCTCAGGAAAGGATGAAGTTATATGCTGACAAAAGAAGAACCGAGAGGGAATTACAAATTGGAGATGAGGTGTTCCTAAAACTTCAACCATACAGACAGATGTCAGTAGCTCAGAGACGTAATTTCAAGTTATCAGCAAGGTACTATGGCCCTTATACAATAGTGGATAAAATTGGGAAGGTTGCATATAAGTTACAATTGCCACCAACAGCCAGAATACATAATGTATTCCATGTCTCCCAGTTAAAAAAGAAGATAGGAAGCCACAAGATGGTGCAGACAGAATTGCCACAGACAGATCGTGAAGGAGAAATTAAGCCTACACCTACAGCAATTTTGGATAGAAGATTGGTGAAGAGAGGCAATCAACCAACGACCATGGTGTTGGTTCAGTGGTCCAACAAAATTCCTGAAGATGCAACTTGGGAGAAATGGAGCACCATCAGTAAGGAGTATCCCGATTTTAATCCTTGGGGACAAGGATCTTCTCAAGAGGAAGGGAATGTCAAGAAAGGGAGCAGGACATCACCAGAATTTAGCCGTAGAAGAAGAGAGCTGAAACAGAGCTGAAACGCAACGTTTAGCACGGATATCTCAGAGGTGTAACGACATCGTTTAGTATCACCATCCTTAGCTGAAGTTTTAGTCGTACGACGTCGTGTCAATAAGCTAGTTTGTTAGAGTTGTCGGTTAGCCAGTTGTGGCTTAAGCAACGTGTCTTATTTTGGTTGGTTCGGTTCTATTGGTCTGTGTGCCAAGTTTGTTGCAGCAGTAGCTTAAAAGGAGTGAGAACGGAGAGATGATGTTATGAAAAATGTGAATGATTTTCTCTTTAGCAATTTCAGTAATTTGTTTTCTTTGCAAGTTTTCTTTTATTTCTGCTTTGTTCTTCTATATGTGACACATAAATCAGCTAATCCAACCACCATACTGTTTAACAGATACAGATCTAATAACCCCATTTCATAATTAAGTAAAACTAAATTCACATACAGAAAAGATAAATTAAAACTACAGTCAATAAGCACAGAGACAGAAAACAATTGAATTAAAGTAAATAAGTATTGAAATTGTAAAATTACGATTACCAGCAGAGTAGAAGCAAGCAAATTAGATGAGAAAGATTGAAACTTTTGGAAAATTGGCGTCGCCTTGGTTTTGAAGAATGGAACCCTAGTATTACTTACTATATATATCAAGGAATAGGTTAATAAGGAATCTACTTTAGGAAATCTATATAGTAGGAGTAATAATTTGTAGGAGAATAATTGGGTGGTGCCAGTTGTATGATAGAATCGAAGTCAATCCGCATCTAGCGACGCTCTTTTTCAATCATGTCCCTCATATAGTGGGTCCCACTCGTTGACTGAATTCCAATGGCCTATATATACCTAAAGAGTAAACATAAAAAAAAAACTTTTTATTTGTTATTGATAAAAGAGACAAAGCCAAAAAAAAAAAAAAAAGTAATGCAAATAAAACATTTAAATTTTTAACTATTCGATTGTTTAGACACCTTTAAATTTTAATTTGTTGGTAAAATAAATATGTTTAACTGTTAATTAGGTGAACATTAATTTAAAAAGTTCTAAATCTCAATGCAACTCTCATTTCCCAATAGAGAATAATTAAAAAGAATTAGGGCACATTATAAATTAATTTTGAAAACTAATATTTTTATATGAGAAAATGATTTTTAGTGTCGTTTCCTTTGGTCTCTTGGATATCAGGCATATTTATTTTGGCTCTTGAACAAGAACAAAATATAAGCGATACACAATCTTTATTTATCTTTATTATTACGTACGTTGTATTTTTACATAAATAGTAGGTGTGTGTGTGTGTATATATATATTAGTTAACTTTCCCAATCCTTCTTGTTGTTCTAAATAATAGAATAAGAAAAGAATCCTTTGATTCTTATCGTATAGCCTATCTCCCATGTCCCATGCACGGATGAATTTCTTTTTTCTTTGTTTTTCTTTTTTTCTTATAACTTGCCAGTGATGGGCTTTAAGCTATTGGGCTTGGCCCTTTTTCTTTTTCTTTTTTTTCTTTTTTTTGCTTACTCGATCCATATATAGTCATATATACAAATAAGGCTTTGGCTTTTTGTTCATAATTTAATTCGTAAAATGACCTTTCATGAAATTTAACTTTAATTGGTATTTATAATAGAATTAGAAAGAGTGCTCGTCTGAACTGACAGAGTCAAACTATATAATAGTATCAGATCAATTGAAGCAGGTGCACTATAATTTTAATTTTAATGGAAAATAAAAATAATAAAATTTCTTATTTTCCATTACTTTATGTAAATTTTTCGACTATTACAAATACAATCCAATGTATACTCGATTAATGATTTCTACATATTTTAATCACCAAAAACTTAGGATATAAAGTTAATCTTTATTTAATCTTTAAAAATCACAATTACAAGCCTGATAAATATTCAGGATATTACAATATATAATGTAATGTGAAATATATGATAAATTAAATCTCAGAAATACAAAGTATTTAACTCTTAGTTTTAAATCAAAGTTTATTTTTGAACCAGTAGACACCTTTGTTGTTGTACTCTCCTTCCTCTGCCTCAACATAGAGGCACTCCTTTACTTCCCTCCACAGTGCCTTGTAGAATGGAGTGGCATCATAAAGATAATACTCCCCCAATATTGGCTTGATCGCTTGGGTAGCCTCCTCTGCATGATAATGTGGGATGGTGGATACCAAATGGTGGATCACATGGGTGTCAGTTATGTTATGGAGCACATTGTTTAGAATTCCATAATCTCTGTCAACGGTGGCCAGTGCTCCCCTCAACCAGTCCCACTCAGAAGAATCATAGTGAGGCAACAAAAGATGAGTATGATGCAGTAAAGTGATTAATACAAAAAGTCCATTTACTACGAGTAAAGGAGCTCCATATACAAGTAGAAGCCATGAAAGTCCTTTTACTGCAGCAATACGAAATAACCCATAACAAGCAGCGAGAAACCCAATATCAGAAAGCAAGACATGAACGCGCTCACGTTTGGAAAAAATAGGACTGTATGGGTAAAAGTGGCTTGCAAACCCGTCATAAGATCGTCCGGCCATGTTTACAATCAAGTACAAAGGCAATCCTAGGGTGAGCATCAATACAACGCTGAAGAATCTGCCAACTGGGTTTTTGAAGCTATAGGGTCGAAGTGTCTCCTTGAATCTAGGGACATGGTTTTCATCACGGTCGAGAGAACAAGTGTTGGCATGGTGACGACGATGGCTAATTTTAAAAGAGAAATAAGGGACCAGGAGAAGAGAATGTAAAATAAAGCCAACAGTGTCATTGAGCCAATAATAGTCGGTAAAGGCATAGTGGCCGCATTCATGGGCTAAGATCCATAGGGCAGTCATGAAGCAACCTTGAACACATACATAAGCAGTCCATGCCAGGTAAGCGAGAGGCTTAGGAAGGAGAGAGATGTAGTTTGTGGCAAGATAATAGAGGATGAAGCAGACAGTGAGATCGTAAATGAGGTAAGAGAAGGAGCGGATGAGCGAACGATTGAAACAATGGGGTGGAATCGCTTTCTTGATCTCTCCTAGTGTAAATGGAGGTTTTTCATGTGGAACTCGGCGTAGACGACTATTATAATTCTCATATTCTTTTTCTTGTGCTTGCTTCCCCTCACCGATACGTCCACCTTTACCCATTGTACGTACGTGTTTGTTAACCTGCTGCTACCTGCTGCAAGGTGATCAAGAGAGTAATTGATTAATATATAAACAGGTAACTCGAAACATTAATTCTCCAGAGGAATATTAATTATTGCATGCATGACAGATACTACAATTTGAAAAAATGAAACTAATAAGCATGCATGCATTAAAGGGTAAGTAAGTTGAAACAGCAAGATTAATTTCCGATCGAGAGAAATAAATTTTACTTCATTTTTGCATAACAGATACTAATTTATAAAAATTAAAGAAATATGCATGCATGCATAGATGATCCCTCTCAGTACTGTTTGTCAAAATACCTGATCGATGGAGAAAGATAAATGCTTTCGCCTTTAATTTGTTCCCTTGAAGCTAATTAAGTATTACGTACTCGAGCTTGTAATATATATATATAACTCGCTTACGTAGACCAGTTTAATTACTTCAAATAGACCGACCCACCGAGTCAAATTAATAATTCAGTGGCGGCATTGTTTCAACCACATGTGCTAACCGAATATATAAATGCAGTACGTACGAAATTAATTAACTTCAACGCTTCTTGAAGCAAGAAATTTCGAGTAGAACTACTGTCTGGCGTTGGCGTTGCCAGACAGGCGGCTGCCTATACAAACGACAAGAACAACTGTTTGGCGGCGTTGTTGACTCATTTCCATTCTTTCCAAATTAACCGCCTCCTACTGATATTAGTCCAAAACGCAAATAACATATGCACAGAGTCGTATTGAAATAAGATTTTGAAGGATGGAAAACTCAGAAAGCAACCGACCTTAGTGGAAAAATGGGATTAAATCACTTTTTTTTTTCCATAAGGTATAGTTAATGAATTTTTACTATTATAAAATTAAAATGTCTAAAATATATTATTTAACAAGAAAATTATATACTATAAGAATAAAACTATAACTATTAGCTTATTATAAGTTTTTACTTTCAAAAAACTTAATTGTGATGCCGAGAGGTAGGAGTAATAGACAATATAATTAATTTTATTGTTAAAATGTACATTTTTGATCCGAATTAATTTAAAATTAATTTTAAAAGGGGTTGAATAGATTAATTTACGTTTATGAATTTTAGGGTGGAGAGAGTATTTATTACTTTCATTTGCCCAATTATTTAAAAACTTGAAACCAAATATTTAAAATAAGCTCAAGGTTAATTTTGGATCAAGTTCGATTAATTAGTTGTCACATATACATTATAACTCACAATCCATAAATATAATAAAATAAAATAATTTTTTTATAACTATGTAATCTATGTATTGAGAATAAATAATAAATAAAACTCCCCATAAATATATTATTAAATATTTGAGAAAAAATAATTAAATATTCAATGTAAACTTTTGAATCTAATTATAGATTAACGGTATTACTCCACACAGATAAAACTTATTAATGGACGTCTAAACATTATTAAGTAGAGTATTCATTTTGAAATTTAGGATTTCGAAAATGATAAAAATATATTTGAATTGTAATTTAGAGCATTGATTATTGTATTTACTAAAAATAAATAAATTAACATTCATTCATTAATGAATTATATTTTAAAACTCATTTTTTTTTTCTTATTCTAGTAATAGTTGTAATTAGAGCATTCATTTTAAAATTTAAATTTAGGATTTTAAAAATGATAAAAACTTATTTGAATTGTAATTTAGAGTATTGATTATTTCATTTCATTAATTTGACATACAAACATAATGTAAAAGAGTAGTAGAACAAATTTTTAGTATTTTTTTGGCACTTTTGTTTTTTGGCCCTCCAAGCTCCTTTTCTTTTGAACTGAATAAATTTTGGTAAACCATTCCCTTTTTGCATTAATTCCTTTCTTTAATGATTTTTTGTGTGGCATATATTTAATTGAGGTATGCTGGTAACCTGTGGTTCTTTTAACTAATTCATGATACGCCCTCATGAATTAATAGAAAGCATGCAGTAAAAAAAAAAAAAAAATACTCACCATAAATTATAAACAACTAAGCGAAGGTTTATTATAAAGACCACAATACATGAAATCAACACAAAAAATTCAAGACCAGTGAGATTTATAAAAAAAATCAGTATACAGATTGGATGATAATGTGTAGTTACAGCACTTGTCGAATGCTATAATTCTGGGGGCGGGGCGGGGGGGGGGGGGGGGGGGGGGGGGGGGAATTCTTATGTCTAATGCAAAATCCTCAAATTACACAAGTGTTAAAGAGGAACACAATTAGTGCATTTGCACCCTAGCTTCCACTTCAGTTCTACCGTTGATAAAACTCACAACCATGCCTTCGAAAAAATGCTATGAAGTCTTCACTGAAAAACTGTTAGAAAAATATATTATTTCTCAGAGGCACAATAGAGATCTAGAAGAGGAAATTGAATAGATCTTTATAAAACTTTCCAATTTATTAAAGATGTATTACCAATAATCAGTTAATCAAGATTAATTATGCACAACGGAATATTAGTTTGAAAACTCCCCCTGAAGATATATAAGAAATCTCAGTTTTGAGTTTTGCTTTTGTGGAAGTTAACCATTCAGTAGATAAAAACAATTATAGTAGATATATGACAGAATGTAAACGACTGAAAGTAAATAACACAAGAGATTTTAAGTAGTAAGGAGGCTGAATAATTCTTAGTCCACTATTCTACTTCACAGAGTAGAAAATCCACTAAGGATATAGATCACTCAGATTTTTACATCTGAACCATTAAAGTTCCTTCGAGTCACTTAAGAGTGTATTCAATTTAAGACTTTGAAAGACTTTTTTTAAGTGACAGATTTTTATAGAGTTTGTGGATTTTAATGACTTTTAAAGACTTTAAAGACTTTTTTATAAAGACTTCATGAAATAAGTGACAGACTTTTATAGACTTTTTACCAAGACTTTTGTATACTTCTAATATATCTTGCGGCTTATATTAATTGTTATTTCATAATTAAATGACTAAAAAGTACATAAATATACTATTTATTTTGAATTTGTTTTAGAATAAATTTTATAGTAATAGTAATATATATATACACACACACACAAACATATACACATTTAAATTAGTTTAAGCATAATATAATACCTCCGTTCAAAAATATAGTATTAATAATAATTTTTAAAAGTCAATTTAAAACTTTTTAAAATTTAAAGTTTGTATGATTCGTTTAAATTTTGATAGCAATAAATCTCATAATTAATATATTTTTTAAATAATTTATAATAATTATAATTGCATTAACAAAAATTATATAGATTCATATTAATTTTGAAATTAAATATATTTAAAATTAATTTTTAAAAGATCAATACTTATCTTATATTTTTTTATGAAGGGAGTATATTAACTAGTTTAGTAATAATAAGTTTATTAACAATGGTGATAATTAATATTTTATTCCATAATAGTTATAGTAGTAATTAGTTTTAGAAAAAATTATGCAATACCTACCTTCTTCCCCGTCTAAGCTCTCATTAGTTTCCTCAGTCTCGTATCACGCAGAGCATACATCTTGCTTTCAAAAAGTTATTCCTTTTTTCATAAAAAAAAAATAAAAAATCAATGAATGTTCTTTCGCTGTTCTTTCTCTATGCTTCCCCAATTTCTCTTTCATCGTTCTATTTTTTCAATCTTTATGCCAATTCGTTACAGTTGTTTTTGTCTAAAAATAATACTTTCTCCGTCGCATAAATCACAAACCTAAACAGTAGACTTACGTGTGACTGGATGCATATATTAGAAAAGTCTACCAAATATTTCATGTTCTCCCTTTCTCAAATATTTAGAAGTCTTTGGAAGTCTTTAGGGATGAAATTAGACTTTAGATATGAGTATCTCTTCTTCTAAAGTCTGTCAAACTCTATCATTTGATAGAAATCTGAAAAATCTATGACTTTCTGAATACCAAAATACTTGTATAGACTTTGTAAAAGTCTCAATTCAATACCACCTAACTTTTAAAGACATTACAAAAGTTATAATTGAATACCAGTAAACTTTTATAAACTCTTTAAATGTCTTGATTGAATACAACCAAACTTTAAAGTCTTTAAATGTCTTTAAATGTTTTAATTAAATACACCATCCTTAGTCTCGGCAGTTCGGTCACTCAGACCAGGACACTTAGTCCTCTAAATCACTAAGATTTTTTTGAGTCACTTATTCTCGGAATATGAGTTACTAAGTCCCAAAGATCACTATGATCTCTTCAAGTCACTTAGACTTGGAAAATGGTCACTTAGACCAGGACACTTAGTCCTATGTTGTTTGATTGTTGTTGAGAGGTGCTGCTAAGATATCATTTAAGCTCCTTCATCTATTGGTACTTAGCAGTTTTGAATGTGATCATTGTTGAGACGTTGCTGATCTTTGTAATAAGACTTGACTTCTTCTAGTACTCAGCAGCTTCACATGATCCTTTCGTGCTGCTAAGGTGACATTTAATCTCCTTTTTCTTGTACTTAGCAGTTATGAACATATCTTCAATCGTAGAGTGGAACTTGCTTTACTTTGGCATTGGTTCGGCTCTGTGTTCTTATTTGATGATGATCTTCTATTCAATATTGGTCATTCAATGTTCATCATCACTTCTTTTATTTTGAATGTTATTGCCTTTTATAGTCTCTCATAGATTTTTCCCGTTGAAGTGTTACCGTTGATGCATTTAATGCTTCAGATCTTCTAGGATCCTTGATGTTGATGTTTAAGCCCATGTGTCAGTTGCTTTTTGACTTCCCTATCACGTCAGTCAGTTTTTCATCTAACATCATTGAGATGTCACTTTCAGCAAACTAGTCGGTGGACACATCTTTTGATCTTTGATTTCTACCAAGGATATTTGAAGAATGCATCGAAAACTTTGATCAGCATTAGTCCATGTCAGTCTAGGCTTTACTCTACGAAGATAGTAGAATTCTACGATTGTACTTAAGCGATCATCTCTACGAATATTGCTTTACGATTCTGAAGTTGACTCTACGATTTTGTCATTACTGAACGATTCTTGAGTTGCCTTATAATATGACCATTACTTAGTGATTTGTCTGCATTACTTTATGTTCAGTCCTTACTAAACGAACTTTGGTTAATATTGCGATTCTCTTGATCACCTTATAAATTGGTCATTTCTTTGCGAAGTGATCTTTACAGCCAGTGTCAAAGCTCTGCGATCCATTTCTCCATTATGCTCAGGGCCGGCCCTGGGCCAGGGCAACCAGGGCTACCGCCCAGGGCCCATAGCTGAGGGGGGGCCAAAAATTTAAAATTTAGCAGCAGCCCATATGTGGAGAAGTTCTAGCAGCAGCCCAATTTTTTTTTTTTATCAACAGCAGCCCAAATGTGGTCAGAAGCAGCCCAAGAGATGAGAAGTTTTAAACTTTTAGGTATTCACTTACTAATCACTAGTAGCACTAGCAGCCGCAACAAGGAGTCAAGGAGTGATAATATTGTTTGAGAAATGAGAAAGAACTAAAGAAGAATTCGTGAAAGCTTTGGTTTTCTGTTGCAGACTTGCAGTGTTGCTAGTGAGTGATTTACTGATTTTATATTTTTATGTAATAATTAGTTCTATCAAATACCCTTTATGCTAAATTTATGAAGGTGGAATTTAGGTGAATCCGTGAATTATTGCTAACAATTTGCAATATTATGCCGATTTTTAATGGATTGTTATTTGTTAATATTGTTATATATGTTTGTATAATTGTATTTTTAAAACGGGTTGAAATTAGATTTATCAAACTGGGTATTTCATGGTGGTTTAGTTCATGAAGAGTAAATGATGCAGATGTAATATATTGATAAGCAGCAACAGTAGCAGCATAAGAAGCCTAAAAGGGTGATTAAGGGAATAATCCCGGCAAAGATATGATTTTAATTTTATATAAATCAATGTAAAGCTTTTCATATCTGATATTGTAACATATTTGTAAGAGTTTTTTTACTAATCATTTGAATATTGTGAAGAGCTCCTGCTTAACTGAACTGGTTAATTCCGGTAAAATTAATACAAGTAGCATAAGAGCTTTGCATATCTGATATTGTAACTCGTTAATATTTGTTCATTTTGTGCAGGTTCATTTGGGGAGTTTCAAGTGGAAGAAAATATACTCAAAATCCAGGTTTTATTATTCTTTGTTAATTAGTTTTATTGTTTTTATTGTGTTGTGTTTATTAATTATTATAAAAATTAAAAAATGTTTCCTAAGAAACAACTTTCTGGATATCTCAAGAGACAGAGAAAGTAAAAAGAAGAAGAAATTGCTCAAAGTTTAAGAGGATCTTTGAATAAATATTTTGTTAAACAAACCAATGTTTCACTTGAAAATTTAGATGAAGATTTACCAAATGAATATGAGCAATCAATTCAATTGGAAGAATTAGTAGAAAATGAGAATGATGTGAATGAAGAAATTGGTGATCTAGATGAAAATGAAAATAGTGATGAACCTTTCCTTGATGAAAGTCCAGAAACAAGATTTGATTTGAACATTTATGATCCACGAGTTTGGGATAATCTTGATGCAAAATTGAGAGATTTACTTTTAGAAAAAGGTCCCTTAAGAGAAACTAATTTCAAATATCCCACGGACGAACACAATAGACATTTTTCATCAAATTATTATGTTCGTATGTTACCAAATGGGGAAACTAAGGATCGAAAATGGCTAGTGTACTCAAAGGAGTTGGATAAAGTGTTTTGTTTTTGTTGTAAGTTGTTTAAAACAATGAATTCTTATAAAAGTGGGTTAACTAGTGAAGGAATTAGAGATTGGAAACATCTTGATGAGAAGCTTAAACAACATGAAAGTAGTATTGAACACCTCACTAACTTGAGGTCTTGTGTTGAATTGCAAATCAGATTGAAAACAAATCGAACAATTGATGCAGAATTACAAGAGTTAATCAAGAAAGATACACTACACTGGAAAAATGTTCTTGTTAGAATCATCGGTGTTGTGAAATGTCTTGCTATACATAATTTGGCTTTTCGTGGAACAAATGAAAAAAATTATGAAGATGGTAATGGTAACTTTTTAGGCCTACTTGAAATGATTGCAGAGTTTGATCCAGTAATGCAACACCATTTTTGACTCATTCAAGATAAGAAGATTAATTATCATTATCTTAGCCATAAAATTCAAAATGAGTTGATAGCTATTTTAGCATTAAATGTTAAACATGCAATCATTGAAAAAATAAAAACAGCTAAATATTTTTCAGTCATTCTTGATTGTACTCCTGATGCAAGTCACAAAGAACAAATGACTTTAATATTGAGGTGTGTAGATGTTTCAAGTACTCCAATAAGTATAGAAGAATACTTTTTAGAGTTTATGAATGTGAAAGACACATCTGGATTAGGAATTTTTAATGAATTGCAAAATGTAATTGAGTCTCTTACACTTAATATTGATGATGTGAGGGGACAAGGTTATGATAATGGCTCTAATATGAAAGGAAAAAATCTAGGTGTACAAAAACGATTACTTGATATAAATCCTAGAGCATTTTACATGCCATGTGGTTCTCATTGTCTCAACTTAATAGTTTGTAATATGGCCCACTCATGTGTTAAAGCAAAATCTTTTTTTGGAGCATGTCAATGCATATATACGGTATTCTCTAATTCAACAAAGCGATGGAATGTGTTACTTGATTACATAGATGGGTTGACTTTGAAATCATTGTCAACTACACGTTGGGAAAGTCACATTGAAAGTGTTAAAGCAATAAAATCTCAAGTTTCCCAAATCAGAGAAGCTTTATTTAAATTAACAGAAATTAGTGAAGATGCAAAATTGAGCAGGGATGCTCAAAGTTTAGCATTAGGAGAGCTTTCAAGTTTTGAATTTATATTAAGTTTGGTTATTTGGCATGACATTTTGCATAAGATTAACTTAGTTAGTAAAAAGTTACAATCTGAAGACATGCGTCTTGATGCTGCTATAAGACAATTAGAAGGACTTGTTTTATTTTTTAAAAACTATAGAATAAATGGGTTTGTTTCTGCCATGATTGATGCTAAAGAAATTTCCCTTGATATGGGAATTGAGCCTGTATTTCCAAAAAAACGTCAAGTTTGTAGAAAAAGGCATTTTGATGAGGTTTCCAATAGTGATAGGGAACAACAATCAGCTGAAGAATCATTTAGAACTGATTATTTTCTTGTTATAGTGGATATTGCTCTTGGTGAATTGAAAAGTAGGTTTGAACAATTGCATTGTTTTGAATCTATTTTTGGGTTCTTATTTGATGCTGCAAAGTTGACTTCGTTTGATGATAATGAATTGAAAAGTTCTTGTGTGAATCTTGAAAATGCTTTAAAACATGGTGATGTTTCTGATGTTGATGCAAAAGACTTATTTTCAGAATTACAGGTGTTGCAAGTGATGTTACCAAAAGAAGCATATGAAACAACTAAACCATGGACATCCATTAAAATTCTTGAGTTTGTAAATAGTGTGGATATGTTTCCTGATGTAATGGTTGCTTATAGGGTATTATTGACTATACTTGTGACTGTGGCATCTGCTGAAAGAAGTTTTTCTAAATTAAAATTATTGAAATCTTACTTGCGGACCACCATGACTCAAGATAGGCTAAATGGATTAGCGATATTATGCATTGAAAAGGATATGTTAGAAAACATTAAATATGATAGTATAATTGATGATTTTGCATCTAAAAGTGCAACAAGAAGACATTTTAAATGATGTTTTGTGGTTCAGATTTCATTGCTATTTTTATTTTGTAGGCACATGTGATGATTCTTTGCTTCGATTAATTGTGGAGGATGAAAAGAAGATTAATCAAATCAAGAAATGCTTATGGAGATTCGAGAGGAAGCATGTGGACTCAAATATGTAGTTTGAGTTTTTTAATGCAATATTTACAATCCGGGGTACTCTTTTTCCTTCGTTTGGGGTTTTGTCCCATTGGGTTTTCCCCAAACAAGGTTTTAATGAGACCCCAAAGTGTGATTCCTTATCTTTTGTAAATTCTTATAATTTTAATAAAATTATTCGGTTGATAATTCACTTGTTTTTTTTCTTTAATTTGTATAAAGGGGCACACTTGAATTTTTTTGCCCAGGGCCGGCCATGATTATGCTAAGGCAAATTTTGCACTCTCCTCTATGTTCTGCTATCTCAGTTTTCATTTTACGATTCCAATAACAACTTTACATTATAGACTTTGTGATTTCTCCTTTTAGCTCTGAGATAATATTGCAGCTTTGCGATTGTCTGTTCACAGATACTAATTTATAAAAATTAAAGTAATATGCATGCATGCATGCATAAATGATCCCTCTCAGTACTGTTTGTCAAAATACCTGATCGATCGAGAAAGATAATTAATGCTTTCGCCTGAAGCTAATTAAGTACTACTCTATAGCTTGTAATATATATAACTCGATCGCATACATCTTATGCGTAGACCAGTTTAATTACGTATTGTAAAGTTTGTAAAACTGAATAACAAATTCATCATTCATCATAGAATTTAGAGAGAGAAAATTGAGAAGATGTAGAACATGAGAAAACCATTTTATTTCTTCATCACGATTACAACTTACACAGAAAGCTTTTATATTAAGCTATTACATCAGCAATCCTAACTAACAATGAACTACCTATCAACTAAAGACACATGGCATTACTAAAATTACTTATTACATCCATGTTGCACACTTGTCTAATTGTACAGAGGCACTAGTGTATTGTAGACAATGTTGCATTTGAGTCTTGATACTTTGGTACTGCATAGCCTGACTAGTATTAACATTTGTTGTATGTTGAATGTTTGGAACAGCAGTGGAATTGATTTGTGGAATATCTTCAATATTCCCCCCACAAGTTGGAGGTGGGCATAAATTGGTGAGCCCCAACTTGCGAGAAAACTCCGAATGTAACTGCCTGCCCAGTGCTTTTGTAAAGATATTAGCTATTTGAAGTTTAGAAGGAGTGTAAGTGGGAATAATGTTGCCTTTGTGAACTTGCTCTCTAATAAAATGGCAATCCAGCTCTATATGCTTGGTTCTAGCATGATAAACTCGATTAGAACAAATATTAATGGCAGAAGTATTGTCACAAAAAACTGTGATAGGAAGATCTACTAAAACATGAAGATCCTTGAGAAGGCCTTGTAACCATATCAATTCACAACTAGTAGTAGCCAAAGCCCGATATTCAGCCTCAGTAGAGGACCTGGAAACCACCGATTGCTTCTTGGATTGCCAGGAAATTAAAGAATCACCAAGCAACATGCAATAACCACCAACAGACCTTCCAGTTTGGAGACAACCTCCCCAATCACTATCACAATAAGCCCTTAATGTCAACTTATTATTAGCAGGAAAAAACAATCCTTGACCAGGAGCACATTTGAGATATCTCAAAACCCTATGCACAGCTTGAAGATGAGGCACTCGAGGCTGTTGCATAAATTGACTAAGAGTTTAGACTGTATAAGCTATGTCGGGTCTAGAAATGGTTAAATACAGAAGCTTTCCAACTAGTTGTCTATAAAGAGACGGATCAGGTAAGAGAGATCCTTCTTTATCATCAAGCCTTTTATTCTGGTCCATAGGAAGAGTTAGAGGTTTAGCATCTAACATACCACCATCTTGTATAAGATCGAGTGTGTACTTCCGTTGACTAACATTTATCCCTTGTTCTGATCTAACAACTTCCAAACCAAGGTAATATTTAATAGGGCCCAAATTTTTGATACTAAACTGATGATCCAAGAAAGATTTTATAGAATTAATTTGTTTCATGTCATTTCCAGCTAGGAGAATATCATCAACATACACAACAATGACAGTGAAAGAAGTGCCAGTTTGTTTGGTAAACAAGGAATAATCAGCAAATGATTGGACAAAACCAGCTTGAAGTAAAGAATCTGTGAGCTTTGAGAACCATTGGCGAGAAGCTTGCTTTAACCCATACAAAGACTTGACTAATTTGCAAGCCATAGGCGTAGAAGAATCAGTTTGATAGCCTTTAGGAATTTCCATATACACCTCTTAATTAAGATCTCCATGAAGAAAAGCATTATTCACGTCTAATTGGTGAATATGCCATCCTTTAGATGCAGCAACAGCTAACAATGTTCTCACAGTTGGCATTTTAGCTACAGGAGCAAATATGTCTCTTGATAATCAATGCCTTCTTCTTGGGTATAGCCTTTTGCAACCAATCTAGCCTTAAATCTTTCGATAGAACCATCAGCAAGATATTTAACTTTGTAAACCCATTTGCATCCTATCATTTTCTTCCCAAAAGGTAAAGGAACCACTTGCCAAGTATTGTTAGCCTCAAGAGCAGTTAATTCTTTATTCATGGCATCTATCCATCTAGAATCTTTTATTGCTTGAGCATAAGTTTTAGGCTCAACAATTTGATTCAGATTATTGACAAAACGTTGGTGAAATGGATGAAAAGCATAATAAGACATATAATGATTAATATGATATTTGGGAAAAGAGGCAGAAAACAAAGATGTAGATGTTTGCTTATTGGTTGTGACAAAATCTTGAAGCCATACAGGAGGTTTCCTTGTTCGATGAGAAGTGCGAAGAGCAGGAACATGAGAAAATGAAGACCAAGGACATGTAACATCAGAACTATGAGATGGAGGAGTGGAATCAAGAAGAAGAGATGGAACAGCAACATTAGAGTTAAGAGAAGATTCAGATTCCCAAGGAATATGGGAAATAGAATGAGAAGGAAGATTACAAGCAGCAGACAAAGAATTATCAAGAAAAGGGAAGACTTGTTCTTGGAAAACAACATGCCTACTAACAAATACCTGTTTAGTAGTTAGGTCATATAACCTATATCCTTTCTGATTGTGAGGATAACCTAAAAATATACTTTTGATAGCTTGAGGATGAAACTTATCAGGAGGATGAACACTAGCAAAACATAAACATCCAAAAACTTTCATGTGATCATAAGTAGGAATGCGATCAAAAAGCATCTCATAGGGAGACTTATTATTTAGCACAGGAGTAGGTAATCTATTGATAATATATGTGGATGTCAGTAAACAATATCCCCAAAAATGAATTGGTAAGCCAGAATTAAATCGAAGAGCGCGTGATATCTCAAGTAAATGCTTATGTTTTCTTTCTACAACTCCATTCTGCTGTGGGGTGTGAACACACGAATATTGATGAATAATTCCTAATTTGGCAAGGAAAAGGTGAATGCTGGAATTAGATATTTCAGTTCCATGATCAGACCTAATGACTTTGATAGGTTTGTTAAATTGATTAAGCACATAAGCATGAAAATCCTGTAGAACAGTAAAAACATGATGTTTGGTAGGGATAATGAAAGTCCAAATAGCTCTTGTAAAATCATCAACAATAGTGTAAAAATATTGGCAACCTCTCATAGTAGAAACCTTATATGGTCCCCATAGATCACAATGTAACAATTCAAAAGCATCTTTACTGGAAATGGAACTGAGATTGAAAGGTAGTTTGTGCTGCTTAGCTAAAGGACATACAGAACAAGGAAAAGCACAAGGAACAGAAAAATCAGAAGCAAGTGCTTTGATTTTATTCAAAACAGGAAAAGAACAATGTCCTAATCGCTGGTGCCATAGAGAAGAAGCAGAGGTATTCTTGTTAGCAGAAGAAACCAAACTGGAAACATGTGGAGAGACAAGATGATAAAGGCCTTGATGAACTTCACCACTTGCCAGGACCTTCATCAAGTGTTGGTCCTGGAAGATGCATGATTTATCAGTAAAAGTCACAATACAAGGTGTATGAGATATAAGTTTACTAACAGATAGAAGATTAAACTGAAAATTAGGAACGTATAAAACACCTTGTAATGTGATATCAGATGTAAGAAAAACACTACCAGTATGGGTAACATTAAAACTCTGACCATTTGGTAATGAAACAAACACAGGAATAGAAACAGGTGTAATATGATGCATAATGGATAAGGAAGAACAAACATGATCTGAAGCTCCGGTGTCAATAATCCAATGAATAGAGCCATGGGAAAAAGAATTAAGAACTATTGAAGAAGATATCATACCTGCAATGTGGTCCTCAGGAGTATTTTTGCCCATTTGAGAATGAATGAAACTCATAACTTGGTCCATTTGTTGTTGTAGCTTATCCAGTTTGTGATAAGGAGAAAATTCTTGGAATTGACTTGAAACAGGTTCATGAGTAAAACCTGGGATGACGCCAGAAGTGCTACCACTGTTAGCATTGTTCATGTAGGCTACAAAATTGTGAGCATCACCATTTGACTTATCTTCATCATGCTCAATATTAGTCCCTACAATAGCTGCATTAGCCTTCTTAAAATTTTGATTGAAACCTTGACCAAACTGTGTATTAGGAACATTGTAGTGAGGCACCATTCTTTTCCCTTTATTAGCAGGATTCTTGGGGTGATTAGGTGGATACCCATGAAGCTTGAAACAAGTATCTCTACCATGATTTGTTTGATTACAGTAGGTACACCGCGAACCAGTCCTCGAAAAATTCTTATAACCATAATTGTTGTTTCCATGATTAAATTGAGCTGCCAAAGCAAGAGCATCAGTATGAGGAACATAGCCAATTCGCTGTTTTTCCTCTTGTTTGATCATACCATAAGCTTGTCCAACAGAAGGCAGAGGAGACATCATCAAAATCTGACCTCTAGCATTAGTAAAACTTTCATGTAATCCCATTAAAAACTGCATCAATTTTCTTCTTTGTTCTTGTTCTTCTTGTTGTCTGCCAGCTCCACAATTACAAGCACAAGAACATTTGATAGGAGTCTCTAAGGCTAAATACTCATCCCACATTCCTTTCATTTTGTGATAATAAACCTCCACTGATGAATCTCGTTGTTCCAGTAAGTGTAGGTCCTTTTGAATTTGGAAAATCCTGTGTCCATCTATAGTAGAGAACCTATCAAGAAGCTCATTCCACATACTAGCAGCAGAATCTATGTAGCTCATGCTATTACTTATGTCTTCACTCATAACATTCAACAACCATGACATGATCATGTCATTTACCCTTTCCCATTGAGGAAAAAGATTTGATCCTCTGGCAGGTGCAATATACTGTCCACTTACAATTCCCATCTTATTCTTTGCGGATAACGCTATAGTGATGGACCTTTTCCAAGGACCAAAGTTATCTGACCCTGTTAACTTCTTTGAAATAAGCACAAGACCAGGGTGATCATTGTTATGCAAGTAGAGAGGATGAAGATTTGAATCGATTGTGTGTTGATTATCAACTGCAATGTTTGAGGTTCCACTAGAAGATGCCTGATTATTATTATTATTAGTAACATTTCCACCAGAAATATTATTTTGATTTTTATTGGCCATGTCAAGATATGAAATAGTGGCTTGTCTGAATTTAGAATATGTCATATACCACAAAACCAAGGATTAATCAGAAAGAAATACTTGAACTGAAGCAAGAGTTCAAGTGATTTGAAACAGAGAACTCTATCAACACAAGTTGCAGAGATATGAGTAATTGAGCTAGATGAAACACTTATCAAACGCAGAAGCTCTGTTTATAAGAGAGTAAAAATGATTCATGAAGTAGAAGTTGCAATTGAAAACAACGATTAAGCACTCAAATATGCAGAGAATATCATATAGAAACAAGTAAGCATGAATTATTCTTATGAAACGAAGAGTAAACACTCTATGAAACCCTAATTCTAAAAAAACAGAGGATTGAGATCAGATGTTACCACAATTCAAACAAGAGAAATTATGATTCTTTTGTTGCGGAAGATGCGAATCAATGCTCTGATACCATGTAAAGTTTGTAAAACTGAATAACAAATTCATCATTCATCATAGAATTTAGAGAGAGAAAATTGAGAAGATGTAGAACATAAGAAAACCATTTCATTTTTTTATCGTGATTACAACTTACGCAGAAAGCTTTTATATTAAGCTATTACATCAGCAATCCTAACTAACAATGAACTACCTATCAACTAAAGACACATGGCATTACTAAAATTACTTATTACATCCATGTTGCACACTTGTCTAATTGTACAGAGGCACTAGTGTATTGTAAACAATGTTGCATTTGAGTCTTGATATTGTGGTACTGCATAGCCTGACTAGTATTAACATTTGCTGTATGTTGAATGTTTGGAACAGCAGTGGAATTGATTTGTGGAATATATTCAATACGTACTTCAAATTAATAGATCGACCGAGTGAGTCAAATTAATAATTCAGTGGCGGCATTGTTTCAACGTCATCTGCTAACTCAGCAACTTGACCGATCGAATAAATAAATGCAATACGAAACTTCAGCGCTTCTTGAAGCAACAAATTCGAGTAGAAGAACTGTCTCTGGCGTTGCCAGATAGGCAGCTGCCTATACAAACGACAAGATCTGCTTGGCGTTGTTGACTCATTTCCAAATTAGCCGCCTCCTACTGATAGTCATCTTCAAACTCCAGCAATATTTCCAACTTCAACTGAAATACTCAGTTTGGCTTTGGCCTTTCCTTAATCGGTCTTAACTCTGTACATATTGAAATAAGATTCTGAATGATGGAAAAATGGGGTTAAATCCATTGAACTGAATCTAAATTTACATTTACATTACTGAATTGATTTTTTTTTCCATTCCACCCATTTAAAATATTTTTTTTAAATGACCTTCCTTATATAATAATTAGTTTTCACTATTATACGAAAATTATTTTAAAAATATGTCATTTCACTTCTAAAAAATAGGAAATAACACTTTTATTATAATATTAATAAACTAAAATAAATTGATTTAAGTATAGTTAATGGATTTTTACTATTATAAAGTTAAAATATCTAAAATGTATCATTTAACAAGAAAATTATATACTACAAAAACAAAACTAGAGTTATTAGTTTGTTACAAGTTTTCTACTTTCAAAATTTACTTGCGATGCCGGGAGGCGAGAGCAATAGACAATATAATTTTATTGTTAAAATGTGTTAGGTCCAAATTAATTTAGAATTAATCTTGAAAGAGGGTTGAATAGATTAATTTACATTTATGAATTTTAGGGTGGAGAGAGTATTTATCACTTTCATTTGTCCAATTATTTAAAAACTTGAAGCCAAATTAATATTTAAAGTAAGCTCAATGTCAATTTTGGATCAAGTTGGATTAATTAATTGTCACACATACATTATAACCCACACTCTCCATAAATATAATAAAATAAAATAAATTTTTTATAACTATGTAATCTATGTATTGAGAATAAATAATAAATAAAACTCCCCATAAACATATTATTAAAGTTTTAATCAAGTATTTGAGAAAAAATAATTAAATATTTATACACACTACAGTATTACTCCACACACATAAAATGGATCTACTTATTAATATTAATAAGTAGAGTATTCATTTTGAAATTTAGGATTTCGAAAATAATGGAAACTTATTTGAATTGTAATTTAGATCATTGATTATTGTATTTATTAAAAATAAATAAATTAACATTCATTCATTAATGAATTATACTTTAACTTAAACTCATTATTATTATTTTTTTCTTATTCTAGTAATAATCGTAATTAAAGCATTCATTTTGAAATTTAAATTTAAAATTTCAAAAATGATGAAAACTTATTTGAATTGTAATTTAGAATAATGATTTTTTCATTTTATTAATTTGACATGCAAACATAATGTAAAAGAGTAGTACAACAAATTTTTAGTATTTTTTTGGCACTTTTGTCTTTTAGCCCTCCAAGCTCCTTTTCTTTTGAACTAAATAAATTTTGGTAAACCATACCCTGTTGAACTGAATAAATTCTTCTCAGTAACTTCGTATGTCCACCTGGACTATGCAGTTACCAAATCTACTAGTCATGAGATATTACACAAGCTTTGCAACTTGGTATGTCCACCTAGACTATGCAGTTACCACGCACAAACCAACATAACTACTTCACTAGGCATGCCAAGATGTTTTATACCTGAAGAATTTACCAAATACGGGCAATTTTTTTACTCAAATTCAAGCGCAAAACAGGACCTGAAGAAACAGGTTGAGGAGCCCAAGAATACAAAACCTTTTAATCAACCCACAAATTTATAACAGCCTTGGAAATCAAGTACAAAATGTTGCATATTGTATAGGCCTTTTCCTTTGATACAACACAAGATTATCCTCAACTTGCCGCCTACAAGCTGTGCAAAAAGTTGCCTCTGCTACTAAAGAATATTACAACGATATATATATCCACATTATGACAGCCAAAACTAGAATGACATTATTTCTGAGGAAGACCTTCGCTTTTTAGCCCAGTAAAAACAATATCAGCAAGGAGAAAATGAAAAAATAAAAAAATTGAAGATGAACCCCCTAATAAACGCCACCAAATGGAAAACATCAACTGCCAGTTTATCATTCCTCATTAAACAACTTCTACTCCTGCAAATTTATGTGAGGTATGGTGGTAACCTGTGGTTCTTTTAACTAATGCATGATACGCCCTCATGAATTAATACAGAGCATGCGGTAAAAAAAAAAAAAAAAAAACTCACCATAAATTATAAACAACTAAGCGAAGGTTTATTATAAGGACCACAATACATGAAATCAACACAAAAAATCAAGATCAGTGAGACTTATAAAAAAAAAAAGATCAGTATACAGATTGGATAATAATGTGTTGTTACAGCACTTGTCAAATGCTAGAATTCTGGGGAAAAAATTATGATGCAAAACTTCTTATGTCTAATGCAAAATCCTCAAATTACACAAGGGTTAAGAGGAACACAATTAGTGCATTTGCACCCTTCCACTCCATTTCTACCGTTGATAAAACTCACAACCATGCCTTCGAAAAAATGCTATGAAGTCTTCACTGAAAAACATGATAGTTGTTTCTGAAAAAGAAAAAACTATAAATCTCGAATTTATAATTTCACTCTCCGTTGGGTGATTTTATTTTTAGTCCACCGGGAATGCAAAACGAAAGAAACTCTAGTACTTGCCCCTCCATGAATGCCACTTCAACTTCAACTGGAACAATAAAGGAGGACTACCCAAAATCCCACGGGACAGTCTCGGATCAAAGACATCAAAGTGCACTCGTCTCAGGGAATCCAAAAGAACCTGGGCAGGCACAGCCGGCAGAAGCACTGGACGAGACTCTGCTGGCACTGTTCCAGCCAATTCACGAGCCTTCTGCAGATGTGCATTAGCTACAGTTGCTATCTCAAAAACTGCATCACACAGGCCCTCACGGGAATCCACGCGGATTTCTGATTGACCACCTTGCTTAACCAACAACCCATGTTTTTCCGCTACCTCAGCTGGTATATATGAAAAGTGGCGGTTACGACTCGCATGGTACGACAGTGACTTTAGCAGCAACAGAACACCACTTGCCTTGCCTATATGTGATGCTGCATGATCTGCTGTTGTGGACCTAATACCGCCTGCTTGAAGGGTCGTGTACAATATAGTTGATACAGTATCCTCAGCATATTTCTCCAAGTCATTAACAGTCTGTGGGATGTCATTCACCTCTCTTTGGGCATCATTGATCCGAGCTTCAACAGACCGCTTTAGCCAGATCTTGTTGACTTTATGCTCTGATATTACAGATGCAAGGGCCTGAGCAGTTGGGTGCTCAATTAACTTGTTTGCAAAGATCTTGTCTATAGCTTCTTCCCACCATAGTAGACGCATAAGCCCAATTTTTGGATCAGAAGCAACATCCATAGCTCTAGCTGTTTCAACATTGAAAGCACGGAGAGCAAATGCAGCTCTCCGCATGTCAGGGGGAAGTTCAAGAAGACAGAGGTAGTGGTGGTAGTCATAATTCCGTACTTGTTGTACGCAATAGGAGAAAGCTGCCCGTAACCCGCCAGATGAAGAAGCCCCACTCATCCAACCCAGGTATGGTTTTCCTGCAAGCGTACAATTTTGTTAAAAAGGAAAGATGCTTTGACAAGCTTATTAGATGAAGCTAAAATATGAAGTACGAAGCTTATCAAGAAAAATAAACATTGAAATTTAAACTACAATAATGGACCTACTATCCCCCAACAAAAAGCCCTAAAACTGACGAACCAAAAAAGATGCTTCATGCATAATTCCCTGAATATAGTGCAACCCTTCTAAAATCTGTATATCTATTGGCCATCTCTGCGATCCAAACTTTGATTATGCCAAATTGCCAATAATATTAAAAGGTTTCAGCAGAGGGAAAACATGCAACCAGTAAATAAGATTTTTAAGAGGACCAAGACAACCAAAGTTGCAGAATTCTAAGACCATAGACAAGTTCCAATTTAGTGAAGAAATTCAACTTAAAAATCAACCAATAAAACAAATTGAATAATGAAACAAATAGGTTGAGAAAGTAGGAAAAAAGGAATTGGTCTTTTTAACTGACACTGCAGAGTTGGGGATGGGGAATGTGGAATTAGGGGAACCAGACTTTTCAAGAAGCACTGGTAATGTTGTCAAAGACAGTTAGACAGCTTAATTTTAATGTGCATAACAGAAACATTGCTTAAGAGAGAGCTCCCAAAAATTTTGTTAGTGGACGGAGACTTACAGGGTTGAATCAGAGACCATGTCTATCAAAGTGATACTATATCATTAACTCAAGCAAAATTACTTTCGTTGTTGGGCTACCTAAGTCTTACATTACAGTTTGAAGTATAAACTCATTTATTACCCAAAACAAATCAAGAAAACAATTGTTTGTCTGGATTTCATGGACTTTGATTGTAAAGCATAACTTCTGAATTCACCAGAAAAGTAGTTAAATATTCCGTAAAGTGGGAAAAAAAAAGCAGGAAAAGCTCTTTGGTCAGTGACTGGTGACAGCAACTTCAGTCTTTTGGTTTTTTCGGCCTCTCAGTGTTCAATTGGCTAAGCTTCTAACAAGTTTCTATTATGTATAAGCATATTTAAGTGTGTGTATATAGTATATATACAGACTTCTGTTCACTCGTAGGAGGTGCATCAGTCATCATTCCATCAAATGATCAACTTGACATGGAATAAGAAAGATTGGAGGCAATATTAATCACATTTTGTCCCATTTGTATGCACGGTAATGCATAGCATATAAGCTTTGAACAAGCTCCTCCTTGTAAATTGTACGAGTTTAGGAAAACCCTATATTAAAAGCTAAGGACATAGGAGAATTGGTGCTAATGAAAAACTGTCAACACACCTTGAGTTTTGAACTTTTAACATAATTCAAGTGACAAGGAATTGGTGGTCACTTTACATGAATTATACAAGGGACGAAAAATGCAGGAAAAGCTTAGGTGCTTAACAACTGTCAGCAAACATAATCATTTCCACACTGACATACTCTCTCCGTTACACAAAAAGAGTCTCATTTGTAAAAAAAAAAAAATTGTTCCATGAAAAGAGTCCCTTTTTCGTTGACGATAATATAAAATGATACAAAATCCTTAAGTTTAACATCCTGATTTCACTATTATACCACCATTACTAAACTAAACACTAATTACATTTAGGGAGAAAAATGGAAGAAAATAAATCCTTCAAAGTTTCAAATTTTGAAAAATGGGAATCTTTTGTAGAACGGAGGGGGTATAACTTTTTTTTATTTCCAGAAAGAGATCAGCAAGTGAATCACTAGTGTACCATTTAGTAACTGTTGGTCGCCAAATCCAACTGCTGTTTACTATGTGATGAAGCATCTATTGCCACACAAAAAGAGGATCATCGAAGAAAAAAAAAAATAGTTCAAAATAGATACAACCACATAGATTTCACGAGCAGCTTCTAGACAAAATGCGAACTACTACCTAAAGAACATCGCCCAGTCAGAAGGTAGCTACTAAAAAATACAAATGGGTTCAAACTCAGACATGAGTCTAGCAACTATAGTTGAAAGAAAGAAAAATTGGAGTCTTTATTTCTTTCAATTAAAATCTAGATGAATTGAAGTAAGAATGTTACTGTTTTTTACAAAATGCATGAATATATCTACAACTTTTGATCCCTAAAATGGAATAAATCCGCCAGCGCAAATTCAATAAGCAATTAGAGTATCAATAGTTAGGTCAAAAACTCATTTAGCTAACATTGAGATTGTATACTAGTAAGAAAAAGAAGGCATACTAGAAAAAACAAAGATGAGGGCATAATTTCTAGAATCAGTTGACAAAGTACAAAGCATATGTGCATCTAGTTAATCAAATGAATGAATCTTATCAGAATATAAAGAGATTGGGGGAACCTGATATTTGGAGCCGCCGAAAAGGATTGGAGATCCTGTTTTGTGGCACAGCCGGTGAAGGAGAGGAAGCGAGAGCCGTGCCGGCGCCGGAAAAATGGAGGTTTCGGAAGAGTACAGGGAAAGAAAGAAGACTGATAAAGGCTACCTAAAAGGCTAAACTTGAAGCAGTAATTTTTTTCTCTCTTTTTTTTTTTTTGCTAATTTTGGGGTGCGTTTGGGGGGGGGGGGGCATATTTTAATTTTATTTTTTTATTTATGAAAATTTATAAAATAAAATAAAAACTCATATAATCTCATTGCCCTAATTGAGAGTTCTACTTGATTTACGTTAAGAAAAATAATTATAATAAAATAAAATAAAAACTCATAATCTCATAAGCCTTTACTCCTTATTTGTTTTTTTAAGCATTCCTTGCAAATTGATTAATAAAGAAAAAGAGAATAAATCAATTCATAAATAAAATATAAAAGGAAACACTTATTCTGTTTTTTTGCCCATGTGAATAAAGTTTAATAAATTTTCACTTTTACAAATTTATTATTTTTAATATTTTAAATTTAGAAATTGCTATAAAAAATAGATAAAAAAGAAATGAACTAAAAACTAAATTGTACATCTAAAACCACAATCAAATGATAGTAAAATATTTCTCTCTCTTCTCTCCACAATACTTTCTCACTCCTTATTTATTACTTCCGCCGTCCCTTAATATACAACGTTTTAGAGTTTTTCATTTGTCCCTAATTATTTAACGTTTGTTATAATCTAGGAGAATTGGTCACAATTTTTTCAAAATTACCCCTCATGGAAAAATGTGTGTGAGAGCGTATGAGATAATTATGATAAGATAAGGTTAAGAGTATTATAGACAATTGATACTATAATTAATGTTATACAATCATTATCTTAATTCTTGTGTCCAAGTCTAAAACGTCATATATTAAGGGACGGAGATGAGAGTACTATTTTACACTTAGGTGCACTGGCGGATCCAGAATTTGACATCAGTGTAGCAGAATTAATTGAGTTTTAAAATGAATAAAAAACTTAAGTTTTTTATTCAACTATTTTTAGTTTTTGTATTGAATTGAATAGTACAAAAAAAATGAACTAAAAACTTGGTTATTTTTCTTGTCAAAATATTTTGTCTAAAAATAAACGAATATGTATGAAAAATTAAATAACATAAGCAATTTTTTTATAATATCTATTGTACACTTTACATTATAAACACAACACAACTAATGCAAGGGTTTATTTTAAATGCAAAATTTAATTTTTTTTTCATTTTTCTTTGTAAAGTCAGTAATAACATGAATAAAATTTATAAGTTTTTCAATTTTTTTCAGTTCAAATTTAAGTTTTCTATTTTATTTTTTTTTACCGTTAAAAACTCAAAACCATAGTGTAATAGAAAAACAAATTAATTAAAAAAATCAGTACAACATATTTAAATTTGTAAGTCTTGAAAAATTATACATAATTCAAAATAAAATAACAATGTCCAGAACAACATTTTTTAGAGATTTTATATCTTGAAATAATGCATAATATCTTCAAGTATTGATTTTTACAAATATTTATTTTTCAATGTATGTCACTAAACAATTAGTCATCCCCAAGCATGCTCATCTCATTAAGTAATAAGCTTTTTACGATAATTCATTACTGAAAATACTATTTCAACACTTACAGTTGCAAATCAAAATAAATATATAAAAAAAGAAAAAAAGATGAAGAGAATTTTCAAAAATTCTATAGATATGATTACTGCTAACATAAGTGTTAACTTTATCATCAAATAAACCAAGAAATAATCAATATGTCTCATCTTCTCATTAATTTTTTGAGCATTAAACTATTTAGTAAATTATGTGTTGGCCCTAAAATAATTATTCCATCCGTCCCAAATTAATCGTTCATTTTTGACTTTTTAAAGTCAAGTTGACCATTTTTAAAACTAATCTTTTTACTATTTTTGCTAAAATATAGGTGAAGAGATTATAACCAAAAGAAAGTATATATAATTTATTACTAACCCTAATTTTTATAATTTTAGAAATATATTTATATATGCTTAATTATTAATTCTAAAAATAGTCAATTTGACTTAAAAAGGTCAAAACTGAACAATTAATTTGAGATGGAGGGAGTATATTTTTTCAGATAACTTATTTTATTTAAGTCTATTAATTTTACAAATATACTAAAAGTACTATAACTAAAAAAAAATTAAAAAAAAAAACAAAATTCCTACGTAGGCAATTGCCTATGCTAACTGCACATAGATCAGCCTCTGTTTACAGGCCATGCATGGGCATTTATTGAAATGAGTGAGCTAGCATAGCAATCATATGTACTTATGTAGCTAGGACTAATTAATGTGTAACTTTCGTTTACTAGTACTAAGTTGCAAAAGTCTCTTGTGATAAGGCAACAAAAAAGGTACATAAATCGAGTATCCCAAGTGAAGTGCATCATCTTTCTCGTGAATATTCACTTTCTGTGGGCTATGTCGTTCACCCATCTTAGATTTTTGATCATTATTTGCCTACACTAGAATTTTGATTTTTTTCTTCTATTTTAGGTCTATTACTTTTAGTATATTTGTAAAATTAAAAGGCATAAAATAAGATAAGTTATCATAAAAATGTAATTATTTCAAGACCAACACATAATTTATTAAATAGTTTAATACTCAAAAGTTTATTGAGAAGACGAGACATATTGATTATTCTTTGATTAATTTATTGATGAAGTTAACACTAATGTTACCGGTGGCACTGTAAGTGTTAACATAGAATTTTTAGTAATGAATTATCGTGAAAAACTTGTTACGTAATCGGATAGAAATGTTTGGATGAATAATTGTTTAGTTACATACATTGAAAAAGGAGTATTTGTAATAATCAATATGAAAGATATTATGTATTTATTTCAAGATATGAAATCTCAAAAAAGTGTTGTTATGAACATTATTATCTTCCTTTAAATTACGTGTAATTTTGCAAGACTTACAAATATGTTGTACTATTTTAAAAAAAGAATTGAAAACTTAAATTAGAACAGAAAAATAAAAAAGTTATAAGTTTTCTTCATGTTGTTACTGAGTTTAAAAAGGAAAATGAAAGAAAGCTTAAATTTTACATTCAAAATAAACCCTTATATTAGTTTTGTTGTGTTTCTAATGGAAAGTGTACAATAGAGATTATAAAAAATTGAGCTCTTCTAGGCGGACATGAAAATTAGACATTAATGTATTTGAATTTCACCTATTTATATTTCTACCCACCATTGGGGGCAAAATACAAATAAGTGAAATTCAGATACACTCATGTCCAATTTTCATGTCCACATAGAATTTTTATAAAAAATTTGCATATGTTATTTAGTTTTCATCCAAATTCATTTATTTTTGGACAGAATACTTTGACAATAAAAATAACCAAGTTTTTAGTCCATTTCTTTCTTTACTAATCAATAAAAAAAAACTCACTAAAAACAATTAGTGGATAACAAACTTAAATTTTTTATCTATTTCTTTTCTCTTTTTTTTGTCATTTTAAAACCTAGTAACACAGTGTGAGTAAACAAAAATTTTACAAATAATTTTGTCTACACTGATATCAAATATTGGATTCGCCACTGCATATATATATATATAAATACATATATAAGATTAAACTGGTTTTTCTAGTTTTATTTTAATATTTTATTTGTTTCAAAAATAAAAACACAAAGAATAATGAAATAGTTTACCCTCTTAAAAAATAAGTCATCCGTTTGTATATTTATACCTAAAAAAGTAGTTTTTTCTCATTTATTTTAGAATTAACTTAAGAATCATTTTATTCTAATATATTAAAATGGAGGACAAAGTAAATGATTAAATATTTTTGAAGGTATAAATATACAAGTTATAAGCATTTCATTTCTTTGCTATTTTTTATTTGTACATTATCACTAAACTGATTTATATTTACGTATTTATATATAACGAGCATATAAAAATAACTTTTAAGGAGTCACATGGTCGCATAGAAAACTTAGCCACTGGTTCTATCAATTTCAACGTACTCGATCTTGGCCTGCATGAAGTCTAGTGTAGTTTTCTGTGACACGGGGCCTTTCTCAATTTCTTATGAATTATGGTCTTAATTGATTCATAGACTTAATTTGTTAATTATTATTTTAATATTTCACCCATAGAACAAATAAATTTTCTTATCGTGTTATTTGTCGCAATCAACTCGCTCATAATTGCGTCTCTCATTTTACATTTTTTTACCGTATGTTTACGTAATTAACTCTCATTTTACATTATTTGCAGTATCTTTACATATTTGCGTCTCTTATTTTACATTATTTACGGTATAATTACATATTTTACATTATTTACAGTATGTTTACGTAATTGCGTCTTCTTTGTACATTATTTACTGTATCTTTACATATATATAATTGTGTATCAACATCAATAAGCTAAGAAAGACCATTCTACAAATTAATATGATCATTTTTTTTTCTCTTTTGGACATCAATTTAATCAATTAAAACGTCCACAAACACGCCTAATAGTCCCCTGTGAACCAGTCTTGACATCAATGCTGCCCATTTTCACCATGGAATTAACAAAATCCACCTCGAACGACGGTCCAAAAAGCGGGCTTAGTATGCCAAAATACGAGTCAATTACACTCCTCGTCGCAACATCATCGTATAGCCTTGCGTCAGATTGTAGCACTGCAAAACCAGACCTAATGTTCTGCAAAATTTGGTTGTCGAATGTCTCACCACTGCCTCGGTCTATCGGTAACCGGACATTCACGTCTCCATTCTGAGGGCACGTCGCCTTTAGCTCCGAAACCAAGTTGGGGTTTATAGCCGGATCAGTGCCACCATTAGGGAAAAAGTTGTACAGCCTTCGTGTCATGAAGAAGCATGCTGTGGTGCCAATTGTATGTGCAGCTGAAAAATTGAGTAAACTTTAAAGTTTTTCCAAAGTAAACAATTACCATGTGCTCCAAATAAAGCATTACCTAATTATCATACACCACCGAGTACAAAAAAAATGATCATATACTTTAAATTAGGTTTTGCCATTTTTTGTCAAAGAATTATTCACAACCATGTGTTCAGGTTCTAAATGCAATATGCGCCCAAACACACAAGTTCAACGTTCCAAATGTCAATAGACGAACAAGCCCAAAATCCCCACGTCGGTTTGGAAGGGTGTTTAAGTTCTTTAGTTGAAATTTTAAAGTGATGATCAAACACCGGAATGGTAATATTTGATTTTCAATGTTTATGGTATCTCATACCCCGGACATGTGATACCCATCCTGATTTCCCATTTCCATGTGCCAAGCATGGCCTATGAGTTATTCTTACTAGTATCAACAAAAAAATTGCAACCATTTCCTGGCCTTGAATGGGCAGCAGCGTTCAACTATATATACACAAAAGAACAAATTTCATTCATTTATCGTAAAAAAATTATGAAAAGAAATGGACAATATTCACACTTAAATAAAATGTGATTCTGTTATGTCTTCTAAATTGAATGATCCAAACCATGATTTATAATCAGCATGAGTTGGTGAACCACATTTTACATGCTGTTAACTAATTCTTGGTAAAAAAAAATGCCACTTGCTTCTCAAAATTCTGAATTCTATCAATTAATTTATTTAATACTAATACCTACTAAAAATCGATAAACAAAATGACCATCTTTTGGGAATATCTTCTTCTTTTCCCAAAAAAAAGAAATTTTCTGGGAAATGAAAAGTCAATGTTAGAATATTTCTTCTTCTTTTTTTCTTTGTTGAGTACCCCTGCAAATTTTTATTTATGTCATTATCATGTTGAATGCTATGCAAATGAATTAAAGCTTCTTCATACCCCTTTAAATGTCTACCAACTACTAGGCCACCACACCTGCACGTACAATATATTGTGTGTTTGTGTGTGAAAGAGAATAGGGATGTCTGTTATGTACCGCTAAGAAGCACAAGGTCTTTATCGGAGAGGCCTTTGTTCAAAAACTTATTCTTAAGTTGCTGAATTGAATCTGTAACATCCGGCATATCATCCGCCAAAGAAATATTAGAAACCATTCCATCTCTTCTACCCGTTTGTACCTCGTAATTCGGACCATGCGCCTGTTCATTTTTACCATCATCATCAAACACAACTTCAAATAATTGAACTTACATGCATAATTCCTTATAATTAACAAAGAATTAAATGCTCCCTCCCTCCCTCCGTTCCGCAATAAAGAATCCCATATTTATGCATGTACGTTTCTCTTTACTCCTACAACATTAAATGACAAGACTATTTGTTTGAATTAGGAGTGTGTCATCATGGGGAGCACCAGTATTATTAATCGTAAAAAAGAAAGATGGATCGTTAAGATTTTTTGTCTATTTTAAATGAGACGACAATAAAATTAAACCTACCACAGCGATGGCATCTCTAGCAGCTATGGCAACAATATCGGCACAAGAAACAACACCGGGGCAAACCGCTTCCAACTGAGCCTTTGCCTTCTCTATCACTTCAAACCCTCCAACTCCTTGATGACCAAATGCATGCCTCTCCGAACTCGGACCATTCTCAATTAGTATTGATCCATCACATCCCTACTCATCAAATCAAATCACAAAGCCACAATCAATTATAAATATTAAACCTCAATTGATCAAACCAATTTAATTACTGCAATTTCAGCACAAATACGTACTAAGACATTGAAACTACCTACACATTTAAATATAATAAACTTTTGGATGTTGGTATATATTCCATAGAAAATTAATGCCGTCTGAGTAAATAGTAAATATGCATTTAAGTGAAACTTTTGTAGTTGTTCTGACAACAAAAGTTTTCTCTGGCGAAATCAATTGCCTAATTAAACTTTAATTTATTAGTATATTTTTCTGGATGGGCAGATATATATATATATATATATAATATAATTACACGTCTTAAAATTCGTGTCAAAATACAGTTAGATTAATTATTAATTACCTGAACAAAACAGTCATGAAAGTGAAGTCTAAGCAAGACTGGAGCAATATTCGGGTTGGACTGAGCAGCATCCCGAACAAAACCGCCAACAATTGATTCAGCATTTGGGCAGCTATCTGTATAAAAACCAACTCTGAGTTGGCCTTGTGAAAACCCAAGAAAAAAACAACTAATTATTATACTAGTAACCCAAACCAGTACCATTTGTGTAACTAATTATAACTTAATATAATAATTAAGTTACAATTAATAAATCTAAAAAAAGAAAAAAATTAAATAAATAAGAAGAAGGGGAAAGAAAAGGGAAGAACTAGTGTGTGTGTGTGTGTTTGTGCGTGGAAAATGGAGTTGGAAATTTTTGTAGGGGTGTCATGTATGTGTGTGTGTGTCTATATATATATATATACATAGAAAGAGAGAGGGAGGGGGGTGAAGGAAGGGTGGAGGGTTTTGTTTGGAAAGTTGTAAGGTGGTGCCAGCAATTAAGAGAGAGATGGCAATGTGTCAACTAAGTTGCATGTGGTGGTTTTGTTATCTTCCTACTTTAATATTTCAAATGGTGGGATACAGTTTTTACTGCCACAAATATTAATAATGATGATAATAAATAATAATATTATGTTCATTTATAGCTAATAGCTGTACTCTCAACCTCTTTTTGGCTAAAACCCTCCCTCAACTTGTTCGATTTGTTCTTATCATCATAGTTTTATTTATTTTTTAGAAGATTATAAAAATGGAGAAAGTCGGTGTCAGCAATTTTGATATGAAAAATAATTTGAATGCAAAATAGTTTATTTACCTATATATATACAGAAAACAAAATTTGCAAATTAAGGGTTTAATTTGTGTTGTATTGTGCAGTACTGTATATTAAAACGACCTATTAGTGTTCTTAAGATAGGGAATGAACGTTATTTTTGACTCGGTTTGAGCTAAAACATTATGAGTGTTAACTATTTTTGGCCAATTGAGCTCCTTCAAATCTTATAAAATATTATTTATTTTGTTTTAAAATTAGAGATATTTTTTTTAATTATTTTAAAATTAAAGTTACAATTTTATTTTTAAACATTAATATGATATGAAATACTTAATATACCTTTATTTATATTTTAGGTGAATTAAATGTACATTATTATGTTATCACTATGATAGAAACATCTAATGTTAAGGATATAATGAAATTATTTTTTTTTATAAAAATTATTATTTTAAAAATATATATATCTTTAATTTAAAAATAGATGAAAGTATTTGTTGAAAACGATGATGATATTATCTAAGTAAAATATATTCATGACAAATATTAATTGCAAGAACATGATCACTAATAAAAGTGACCACGTAAACAATTTTTTTTATTTTTTATATATATATTTATCTCAAGTACAAACCTCAACAATTTTTGGGACAAAAAGAGGGCCACTCCTCGCAAAAAAAATGTTGATATTAGGTGTACATTAGGTGAGTTTATTTTCTTTTTTATAGAAAATTATTTTCTCTTTATGTGAGACTTATTTATGAGTTTGTTTCTTCTTTTTGTATGAGGTTCGATTAGTTATTGATACTATAATACTGACTGATGTATTTGATTATGAAAAAATTATATTGTAATTCTTAAAATCGGGTTTTTAAAAATCTAGCTAGAGCTTAAATGATTAATCCTCTGTACGGTTATGTTCACAAGCAGCAACCAATTTTGAACAATTTTTTTTTGGAAAAAATGATATATTTTACTATGATAAAATTATAATTTTAGACGTATCTACAACTTATTTATGTGTGATTTATATTTATTTATGTAATAACATAATGTGTCAATAAGGTCTTAACTTGATAGTTAAAATTGAGATACTACGACCTTTAGATTTTAAGTTATTTCTTACTTATTATTTCTTATGTGAAGTGTTTTTTTGGAAGCAGGTTACTTTATATCTGGTTGCAACTAAAAATATTTCAAATTTTGTCGAAACATATTACCAGAACTCTTTTCCTTCTATCTGTCTCTTTTACAGTGGAATTGAAATTACATTAATAAAAATAAGAAAGAAGAGAGAAATTTTAAATTTTGACGCATGTTATTTTCTATTAAAAAAAGAAGAGGAAAAAAAGAGGAAAAACAAAAGGATAATGCTATCTTAACAAACACGGGTGTAATTATATACTTCCTCTGTCCTAAATTAATTGCTCAGTTTTGACTTTTTTAAGTTAAATTGACTATTTTTAGAATTAATAATTAAGCATATAAAAATATATTTCTAAAATTATAAAATTTGGGGTTAGTAATAAATTGTATATACTTTCTTTTGGTTATAATTTCTTCACCTATATTTTAGCAGAAATAGTAAAAAGATTAGTTTTAAAAATGCTCAATTTAACTTTAAAAAGTCAAAACTGAGCAATTAATTTGGGACGGAGAGAGTACTATCACTTCCTTTTAGAAATGACCGTAATATTTTTCTTTTTGGGCATTGCTTTCTTAAAAATTAAGGTTTGCATAAGTTTAAATTACTCCCTCCGTCCCAAATTAATTGTTTTTCTATGACTTTTTTAAGTCAAATTGACTATTTTTAAAATTAATAATTAAGCATATATAAATATATTTTTAAAATTATAAAAATTAAAATTAGTAATAAATTGTATATACTTTCTTTTGGTTATAATATCTTCACCTATATGTTAGCAAAAATAGTAAAAAAAATTAGTTTTAAAAATAGTCAATTTGACTTTAAAAAGTCTTAGAAATGCAATTAATTTGGGACGGAGGGAATAATTTTTACTCAGAACAATTTTTTTTCAAGTTTAATGTTAGTAAAGTCTATCGAATTTTTTTTATCTATATTAATAGCACAAAATGGTCCCTTCAACACTAAAATTTAGGAATGAAACTTAAAATTTAGGAAAAGAAACTATTCATCTTTTTTTTAAAATTTATTTTTATCTACATTCCTATAATTATCTACTTATTCTCATACATTTTTTAATTTAATTAATATTCTTTAAAATTCATATTCGTGATAACAATAATATTAATTATATAATATTTTTTTTATTAAATTATATAAGTATAACTATTTGAATTTAAATAAGATTTAGTACTATTGCATAAATAGATGAATATATAAACAAATACATCATTAATTTAAAAATGAATACTATCATTTATATTATATAAATAGCTGAACTACTATCGTAGATTTTAAAATTTAATTAATTTTTCATCAATAATTAGTTATACATTCTTAGTTAAATAATATTTTTAAAAGAAATATTTTTTTTACAAAATTAATCTATTATTATATTTATATACTAATATTCATTTTTTTTCTAAGTATTAATATATAAATCTTATAAGAAAAAAAATTGTATAATACAAAAAAGTATAAATCGTACAAAATTTAACGTATACAAAATATTACTCCCTCCGTCCCAAATTAATTGCTCAATTTTGACCATTTTAAGTCAAATTGACTTTTTTAGAACTAATCTTTTTATTATTTTTGTTAAAATATAGGTGAAAAAATTATAACCAAAAGAAAGTATATACAATTTATTACTAATTTCAATTTTTATAATTTTAGAAATATATTTATATATGCTTAATTATTAATTTTAAAAATAGTCAATTTGACTTAAAAAAGTCCTAAAAAGCAATTAATTTGGGACGAATGGAGTAATACTTAGAAGAAAATAAAAAGCAACGTGTAATCTTAAAGTAACAAAATATATTACCCCCTGTATCCCATTGTAAACGTCATAATTTTTTTTTTTGTATTGTACCAAAATAAATATTTTATTTAATAATTGTTAATACTTTTATTAAAATTTCCGAACAATACTCTCAAATTAGTCGTAAAACTAAGCAAATTGAGAAGTAGTTTTTCTATGTTATTCTCTTCCCAGTTGACTTTTTTTGCGCATAAGAGGGATAAAAAAATTATTGAAAAAGTAGATGACTCATGTTGCATATTTTAATTTTTTTTTTTACTAAATTATAATTTACGAACGGCATCAATATATAGGATCCCCTAAGAATATAAAATTAACTCATTATATTATATATTTTTTTAAAAGTTTTATCAATCATACTTATCAAATAATTAATAACAAAAAAGATCAATACATAAAATTGTAATATATACAGTATCTCAAAGTAAAAAATTTATCACAATAAAAGAAGTGTGTGAGAGATAAATTGATTAAAATGTATGATCCTTCAAATAGGACTATCAATTAGGCTAAGTGAGTCGGATTTAAGGTTGTTAAGTTCAGCCCATTCAAATATTAATGAGTTCGGGTTTGGACTCAACTCATTTAGACTTATAATATATTGTTCAAATTCAGCCCATTTGTAATCACAAACTTCGGGCTTATTTTTGGACAAACTCAAATAAAAAATATTAAAATTAATAAACTAAAAATGAATAACAAAAAACGAATACAACTCATTAATAAACTGTAAGATCCCGACTTTATGAAATAAAAGTTATTATTTTTTTTATGATTATTTTTCTAAATAGTGAAGTGCTTAATTGTTATAAATGATAGTTAAAGATGTTATTTACAAATTATCTGATAAAGAGTATGTCGGAAAATATTCTTTTTGTCGGGAAATATTCTTCCTATCGGGGAATATTATATTCGGCACTGTACGACGGCGCCGAAATAACAAAATATTAGTGGGCCCCACAATGACACTATTGTCAACAATAGTGGGCCCCATTGTCGGATACTGAAAACGGCAGTATTTTGTCAACAGTATTATCACCGGCAACTGTTGAAATACCCGGTAATAAAAATAATAATAAAATGCGTTATTTCACAATAGTACGCGGTATTTCACAGGCACACGGTGTTGCACAATATTTTAAATTATTGATTCAATAATTGATAAAGTAGCAATTGCACAGTATTTTATAATAGCATCTGCATGATACTTTTTATTATTTGTTATGGCACTGTAACTCATATTATTTGATATGATATTTTAGCATTATTGACGGATTAAAAGTGGAGTCTAACTTAGGGGTACCTAATTGAAATTGTGAAATTCACATGCAATGAACTATTGGTTCACATGATGGAACTATTGGTTCACATCTGGGAACTATTAGGGGATGTTATGCAAGATTGATAATACTTGAGTGATTATATTAAAAATAGAAGCGAAGATGGAGGTACTAAAGTATAATAAGTTGAGTCCTTATTGTGCAATTAATGAAACTTGGTTTTCTTATAAATAAGAAGGATTATCTTAAGAAATCTTCACACCTTCCTTGCATATACTTCCTCTCTCCCTCTCTCTCTAAATTTCTTGAGTTCTCTAAGTGTGCTAGACTACTGTGAGTATTTGTGAGAATACTAGTATTGTACAAGTTAGTAAGCTTCATAGAAAGCAACATCCAGTCACTTATTAACGAAGGTAGGGGATATCATTTGCTTCCATGTTCGTAAGTGATATTATACTCATAAAGGTTATTATTCATTCCATATTAATTTGTGGGGATAACTTGTCCGTGCGGATTGACGCATGCCTGGTGAATATCATTTTGTATTCATTCCTTATTATTCTGTGGGAATAACCTGTATGTACGGAGTGTCGTACCTGGTGAATATCCTTTTGTATTCATTCCTTATTACTCTGTGGGATAACCTGTATGTACGGAGTGTCGTACTTGGTGAATATCTCTTTGCATTTATTCCTTATTAATCTGTGGGTATAACCTGTCCGTGCGGATTGACGCATGCCTGATGAATAACCCTTCGTATTCATTACTTATTAATCTTTTGTGGGAATAATCTGTCTACGCGGATTACCGCATGACGGGTGAAAATCCATTTGCAGTTTCATATATTCTTTTATACTCGTATAACGTATCATTTTTTTTGTACTCTTTAAGGGATATGTTTTTCTTTCACATTTCTCCATTTATGATAAGAAATCTCTGTTTGTTTCCAAAACCTTATTTTAAATGGTGAAAATCCCTGAAAATTTGTAGAATATCCTTAATAGTTTGTATTTCATCTAATATCCTTTCACCTGAATCTTTCTATTTCGCTTGATACGATATAGTTAAATTGTGAATTTTATTCTTGAATATCATTCTTGAATTTGACTCCACAATTTGGTCATCATGTTGGCAATTTGGTCAACCTTCGACACTGGATAAATTAAACATTCATTTTTATTTTTGATCTCACTGTATTCATTCTATATCATTGTCATCATCCTCATACTTAAATTGTGGTGATAGTTCTCTTTGGCCCGTAGTGCAAAGATGAACTGACGTGACATGATTTTGACCAAACTGTGTATTGGTATAATCATTATTTTTGGTGTTACAAACAAAGGCGTATGGTGAAAGTTCTCTTTGGCACGTAGTGCAAAGATGAACTGGTGTTTGACATGATCATGACCGGTGATGTTACAAATATATATTTTTGACACATAGTGTAAAGAGAGGCTGTTGAATATAAACTGTTGATTTGGATGTTCATAAACAGGAACTGTTGATTGGTGTTACATGGATAAAATATTGGTGGTGATCCTTTAACTTATAGAAGATGGTAGATATTATAATCTACTTGACTCTTCTAATGGATTGTTCATTCCGCTACAGTTGTTGTTATTGAATAATTATAATATCTTTAAATCTCTGATTTATTTCGGTTGAAGGCTAAAGATAATTTTATTCTTCATTATCTTAGTCATGATATTTCTTACTGGGCTATTTGTGCTCACCCTTTTCTTTTTTGTTCCATTGTTCTCTTCAGGAAAAGAGAGTGTAGCGGGGACTAGTCGGGGAATTAAGCGATGGTCCGAGACAATAGAAATATCTCAATACATTACTATTAGTGTGACAATAAGTGTATTGAGAATTTAAGATGTATTTGTATTGTATTGTCGTATTTTGCACAACACTTATTAGTTGTAAATGAAAAAATTCGTATTTGTATTTTGTAGAATGTTATTGGCGACTCAAAATGGGTTGTATAGACCTATTTTGGGGGCGTCACATAAACGACATTAATTCATTTTGACATCTATTGATAAAAATATTAAAATCTTTACGATTCACAAGATCAAATTCATCAAAAAAATAAGAAGTTTGAACATAACACATACAACTAATAATGCTAATAATACATCTCTATATTATTTAAATTAATTAAAATGATAAAATATTTAGAAAATAAATAAATTTTAAAAAAACATAATACTTAATTTAGTTAAAGACTTTCTCTCTCCCCCCCTCTCTCTCTATATATATATACATACATACATAAATAAATAAAAACATACATAAATTGAGAGTGTAAATATGTAATAATTAGTATAAATAGTCTATATATTTATATATTTTTAAGAGTATAATTTGATGGGGACTATAATGGACCGAATAACTTATTGACCAAACTCGGCCCGAATTTTATTTCGGGATTGAATTTTTATCCAAACTCAACTCAGCTCACTTCTAAATTAAATTCAAGCGAGTTTTTAAGAGGCGAACGATCGAGTTTCAGACTTGACCAATCCAATTGACCGTCTTACTTTTAAGTTTTAGGAAGTTTATATAAAAACATAATTGGAGAATAAATTATAATTATAATTTATCAGACAGTCTATAAAAATAAGTTATATTTTGTAATATATGTTATATAAGTATTATGTAAATTTAATTCTCTAAGATATAAAATGTAACTTATTTTTATAAATTGTCCAAATAAACTGTCCATTTACAAATGTCAGAAATCCAAATTCACTTGCTGACCTTGCTTAAATGAAATTATGGTTTAAGTGAATTACAATGTCATCTTTTTTGCATCAAACTCATATCTATTTAACTCTTTTTAACTACTCATTCTACCCAAAATAAAATTTTCATTTGACATTTTTACTTTTTAATACATAATAAGATTTAGGGGGTGTTTGATAAAAACTGAATGAATCTGAATCTGAATGAAAAAAGCTGTTTGATAATTGACTTGTCTGAAATATCTGAATGACAGAATTTTATTATTTTATCCCTCTAAAAAATTTCAAAATTATTGTAAAATTATTTAATAATAGCTAATATTTTTTTTAAAAAATTTAATTTTTTAAATTTTTTTTTCTCATTTAGCTGCTCATTCAGCCATTCAGCTAAAAAAAATCTGACATAGCCATTCAGCTCAACCATCTGACCGATTCAGCCATTCAGATCAAAACAAACGCACTGACTGATTTAGCTATTCAGCCATTCAGTTCCATTCAGCTCTAAATAAACACCCCCTTAGGCTCTATACCTGAAATCATCTCTATTGACAACTTCTATTACGCCATCAAGGCCCAAGGGAGCATGAATCATGGGCCAATCCACGTCCCACTGAGTTAAATCTAGGGGTTGCCTTATATTTGAGCAGTAGCCAATTGGCCTAAATATACATACTCGAATAAGAGTGACTTCATTATAATCAAAGTCAGCGCCAAATTGAGTTGCTACATTTTTAATTTCATTTTGGGCTGGGCAGCTGCTGAGCTAGTCGTTCACATTTGGGTATTTGGTGTTAGACTGCTGTTAACCAAGGCTGCCAGGCTAGGTCTGTCAGGCCAGCATTCACTGGGCCAGGCCGATCTAGGCTTCAAGTTTGACCGGACTCAGGCTATTTTTAAGTTGGGTCGGGCTAAGCCAGACATTAGGCAAAAAAAAATGGTCTTTTTGCAGTTTGCAGGTCGGGTCTGACCGGACCAAGCTCTTTTAGGTCAGGCTCCAGACCGATCCAGACCATGCTTCAGGTCGACAGGCTTATTGTGCATCTTTACAATGTACTACTACTTATGTAGAGACATACTCAATCATCAAGATAAGCCCTTACTGGTACAAAAAAACACCCTCTCCACTTGGCCTTGTTTTTGCACCTCTAATTTACATTTATCTTTAATGTAAAAAATAAACGATAATGATATATATTGTAAATATTTTACGTTAAATTTTGATTGTCGTTACGTGAATAAATATTAAAAATAATATTTTTAGAGAGATGTGTAATAACTAGGGTCTTCTGATAATTTTTATCAATACTATGTATTAATAAATTTCACAATTATAATTCGACATAAATTTATCAAAATACATAATAAGATTAAAAAATAAATAAATACGCCAACCTTATCTTTTATCTTTCGATCCGAGACGAAATCAAAAAAATTGATCAAGTGTCAAATTCGTGAAGTGAACTAGTTGGATCGGTCCGATCCAATTTAAATACTCGATAAAAAAAAGGAGTCAAATCTGGGCACTAAGCATACTTTTTAAATTACATATTTTATTAATAAGATATAATTTTTTTGAGTCTTGTTACTCATATAATAATAAGTTTATGTTTATAATAAATACAACTATATACGAATATATGATATAAGAAATAATTAAGAATAATTTTATATTAATTTATTTTATCTTATTTATTTAGAGACTTACAATTTCATGTAAGTTCCTAATCTAATTTCATCATAAAGGGATAAATCATTTTCCTTTTCTTTTCTTTTTCCTAATTTATTTTATTTTTGTTTTGGGCAAGTGAGGGAGTATAACTGAAACAGTGAGACGTAAAACGTATTCTCTCTTGTTCTTCTCCAAATGTTTTTCTTTGGAAATCAAACAACCAGCGGTGATGCTGTTGCGTGCGGCCTCTCTCTCTCCTCCTCTCCCCAGACCCTCACCCCTTTTCTCCCTCCTCACCAAAACCCCATCACTTTTTCTTCTCTGCAAATCCCATTCACCCCCTCCTTTTCCCCATTCCTATCATTCTTCAAACCCCTTTAATGCCACCGCAGTAAAACCCACCCGATTCTCCATGAACAAATTCGCCCATTTCTGCACAGCCTCAGCTCTTACCCGTAAACCCTCTTCTGCAAATCCTTCACTTTCCAACAAATCCAAGAAAAAAGCTCGTCGGGAATCCCCACAAGGATTGCTTCTCCACCAGTTGGGATTGTGCTCTAAAGATAATAATCTTGCAGAAGCGATTCGCCTTTACGACGATGCAAGGGTAAATAATATTCCGCTTACTGTTCACCATTATAATGTTTTGCTATATTTGTGTTCGTTAGGATTAGAGGGTGCTATGGATTTGGGTTTAAAGAGGGGTTTTGAAATATATAAGCAAATGGGTATAGATAAAGTTGTTCCAAATGAGGCTACTTTTACGAGTGCGGCGAGATTGGCTGCTGCTAAGGAAGACCCAGAAATGGCTTTTGATTTGGTGAAACAAATGAAAAGTTGTGGTCTTTTGCCCAAATTGAGGTCTTATGGGCCGGCATTGTTTGGATTCTGTAAGAAGGGGATGGCAGATAAGGCATATGAGGTTGATGAGCATATGGTTGAATCTGGGGTTTTGGCTGAGGAAGACGAGATTCGGGCTCTTTTGAAGGTTAGTTTTGATGTGAAAAGGGTGGATAGAGTCTATGAAATGTTGCATAGGTTGAGGGTAACAGCAAGGCAGGTGTCGGAAGAGAGTGCCGCGGTTGTGGAGGATTGGTTTGGGTCAGAGAGTGCTGCAAAAGTTGGTGAGGAGAACTGGGATATGAGGAAAGTAAAGGAAGGGGTTGTGAAGGGAGGAGGTGGGTGGCATGGGCAAGGATGGTTAGGAAGTGGGAAATGGACAGTGGGGAGGACCGAGATGGATGAGAGTGGTGTATGCCATTTGTGCGGGGAGAAGCTTGTCTGTATTGACATTGATCCTAGAGAGACAGAAAATTTTGCTAATTCTTTAACTACGTTGGCTTGTGAAAGAGAGGTGAAGGCTGATTTTCTGCAGTTTCGGGTATGACTGACTTCTTAAAAGTTATTAACTTATTTGAGATTTACTTGGAGTTTTTAGAAACATGTGTATGTGTACTGTATACTTATGAAATGAATTAGAATTCCTAGTTACTAGTGTTCCAAGTTTCCAAGTTCTTAAATCCTAGTTGATTATGTTGGTTCTATGCGAATGAAGAATTAGTCATGATGTAATCACCAAAATTAACATATGATATATTTCATGATTTGGTTTACACTAGGGTTTATCGGAGGATTGCATTACGACACCTGTTTGGCACTTGTGACACATGGCATATTGATATATTTCAAACATCCAATATAAAGTTATATAATAGGAACTTATAAAATAAAAAACATAAAAAAAAAGAAGAATTTTTATTAGTGAAATATTTTGTCCTGCATCAATACTACTTCACCAGCCTTAGGCCGGCTGTTGCCAACGAACGGATATAAAATCATGATATGACATGGGTGGATGCAAAGCTCTGATGACTGTTGATAAAACAAGACAAAATGAGGGTCTTGTTGCATCCTGTGTATGTCTATTACAAATTTTAAGCTAGATCTGCATCTTGTCTGTCAGTGAACATATTCGGATTTCTGGATAAACCTGACAATATTTATAAGTAATCTACTCAACTTATAGAAGAAGGGTTACAAGGTATGCATTTCTAGATTGGATTTAGCTTATAGTTGGATGGCAGTTGCAGGATATGCATGTCTTTAAACAATGAAATGGTGCAAGATATGCATTTCTTGATAGGATTTATCTAATAGCTTAAAATCTGTAATTTATATGTATGGGATAATCACTCACCTTATAAATCCCTCTCTAGGATACTGTGTAAAAAGTTATAACTTAGGAATGGAATACGTAGTTATACATAGTATAAAAAAATTAAAGTTTGGTAAGAGATGGTATGCCTAGATGGTCATATGGTACTTAATAGTCTAGCTGTATGCTATAAGCCTTGGTAGCTGCTTTGGACAATTTGTGTTATCCTCAATCTTCTTGAGCATTTGGATACCCAAGTGCTACTTTATTTTGCTTTTTTTAAATAAAAGAAGAATTTTATTAGAAGCCGTGCTGCTGCTTATAATGATGTATGCTACTTTTCTATGCTTCCGGCTTTATGTACATAAAGCAATCTGCATTGACATCCTGACTAATTTTAAAGGTGCACTCATTCAGGACTGGCTTCAGCAGCATGGTCCATTTGATGCCGTGGTAGATGGTGCAAATGTGGGTCTTATCAATCAACACAAGTTTAGCTTTTTCCAGGTAACAAGGATATTTTGTTTTGGTTGGATATCAGAAAGAGGAATAAGAAATAAGAAATAGGCTTCCTGAAAATTGTTCCCGAGTTTTTAAATATATATACATATGCATAGGTAGAGCTTCTAATGGGTCCCCTTTTGTTGTAGCTCAATTATGTTGTTAATCAACTACGTGATATGAGTCCGTCAAAGAAATTACCACTTGTGGTGTTGCATAGAAGCCGCGTAACTGGTGGTCCTGCTCAGAATCCTAAAAACATGAAGTTGTTGGAGAATTGGAAAAAGTCTGGTGCTCTTTATGCTACTCCACCTGGTTCGAATGATGATTGGTATGCTTTCTTTTCTTGAAAACTTTTAAAGGAGGCCCCTTATTGGATATATGCGTTTAACATTTTAAAGAGAGGCCTTTCTTTCATTTTGAAAGGAACAATATGGATATCTTTTTATAGAAGTGTGCTCTTCTTATGCAAGTTAACTTAGTCTAGTAAGGATACAACATTATATTTTGGAAAATATTGCTTCAGGCGACAATAAAAGGAGGTAATTTGTTTAACTTATTTTGCTGTGTTATTTATTTGCTCTGCATGGAGGAGTTTATTGATGATCTCCTCGGTCTTTACTTCAAGCAAGGAAGGAAGCGTCTCTATTAATATTAGTGGATGACCCCATAGAGACAATACTAGTTTTAAACTGAATTTCTTTGGACTTATGGCTTTTAAGAATAGATTAATAATGGTAATGTTTCGTTGCTAAAAGTGTGTTATCTGCTACCTTCTCTTCACATTAATGTTTCCTTTTCAACTGGTTCATTCTTAATCTTCTGACATTCAAATAAAAAGTGGAGAGAGAATGATATGATGAAGGAAATCTTCATGAAGAGGTTGAAGACGGTGGCACTCCATTTGTTGCCTGGGTGAACAAAGAGCAACAATTAACGACCAACTTAAAGTTCAAGCAAGTAGAATTTCTCAAATAAATAATACTCCCTCTGTCCAAAATATAAGATACAAAGGCAAGTGATCTTATATTTTAGAATGGAGGTAGTAGAAGTCACCTAAATTACATCTTCATGAAGGCGACAATTCCTGATTGTCACTCAACATGCATCTCCTAAACTTGGTTGAAGTTGGTGATACAGGCTATCTATTAGATGTTCTGCTGTTTTGTGTGTTGGGATCAATTATTTAAAAGAAATTAAGTAACAGTTGCACTTTGATTTGCAGCCCACTTTGTCAACCATGCGAATAACTACGTTACTGATTTTCTTGACTGTCCCTGCTCATAGATTATTTAAATCTAGTTTTGATCATTAAGTCAAGCTGCAAAGAAAAAATCACTATTTATTTAACCCAAAAAGTGGTCCAATAGTGACTCTAGTTTCAGATTTGTAATATATTTTGAGTTTCGCTGATAGTATTCGTTGTTTTTATTCAATTTCAAAAATTACATCGAGGGAAAAATGTCCTCTTTCTACAGTATCTTTCATGAACATGTTTCCATTTTATTCCCAGGTACTGGTTATATGCTGCTGTTAGTTGCAAGTCTTTGCTTGTAACAAATGATGAGATGAGAGATCACTTGTTCCAATTGCTAGGGACTAGCTTTTTCCCAAGATGGAAGGAAAAGCATCAGGTAGAATATTTTTTCGCATCTTAATGTACAGCTCGATGTTTCAGTAGTAAGAGTTTATGTCGCTGAAATATCTTTGTATTAACATAGACCTTAGGATTTATTTTCATGCCTTTTTTGTTATATAATGTTTTTGATTTATTTTTTCATTCAAAACACACGCGCACACACAAAAAAAAAAGAAAAAAGAAAAAATAGAAAGATGGTTTGTATAAGGTTTATAAAGAAAAACACTACTATTAACTGACCAAGTACATCCCTGGGTACATGTATGCTTTTTGATTTTTAATTTTTTGGAGTTTGTTCTTATATTTCACTTTTGAACGTTTCTTATAATTCTTATACTGATGGTTGCATTGCAAATGATGATTGTTTCTTGCTGTTTGTTGGCAGGTTCGATTAACAGTGTCAAGGCAGGGACCCAAATTCCACATGCCGCCTCCATATTCAATTGTTATCCAGGTAAATTGATTTGCTAATCTATTGTTATTATCATAGATAAAACTCCTCTTTGATTTCTTCTCAAATCTTTTGCCCCTCGATTTTTTTTCTTATTCAATGTTTGGAAATGCAAATGCAGGAGTCGGAACAAGGTAGTTGGCATGTACCAACTGTCACAGGCGATGACCTCGAGAAGCCGAGACAGTGGTTGTGTGCCACCAGAATCAGGAATCCATGTTAACCTTGGTAAAGCAGGATACTTGTCAGAGAGTGGGATAGTTGAAACAAATCTCAATCGTTGTTGCAGAGGGGATCTGTGATTTTATTCTTTAACCCCTCCAATGTTGTAAAATAGTTTAATTTATTTCCCTCATATTTTGCTGTAGCAATGGAACGAAGTTGAGTTGAGTTGGAAGGATCCGATTATGTAAGAACATTTCCTTGGCAAGTTTTTGCATGCAAGTAGCCCAAGAAAAAAGAAAAAATAATATTAGTAGGAGGCTTGCTATGTATGTCATAAATTTGTGTCGAAATACAATTGTAAAATATATTAGTACATACAATTATAAGATAATTTCATTTATTACTCATCTCTTTAAAAGGATTATTATTAATACTTAAATACGTTATTGACAATTAAAAAATCACGACTGAAGGTATTTATGTTAATAATTTAATTTCAGACAAATTTTTTCTATATTTTTTGACGTGGGACTGGAGTGTTATAAATAGTCTGCAGATTAATTACCTTATCTCATTCGTATATAAGCTTGCATTTCCAATTCTTTGTCAATTGATCATTCATAAGCTTGTATTTTTAAACCCAATAAGTAGCGTTGACTTAATTTGGGCTTTAACCCTTTTTAATGTGGATACCATGAATTAGCTTGGCTAAAAAGCTACATTTTGGTGGGCAGCCCAACAATGATTCAGTTAGTTCCTCCTCTCTTGCCCAATATGTATGACGCTATCAAAAAATATTACCTCATTCTCCCTTGTATCAATTTATTAATCTCTATTTGAGTTTAGTATAATTTAAAAATGTAAAAAGTCACATAAACCCTACAAAACTAAAATTAGACCCATTTTCAAAATCAATCTCTCTCAAAACTGAAATGATGGCAAGTTAAAAACTAAAATGATAATTTTTTTTTTTGTTAAATTAAAGAATGAAAGAGGACAAGTAATCTAAGGCGGAAAAATTATATTAAGAAATAACTTTCTTTTCCTCTTTTCTTTTTTTCCCCTCTCATGTATGATGTATGTCTGTAGGTAGTAGTAGTAGTAGTAGTAAAATTTTAACTTATCAAACTGTAGTAAAATTTTAACTTTCCAAGTACAAGTTGACATGGACATAAGGGTTGGGACATGTCCTTTTTTTTTTTTTAAGTATAATATAATCTCATAATCAAGTAGTCTCAAATTTCACATAAAAAAAATACACTTCACATAAAAAAAAAAAATTTAAACTCACTTAAGTGAGAATCAAACTTAAAACTTAAATATCAGGTACTTCAGTCTTATTAATAGGCTAAAATCTCATTAGTGAGGAACTATTATGTATACTAGTATTGTGTGCAATAAAAAAATTAAATATAAAATATGTGTAAAAAAAATGTGAGAGAAGTTTTGAGAATAAATTAAAAAATATAAGAGAGAAAAAGAAAGTTACACGTGTGACATAAGCTCAAGAAGGCTGTACTTTTCTCCCTCTTCCATTATATGGAGTATATAATAGATAGGAGTATTATGAGAATCAGTTGGGTTGTTGCCTTAGTTCACAATCAAATTGCTCAAATTGCACTTGCTCTCGCATGCCCATGTCTAGATCTATCTATATTTATATATCAATTCTCTCTCTCTCTCTCTCTCTCTCTCTCTCTGTATCTATATATATATATATATATATATATATATCATTATATATAATCCCTCTTGTGCATGTGCTTTAATTGTTTGTATTTGGAGAAGTAGTATACGAGTGAGATGATTATTATGAGCTGATTAAGCAAAGAAATGGAATAATATTAATTACTCCTAAAAATACTGGCGGTAGGGAATTCTAGTATAGAGCTCTTCTTCTATGTGGACATAAAAATTGAACGTGAATATATTTGAATTTTACTTATTTGTATTTTTACTTTTTATTGGGGTCAAAATACAAATAGGTAAAATTCAAATACACTCATGTTCAATTTTCATGTTCGCATAGAATTTTTTGTCTAAGATATCATAGAGTGAATAGGATTTTGTGAAACTGTAGCCAAATTGCTACGCGATATACATTCCTAATGACCGACAAAATCATAATATGCATGGTTCTCTAATCAGCTCTCCAAATGATGAAATAAAATGAGGTATAAAGACCAAATCAAATCAAATCAAATTTAACTTTGTGGAGGATAAACCCTTTATGATATTACGCGTTGAGCTTTTTAGGGTCACTTGTTATTATCATAACTAAAACGTTCTCTTAATTATATTTTTATCTTGATTAATCTTGCTGTTTTCAAATTAATGGGCTAGAAAAAAAGGACGGTGCTATAACCTAGTTAATTGGATGACAAACATCTCAATTTTGATGTAACCGCCCATGAAAAAAAAATTAAATTAAATCCTACCTGCTATTTTTCGTATTTAGGCAGTTGATGTTGTCAGAACAAAAATTATATTATATATCAGAGTAATAAGTATCGTTTAAAGTATTAAGGTGGTGTTTGATTGTATCTTATTGTATCTTAACAGTCAATCTCTTAATGCATTTTAAGAGCCCATAAGAGTCCATATCTTTGTATTAAGAGGTTTTCTGAATAGTTTAGACTCATATTTGTATCTTAACTATCCAGAGGATCTCTTAATACAAAGATGTGGGCTGTTAAAATGCATTAAGAGGTGGACTGTTAAGATGTATTAAGATGCGATCAAACACTACCTAAGTATTGCTAGAACAATTACAAAATTATTGTTAAATTAATGTATACTTGTTCTTATAACATTATATTTGTTTTGACAATATCAATAACTTAATTTTATGATATAGCATGGGAGTTGGTTCTCTTAATTAAATTATATTTTTAGTTGGTAAAAGCTAAATAATTAAAGAAACACCAAAATCTTGCTGTTTTTAAAATTAATGGACTAGAAAAAAAGGACGGTGCCAACCTAGTTGGATGACAAACATCTCAATTTTGGTGTAACAACCTAATTAAAGACTGCCCATCCAAAAAAATTAAATCCTACTCGTTATTTCTCTTATTTAGGCGGTTGAAATTATTAGAACAAAAATTATGTTATTAGAATTGTCATTTAAAGTATTAAGTATCGTTAGAATAATTACAAAAATATCGTTAAATATATATTTATTCTTATAACATTATATTTACTATGACAATATCAACAACTTAATTTTGTGATATAATAGGAGTTAGTTGTTGCATAATTTGGCTAACTTGGCATGACATAGAGCTGTGGTGTATATGCATTACATATGACTCAATGCTTACCTAAGCAATCACCCATTATTAAAAAAAAAATTAGGAAATGAAATTTAGAAGTATTAAATATTGGAGAAAAAGAAAAGGAAAGAAAATGTTCCTTACCTTTGTCACACAAATGTAATTCTACCAAATATATACCCAAAAAAGTTGTACAAAAGCTACGACTTATTATTGTTATTACTTTCTGGGCTCCACATTCCCTCAATACTATGCACTTCAATCTTCACATGAGAATTAATCTCCCTAACAAAACCATGAATATAATAAGTTCTATAAAGTTAATTGTCACTGGAAAATTTTTAATGTATGTTTTTCTTTTTGATCGGACAAAAAAAGAATTTTATTAAACCCTAATGTCTTACAAAATGTGACAAATCTAAAAAGTATGAATGTAGGATCACAACAAAATTACATATATGCAAAAAATATCCAAAAACTCAATTACAAACTTTCAAAGATCCACATAAACTCACCACAAAATTAATGTATGTGTTCCACATGATTTTAGAATATATTAAATACCTACATATATATATAGAGAGACGGTTCGTTTTTTGTTCGCTCACCTTGGTTCGTTGGAGAGCCGGACTCTATATATATATATATATATATATATATATATATATATATATATATATATATATATATATATATATATATATATATATAAGGAGCATTTCAAGAGCAGAACTCTTAAAGAACATAACTAGCAGAACACTCTTTAGCGATGGACCGAGCAATTTTACTTCGTGGGTTTACCTATATGCATTGTAGTCTTTCACATTTTATGCTATTATTTATTCACGAAGTATAATATTATTTTTTATTTTTATGTCAGCCTGTTTTGAGCTTTTGTTTTCTGTATATATCTATACTGTATTTTATGTTTTAATTTTTTTAATTGTTAATCAAAGACGCCGTTAAAAAATAATAATAATACTGTACATTCAAGTGTACAAAACTTTCAAGCAACAATGTGGGGGCTGGGGGCACAATCATCGGTAGGGACTTGCCGACTTGGGACTATTTTGATTTATCTTATCTTATTCTATGCAGTACATGCCGTGGGGCATGGGGTTTTCATGCAGATTCAGTATCTCCACATGTCCATTTATAGGCCTTTATAGAGACATTTAATTTAAATAATCAATTGGAGTTTTTAAGAAAATAGTTAGGTATAATTATTGGTGTTTTTGAATTTCTGGATTGTTACACAAAGAAATATTCCATGTTACTGAAGCTTAGTTGTCCAATAATTGGGTCCTCGAGATATATTTAATTGTTAAATTAATTTTTTGTCAACAATCTAGTACCAACTTGTAAATTACTTAATTTTCTGCAAAACCGTCAAGGTATTCATATTACAAATTTTATTAGAACTGTTTATTTTTTATTGGAAGCTTGTGATTTGATTTTTGATGCAGCAATTAAGGGAAAACAATTCTCATTCGTGACACTAAAAATAAAGCAATTAAAAAATATATAGGGAGACTCAATTGTCTTTCGAAAAAGTATAAAAATGCTTACACGAAAAAATATCAGCAATTGAACATATCCCATTTTCTATAGAATTAATAACTTGTCAATGGTTAAATTTTGCTTAAATTCCAAGTTTTACATATTGATGGGGAGTTAATACCTTTATAACCCCAAAATATTATAGATCTTAATTAACCTAGCTAGAGAATCTAATTTGGAGAACTAATTTCGTCGAAATCATCTTCTAGCGACAAGAAAGCTTCATCCAAACATGAAAGCTCCCTTCCATCATCATCATCATCATCGTCGTCGTCGGAATTGTGGTCGTACACTCTACACACTACCCATTTGCTATAATCCTGAAAAATGTATGAAGAACATGATAAGAAATGTAAGAAAAATGGTGACATTGTATAAAATTTAAGAATTAAAATTTCATACGTTGTTAGTATATATATAAAAAAATTATGAGTTAGAATTATGACACGTCGTTAATAAAGTATTTATATTGGACAAAAAGTTGTTCTTATTTTAATAACGTGTTATGATATCGTGTATCTAATCTAAAATCAAAAAATAAATGACATTACTATATATATATATTATATGTGTTGTATATACTTACTAAATCGGACTGTCTTCTTTTTGATGATCTACTGCTGGAGGCCCCATCCGAAAGTCCATAATATTCTTCCATTATCCAATTTGTTTTGATACCTTGGGAAGGTTCACCCATGTAAAACATATAATATTTCTTGGTACCAACTCTTTTGCTAGTTTTTGAACTGAAAATTGGTTCATCCCCACCAAATGGATTCCAATATCCATTGCTTGTAATCCGGTTTTGCGTCCTCCGGCTATAGAAATACCATTTATTACCTTCTGCCACAGCTTTACCTATATGTCAATTTAAAAATCAATGTCACACTTAATGAAAAATATAAATGTGACAATTATTTTATTATGTGAAAGGGCGTCACTTAATGACTATCAGGCTGAATAATTAATTTCTCAATTGCACATGCCCAAAAAGAGAATAAGAAAAAAAGAAAAAAACGTAATCAACTAAATAATTATTTGTCATGTGAAATGGCGTCACATAATGACCGACTGTTCGACTGAATAAAATCGCGTAAAAAGTTTATTAAAAGATACGAGGAATGAAATACAAGAAATTTACTAACCATCTAAATCCCAAGGATCATAAGGATAGAGATCAAGATCAGGGATGATGTTGGGATGGCAAGGTAAGAGGGAGGCCTTGCGTTGGAGGAAGTGAACGACGAGCTCTTCGTCGGTGGGGCAGAATCGAAAGCCAGGTGGGAGGTTGACATTGTTATGATCCCCCATGATGATGAAGATGAAGAAGAAGAGGAAGAAGAGAGATTCTTGGTAAGTATAGATGTGCAATGATATGTAGTGATATTGGAAGGTGTGGAAGTGAGTGAGTGATATTTATAGTATTAGTGAAAGAGACAGAAAGAGAGAGAGAGAGAGAGAGAGAGATTGACGTGAGATAGAAGTTGTCTTTTGATCATGCAACACACATGTATATATAATTAATCAATACTGTATCTATTTCATAAAGAGTCTTATATATTGATTTATGTGAATTTTTCAAAATTTAATGTCGATATAAATTTATTTAATTTTTATTAACTTGAATATTATACGGTACTTGAAAATTGTTACTGAGCACTAAATTGTTTTACAAATTAAAATAATAACACATTACAATTTGAATTTTACAAATTAATTAAGATCAAAAGTAAAATGAGTTTTTTTCCTATGAAACAGAAGGAATATATAGGAAGTGATATCTGTGCTATATATTTCTCCATTTACAGTCTATTATAAAACAAAATATATATCATTAACAGTTAAGTAAATATTAATGTAAGAATTCGCCAGTCCACCTGTTTAACGGATCACTGTTTAAACTATAAATTATGCGATATATATATATATATATATATATGGTAGATAATCCACAGCAACCGGTTGTTGCAGCAACCCTATCAGGTTTATGCAAACTTGGTTGTCTTTTGTTAGCCCTGCCGCTACAGGCTGTAACGGCAGTTCACAAATTGCTATCAGGTTTACACAAACCTGATTGCTTTTTGTGGTTGCTGGCAACAACCGGTTGTTGTGGATGACCACCCTATATATATATATCAACTCTTATATATAAAAAGTCGTAGACCAATTCTATCAATTTCAAAAAACGGTGAGTTATCTTGGTTCGTAATTTTGAGTTGACTCGGTTAAATTAAAAAATTAAAGCGATTCCTTTTACGATCCTTTTCCTGTAAAGCAATTTGTTTTCTATTCGTTAAATATGTCTTTCCTCCATACAAGAATCAATGTTTTTTGTTTCGTCTTAATGACCAACATGTATATTACAAGTGATAATAAAAATTTTTGATAATAAAGAATGTTGATGCAAAATTGTAGAAAGGCTTAATTAAAATCATAAAAAGTATACCTATTTATTTTTTTCATTCTAATCACTATAAATGAATAACTGCGTGGCGAGTCCAATATCAAGAAAGGATGCTTGCAGAAACTGAGGAGAAACAAAATGTAAGGACGGCTAAACGTCGATTGCGATATCGGCGTAACGTCATAGCCTCCATGTATAATGGTTCGTGAACATGTATTCTGATTAGTTGCATTCTTATGTCTTTATTTTTTGCAACCTTTGTGGATAATCTTGATTATATTTTTTTCGTTAATAGACAATCTTGCTTCTAAGGTTACAACAAATGCACAATCGGAACCGTCGCGGCCTACACAACATAAATGTTAGTATAACAAACAATTCATATGTAACTTACGTATGTCTAGATAATATTTTTTTCATTATGCATTATCTTTAGACTAACTTCTTTTTTAATAGGAACAACTGTTGATGATGATGTACCATTATTGTCATTGTTTAGGAGTGCCTCATCAAATCCAAATTCAAATTGTAAGTAGACATTAGAAGTCCTCATGTCACGATATAAAATCAAATGTCATAGAGAAATCTAATTATGCAATTGCAAATACAACAGAAGATAATGATGCTCTACATGTTTGTAATCCCATATTTGAAAATCACAAACACGGAAGCAGTTCTAAGACCACTCAAACAAAACATGCCTCACGTAAGTTTATATATTTATTTTTCACCCAATGCATACATATTCGAGAAACTAAGTAGAATTTCTATAGTTTATTCAAATTCAGATTCAAATTGCAAGTAGGCATGAGAAGTTGTCCTCATACTAATTAATATGCCACTTGCAGTTTTTTTTAGAGAACTGATATTTTTACAACACTTTTTGATATTTTCACATGCAAAGTGTCGCTATAGTATAGGATCTATAGCGACAATTTTCATGTAAAAATATCATTTTCTGTTGTGGAAATATCATTTCTCTTTTTTTAACATGTTAACATGTAAAAATAATAATTATGCTCTCTTGAGTCACAAATGCAGATAAAATTAGAATATGGTAAGCATTGTGAAAGTGAAAGTGGGAGTATTAATCCTTTAAGTTACCACAAATCTCTCAGAGGTTCCATTTTTTTTAAAGAGCCTAAAATTATTAACAAACTATTAGGACAATTGGAAACAAAAATCACAAATAAAAAATATAGCGAAATTTATAAAAATAAAAACAATAAAATTCTCTTACATCAAATAAAATATCTCAGACATTGATTGCTTGCAGGTTTAGAGAAAAAACTAGGAGTGCAAAATAAACGAAAAATTATTGAAATAAGTGATGATAGTAACACTGATAGTGGCCAATGTAAAGGTTATGGAGATGGTGAGATTACAAGGATTAAAAAATCTATTGCTAAGTTAAAAATAGAGACGGAAGTCATGAAAGAGAAGATTCAAAATATGGAACAACAACTGAATGACCTTAAATACAATGTTTATCGCATTAAAGGTGGAAAGCACGTGAATAAAGAAGTAGAATATTCGAACTTTGATATTATAGCAAAATCAATATATTTACAAATATAAGTGATATGTCATACAAAAATGTATTAAAAATTTTATATGAAAAGAATTTATTATAAAAAAAATATCTTTCTCATCATAATTTTAACAAATCATACAATCCGTTATTCAAACTAGTCCACGAGCTATCAACTAGTGTGTGTATAAGAGATCTTTCTAAAGCGAACTTTAAAAAGCGAACTAAAGACGAACCGTCGTTTTTAGTGTCTATGGCGACGATTCGACCCATCGCCGTAGCCATGTAATCTTTGGCGACGGGTCGAATCGTCGTCATAGACACCAAAAACGACGGTTCGTCTTTAATTCGTTTTTTAAGGGTTCACTTTAAAAATTTACCCTATATATATATATATATACACACGCTCCAATGCAGCGGGTTGTTTACAGAAGAACGTTGGACACTTGATAAGCAACGGGGTCTGTTAGTGTTTGGGGGAACTAAGAAACTAACCATATAATATGATGCCTAAGTATATAAAATTATTCGGTAGCATTTTTATAAAATAATGTGGGTCATCATCATACTTCATGCTTATATCATCCTCACCTAGCTCTTGTGATCCACGTGTCGTGAATGATAAAATGGGGGTTGTTTTATATAAATATAAATATAATCTAGCACCCCTAGCTAATTACATGGCCCACCTACCACCAGGAGTGCCCTTAAGCCAATAATTATCATAATAATTAAACCATCTAAACTCATTTTAAAACTATATTTAGTAAAGTTAGTTATTGGGGAACATGCAATATAGAGAAGATTAACATGATCACTATAATCAGTATATGTTAAAATTTAGTTCATACATGCACTTAGCTTTTATGCTTTAAATGTTAGGATGATCAAAACCCATAAGCAAAACATTATATATAAATAAGAATTTTGCTACAAGAGTATCCTCCTTTATTTGGAATTTGATACATACATACTAATATATATATATATATATTATAAATTATTTTTAGTGATAAAAAAAGGAGTCATGTTGTTGTAACTTGTAAGGTTTAAATAATTTTGTTTGTTTTGTCCCAATCTCACTCTATGAAATCCATAATTTGGTTTACAAATTGCACATATAAAAATGTTTTAGGGTATAGGAAAGTCTCTTTGCCCATGCCACCAATTGGTACAATGTGCTCTTCTGCATTGATGGCACATTGTTTAGAATTCAAGCATGAAAGCATGGATAATAGCAGCAGTCCATTAATATTGGAATATTATATGTTCTATAATGAGAAAAAAGACTAGAAAGTAGAAACAAGGACAATGACCTCACTCCATTAACCAATTACTCCTTTCTACCTATTGGAAAACTACATCTACATGAGGTGGCCATGGGTTTGGTTGCAGCACACAGGTACACCTAGCTAGGGAGGATATATTAATAACAAGATATTTATTCCAATGTTTTTATAGTTAATGAGAGTACTTTCTCAAAAACAAAGCTCACTTTTTAGTAGAGGTACATATCACATTTAAGCCAAACCTAATTGTGTTTATTTATCAACTGGATAATTTATATGCATATCTAATATTTATATCTGTATAATAAAAGTGTGATTGTGTTTGTCACAACTAATTGACGATAACAGTTTGTTATAAAAAAAAGTTTGAAAGTTTTCTACTTCTTGGCCATAGCCACAATTACAGTACTATTAGTCCTAAAGATGATTCAATTAGTGAGTGTTATAAATCCCCATCCCCACTTTATAATATAGATATATGTACAGACATGTAATATAGACATGTAATATATAGGTATGACATCTATGTCACCACCCTATTAACAATAATTGAGTGAAGGTCTAGACAAACCTAGTAACTTAAAGGATTAATACTCCCACTTTAACTTTCACTTTCACATAATACTATCCAAGCAAAATTTTGGGAACCAGACAATGTAATTATGTGATGTCCAAAAAAAAGAGAGGAAGATAATGTAATAATGTGAGTGAAAGCTGGCTAATATATGCTGCTGCCTGCTGGGCACACTCAAAATGTGCGGCAGGACACCTGGTATGTGGTGATTTACACAAACCAACAATTCTCAAGTCAATATGACAATATCTATCAACAACAGTATTAGTATTTGTCATGTACCAATAATTTAAGGGTACAAGATACTTTCTTAAATAATCCATCCTACTTTACATTATATATATATATATATATATATATATATATATTATTTTTATATTTTGGACAATTATATATGTTTGAAAGTTGATTTTCTATTTTATCAGCATTCTAGAGTTCCTATTTCCCCGTGATTAAATATTTCCTCTTTTCTTCATTTTTCTTTAAAATATTTATAAGAATGGCAATTATTGTTAGCATGGGTTTGTTTTATGTACAGATATAGACATGACATTTGCTAATTACTACTATTAATCATGATAACAACAATTAACACCAAACCACTTGTTCACTTTTATGTATATTTTGAGTAACCCTATAGTTTTATGAGTCCTAATAGAATTGAAGTGAACAGATTAACTGATATATGAAGTTAAAGTGATGTGACTCCATAGCTATGTCATCCCTATCCACACACTTCCACACAAAGTGTGTGTGTGTGTTGCTTGTGGTGGGCACTACTACTGCCATAGTTACAATGTTAGTGGAAACAAAGAAAGAAGCTCATCTTCATATCCACTTTTTCATAATTTGAAGTTCATCACTTTTTGCCTAACAATTTGGTAAATTTCAAACTTAAGAAAGCTAGCTAGCAACATATATGTTAATCTGGTTAAGTCTTACAATGGAAACAAAGCAAAACAAAAGCTTGTATATTGGTTATCCAACAAGAACAGAGAGACAGAAAAAAAAAAAAAGTTGTTGAAGTGTGTGGTGCTGTTTTTTTATTTGTTTGCTGTATAAAGAGGAGATATGATCCCATCTTGTACTAGTAGCTATATTTAGCTCATAATTATTAATTATGCAATATTAATGTTTTATATTTTGTACCAAACAATATGAAGTCAAAATTAATACTAACTTCAATTGTAGGTTCTTACCTTTTCTTTAGGTGTATTAATTTTTAAGACATCTTGAAAACATATGACTACTAGATAAGCATCATGATACTTCATGAATCAGAAATGTCTGAAAATTGTCAAAACACGGATTACAAGGCATGTTAGAATAAGCTTCAAAAATTAAGTTGTTAGCATTTAAACCAATGACGCTGATATATGCATACCTTATATTAATCGCGTTTATAATATTAGAGATTCTACTAAACAAGCTCAAGGAAAGTCCAAAATCAACCTGCCAAGAATTATGGTTAAAGGAATCCTACAAGAAAAAACATACACACAACAGAAGTCGTTAGGAAAGTCCAAAATCAACCTGCCAAGAATTATAGTTAAAGGAATCCTCCAAGAGAAAACACACAGCAAAAGTCGTAACAAGACGAAATGGATATATCAAATGAAAAATGATATATCGTGCCGATTAGACATAGTACAAAAATACCCTTGAAATTACAAATACTTACCTGACATATACTCTAGTCACAATATGTCTAATCGGCATATATAGCATGACTCAATCGTGATTATGTACTTCCTATATCCCAATTCCCAAAATGAAAGAACGGCTCTCATTTTGGGAGAAGTTAGTAATAAAGAAAACAAAATGCAGTATCCTTGGGTGGTGAAATGTATTGGTTCTTTCAGTTTAAGCATCAAATTACAGTCATTCCAGGTAGCTGCTGCTTGTGAATGTTATTATTGCTTCTATATTTCTCCAAATATGAAACATGTAGTCAACTTGACTACATGTCCAACAAAAAGTTCAAAAAAAAAAAGAAAAAAACAATTGTCAACTAGACTACAATTAATCAGTTCACAACATTCAATGTCAAAAAGTATGAGCTGCTATTGTAGCCCAAAAGCTAGACATTACCTTCTTTAAATCTCCATACGTTGAACAAGCAAATTGGGCTACTAGCTCCTTCCCACAATTTCAGGTTCCAACTTCCATCCCCATATGAGGAGCTTCAAAACATGGAACCCAACCAAGCTAACCGAATTATAGAATCAACCCACATATATTATAATAAATCTTTGCAGCGAAGCTTCAGGGTTTCAATGGCTTCATGCAACTCCCCTTGTCCGGAAAAAAGAGTCATACTAATCTACATTGTACGGGGTACTCTTTTTTCAAGACAGATGAGTATATATGTTATAGCATAATTTCAAATGATATACAATGCAGCAACAAGTGAAGCATGATACAAAAAGGTTATCTAATTCAATATAACCATCATTCTGGGCAGGCTCCGAAAATTCATGCAGGCATGTGCATCATCTACCAAACGGATCGAAAAAAGGGAGAAAAGTTGTAGGAAGTTTCTGCAAGTAAATGAAGTAATTTCCAAGAACCTTAACTCATAACTCACAAGTGAAACCAACACAATAACTCTATACGGGTACACCTACCATTAAGTGTGTAGCTTAAGAAGACCACTAAATGATTTGCAAGAACACATCCAACCAGATATAAGAGCACTAAAAAAGTCCAATTATAAAGCCACCATTAGGCAGTTAAAACACCTATTATAGAAAGAAGAACCTATCCAGTGGCATCAGCTATCTGCTCAACAGCCTCAACTTCTCTCCACATTTTAATCAAGTAGTATGATCAATGAAACTGGAAAACTGTGTTTAGTGTATGGTTTCATCAGCATGCACGTCGGCCACGATTTAATAATTAAAAAGAACTAAACAAATTTATCCGTATCTGTTTTAAGGTCATTAACAAACTACAACTTGGTTTCTTATCTCAAAGTATTTGTCACTAATACCTCGATTTTGCAATAATTCTCTCCTTAATTTCTTTATTAGAAGATAGAAACATAAAATATTGTGGCACATGAGCATATAAAGGCTCTACTTTTTCAGAACTACTTATCTTTATATGGCTAACTCCCATGTGCATGCAAAACTAAGTATTATTAGAGATGGCAGCATCATGGTTAATATGGCAACAAGGAAATTCATAACCATGTTTCAAAAATATATTCCTATATCATAAATATTTTTGTATCTTGTGCAAGGAAATTTTTTTATTTTTATTTTATTTTTATTATTATTATTATCATTATCATGGAAATCAGGATCAGAAGTACAACAAAAACAAGGTGATATGTATTTTTTGTTCTTCCATTGCAACTTCAGAAGAATCAGAACAATATAAGCTTTCCAAGTTGGATGCATGCCTCTTAATCTCACACAACTTCATCAGCTTCATTTTGTACCTTTCCATTAATGAACAGAAGGTATGTCTGGTTGCATTTCATAGAAAATGTTTACACGTCCAGTATCCTAAGAAATTAGCATAACCTCATTTGCCATATGCCAAATGCTATCCTTAGTTCAGAAATCCCTTGACTGTAAGGCATCCTACAGCTACACATCCTTCACAAAGACAACCATGAAAGCCTTTTCCTTCTTCATACAATTTCTCCTCCTAAGATTTGTTCACTCCGAGGTAAATTTCATATACAATGGATTTAAGCATGCAAATTTGAGCTTGGATGGATGGAGATGCATACCTACAATCTGATGGCATACTGGCCTTAACAAAAGATAAGCCAAGGCTCCTCGGACATGCACTCTATCCATCTCCTCTGCAATTCAAGCAAAGGCAATCGAATAAAAGTGACAGCAGATCTTCAGTTGTCACCTTCAGCACCAATTTTGTTTTCTCCATCAACCCAAAGTATCCTGATATTGGAGGCCATGGCCTCGCCTTTGTTCTTTTGTCCACCAACCAACCAAAGGGCTGTCTTCCAAACCAGTACTTAGGCCTCCCAAATGATACTAGTAATGCAGAATATTCCACTCGAATAATAGCAATTGAATTTGACGACGTTCAAAATCTTGAACTCTTCGACATCAATGATAACCATGTCAGAATAGACATATCCAGCTTGACCTCTAACATTTCTGAACCAGCAGCTTATTATTCAGAAAACACCACCAGCAACAACTCCCCCACCAACACCTTGAATCTCAAAAACGGAAATCCATTCCAAGTATGGATTGATTACAACAGCCGGGAGATGCTGACGAATGTTACCATAGCTCCTCTTGGCATTCTGAGGCCACATCTGCCACTGATATCTTTGCCCATTGACCTTTCATCACAGATAGAGGAATACATGTATGTCGGCTTCACTGCTTCCACGGGTTTGCTTTCAGCCGGTCATAATGTCCTAGGGTGGAGCTTTAGGATTGGTGGGAAAGCAAAAGATTTAGATCCTTCTAACCTCCCATCTCTATTTAAATCAGAGAAGGTAGTACATAGTAAGGGATTTATTGTTGGTATCGCTTTGGCCACTTTCACTCTGGTTTTCTTGATTCTGTTTGGTGCTGCTCACATCATACGTCAGATAAGAAATGAGGATGATATCTTAGAAGATTGGGAGGTCGAGTATGGATTTCGTCGGTTCAAATATTCTGACCTTGTTGCAGCAACAAAGGGATTTGGAGAGAAGAATCTTATTGGTTCAGGAGGATTTGGGAGAGTCTACAAAGGAGTAGTCCCTAGCACGGGGCTTGAAGTGGCAATAAAGCGGATAGCTCAGGACTCCCGGCAGGGGATGAGAGAATTTGTAGCAGAAATCACGAGCATGGGACGGCTTAGGCATCGTAATATGGTACAGTTATACGGATGGTGTCGAAGGCAAGACGAGCTGCACCTAGTTTACGACTATGTGCCAAATGGAAGCCTCGACAATCTATTGTTCAACAACTCTCAGCAGAAAAAGAAGGTACTGACTTGGGAGCAGAGATACAAGATACTCATTGGTGTTGCACAGGCATTACTATACCTTCACGAAGAATGTGAGCAGATGGCAGTTCACAGAGATGTGAAGCCAAGCAATGTCCTAATAGATGCAGATCTCAATGCAAAGCTTGGAGATTTTGGTCTTGCCAGGACTTACGACCATGGTTTGCACCCGCAGACAACCCACATCGTCGGCACACCGGGGTACCTAGCACCTGAACTCACCAAAACAGGTAAAGCTACAACATGCACCGACGTGTATGGTTATGGTGCACTTATGCTAGAGGTAGCAACTGGAAGGAGACCAATTGAGACCCATAGGAATCCTGAGGAACTGGTATTGGTAGATTGGGTTAGGGAACTTCACTCCCAAGGAGAGATTCTTCGAGCAGTTGATCCTAGGCTAGAGGAATACAACCAGTATGAAGCTGAGCTCGTGCTCAGCCTTGGTGTGCTTTGCTCTCACCCTCATCCTGATCACAGACCTAGTATGAGAAGTGTTGTGCAAATTCTGCTGGGGGATGCCAGCCTTCCCGAGTTGCCTCCTGATCTTCACCTAGAAGCTGCCGGAGTAATAACAGATTACTCAATAATCTATAGAGAGAACTCTAATCCTTCATGTGATAGAGCATCTTCATCACAAGGTGCTAGTTTCTCTAGATTGGACAAGAAGGTTTCTGGTACTAAGGGAACAAGGCTCACTTTCTAAATACTATGTTCATTCAAGTAGTACTGAGTTCTGTCTTCAGGGTGAGCATTTGTACTATACTTGTAATCTTGTATGGTTGTCATACTGCTTAAAACATAGAATGAATCACCAAAACTCTACGAACCAGCTTTTATTTACTAGGGAATCACATTAAGTTTGAAGATTCAATTTGGAATACTGCTCATTTCTCAATTCTCTCCATTAATGGAACAACTGCAATCTAACAGGCTCGTGTACTTACAGCTCAATATCAATGAACTCGGTATAGAAAGATAAATGAAATGACCAACTCTAGCAAATGTCTGTTCGTAATGTGTAAATGAGAAAGGGGGCACTAATGTAAAGAATATCACTAAGTTACAGCAAACAAATGTATTCTAGTCAAACAAGTAAAGAATGTATCTCACAGATTTGATTATATATGTTCCTGAAATAACAGAAATGTATGTCGTGCGATGAAAACCTAACTGAGGTTTAAGCAGACTTTATGGTCTTGAAACAAGCTGATGAGAGTTGAGCTGCTCATGAATTTGTTTGAATTTTTCTTTAAGCCTCTGTAACTGCAGACACAACCGTTGAATAGACAAAAATGAGAGGGGGAAATCTGAGGAAAACAGATTTGTAGGGGAAGAGGGTAAGAATTATGAGAATTAAAGGAAAAAATATACCCTTTTCAGCTCAATTTCTGTTTCTCTCTTCTGTTGTCCAAATGAATGCCGCAAATTTGTGATGTCAAAAACATTATCCAAATTGTCTTCGAATGCAGATTCTAAATCCTCCCGGAGAAGTGCAGGCAACTTGTCTACAACAGGCATTAGTAGAAAGCAATTGAACTGCAAAGAGAAATCATGCAAGAGAACCTTTTAGGATATAATGAAAACATAAATAAGAATAGACAAAGCAGAAGCAACCAATGGAGAACTTTTAAGCAACTAAGGAAGCATCTTTCAAAATAACAGGGGAAAAGAAATTAAGAAGTCAGCTTTCCCTGATCGTGTCGATAAATTAGTTACTGCTTTTCCTCGTCGATCAGTTCAGAATGATCTCTATATCAAAAATTCTAGGAGATGTATTAAAAACAAGAAGAATATATAAACACCTACCTTTAATTCAGCAGAAGCCAAGAAATATTCTCTTATGCCATGGAATATCTGTTGTACCAAAGCAAAAACAATCCTTTCGGATGAAGGAGCAAGTCTCCTATTCCAAAGTGTGCTATCTAAAAGGTCTGCCAGCCTTGTCTCAGTTGTCTGGTTACTTGTGCTTGAGTCAATACCTGAGGCCAAATGACTGAGCTTTACATCTGTCCTTGTCTTAACTTCCTGCTTATCATTGACCACTGAACCAAATGAAGAATCTTGTGCAAGGTTGGCAGATACAGAATTGCCACCAATACCAGACTGTTCACTACCACCAAATGAGTCTAAGAATTGACGTAACCCTGCCCGGTTCTGTAAGTTATAGAACTAGGTCAAAAGAAAGATGAGCACAGAACAGGACGCAGGAATAAACACAAGGAACAATATGTTCCTCATAATCTAAGACAAATCTAGAAAAGTCTCATTTAAACAAAACTAATCAAAATATGCATGTTAAGCCAAAGAAATATCTGAACCAGAAAACTAGAACAAGAGATCCCAAATTAGCAAAAAAAAAAACAAAAAACAAAAAGTTTACATCATCTATACCAATGAAAACAAAAAGGAACGACCAAATTAGCAAAAAAAAAATGACATGTATATGTATATATATGTCAATGACATATATAATGATTTGCATATGAATCATTATTATATCTTAGACAAAACATTGTATCCTTTCCTCAAGTGCCAATGAAAACAGAATGTATCCAAAACAACTGCAAAGACCAGAGTGTCAACTATGCCAACCTTATTGTGGAGGGACCAGCTCACATAACGCGTTGTGCTTACTAAATCTTCCATGCATCTGGAAATGATAAAAGAGAATGAAGAGAGAAATTCTAGTTCAAAGCTGATCACACAAATATTCAGAAACCAATATTAACAGTGATATGAAGCTGGATGACGAAGCATCTCTGAGTACATGCATATAAATATTATACCAGCACGAAAAGAGCAAACTAAATAGAAAATCAGATATTGGACTATTGGTACGTAGTCTTTCAAGGTATTTATTAATTTATGGACACGTCAAAGAAGTGAGCAGTACATTTTTGAGTCATGTCAACAAGGAGATTCCCTTACAGGGAATGCAGCCTAGCTATTTAGCGTTTATGCTTATTTTTATAGGCAGAAATTTATTAACTAAATTACTCAATAGAACTCTTAACATCTAGAGACACAAATATCAACACAACCATACTATATTCTGATGATATCTGTTCAAAAATTCAAAGGCAGTTCTAAGAAACTTGAAATAGATATATGTTGTAGAAAATGGTAGTAACTAGAGAAACAAAGTGATAGAACAGAATAAGATGGCTAACTTGTCACGGCATGATCTTTCAGTGGATTCAGCAAAGTTGTTGAAGGCAGAAGCAACACGCCTTAGAAACACTTCATGGCCACTTAAAAACTCGCCATCTTTCTGTTGAAATCCAATTAAAGTACTTTGAATAAGTGGCCACTTAGTCACTTACTAGGAGGAAGCACAATGAATGCACAAAATATCTTAGATGTTCATGCAAAAGAAAAATTGACTAGCAATTGAACATATGATAGAACTCATACCTGAAGAAGATAAACAGAGATAGGAAGCAACCTCTTCAGGATATGCAAGAGCCTGCCGCCTAACTGTACCGAAAAAAGGAGTTTTAGCTACTACATATAAATATAGGGATGAGCAAAGCAATAAATTCCAGTTCAGATGAAGAAAAAGAAAAGATGTATAAAAGCAATACAGTATTTCCAACAACATGGTCCAGTGCAAGTTGTAGCTTCTTTTAATGGTGAGATTCCATCAAAATTCTAGACAAGACTCCTAGAAACCCTGAGCGAGACTGTTTTATCCTTCTTCTTTTTCTTTTGTTTGGGGGTGGGTTAGTTTCTGCTCTTTTTATATTCAGACCTGAAACACATTCATCCAGCCATTAAACATCAAATATTATAAATCTCAACCATGCCTCTTTTTCAACCCTAACCCTGTCAGCCTCAAAACCTTCTCTAAAACCCGTACCTACAATTGTATCTTTCCTGTCCTACTTTTGCTGATTTTATAAATGAATAGTATGTACACGAGTTTAAGGAACTGTCCATACTAGATGCTCTTGTATATGTGTAGACCAATAAAGATCCGTATTGGTAACTTTTTGTTCGTCATGATCTTGTTTCTCAGCACAAACTGCACAATTGTATCTTTTGTGTCCGACTTTTGCTGATTTTATAAATGAAAAATAGTATGTACAACTAATTTTCTTGCAACTTGCCATGCATATTATTATTTCAATGAATTGTATTTAAGAATATGCAGAAAGTTTACGTACCCTACATATATGGTCTGATGGGCCCAATGTTTTTCCCCAGTTCCATGCAATAAATTACTCCAGACATTATAGATAATGAGGACAACAGACGAGACAAACAACATAGCTTAAGGTAAGGAGTTAATCACCTGCTGAAGAAAAGGTTCAAATGTATCACGAGCCTTTGCAACAGCAATGACACAAGCAGTCCTGCATTTTCAGATAAAGAAAATAATATGAAGAAACAGATACTTTAGAAAATGAAGTACATAGCAACTTAGACAAGATCCGTGCCAGAAACTAATAGAATCCCAAAAAAAGAGCACCTAGAATAGTTTGTTCCATCATGAATATCTTCCACTCCACATGCATTTACTATTTCTTCACGTGTAATTGGAGGACATTTGGTTCCTCCGACAACAAAACGGAATTCAGCCATTGCACGATGATATTGAGCTCCTCCATAAAGACGCATCCCTGCATTCTACGGATAACAGAAAATTAGTTTTATGACAGAATTTCCGTAAAAGTGGATGATAAAAATTCCCATAAAAGTGGATGATAGAATTTCCAAAAAAGTGAATGGAAGAAATTTAGATATGCTAAACTGTTGCCACTTAATCAATATGAGGCAAGCATCTAACAAGAGAAGTGAGAATAAGAAAACGGGAACCGAAAACTACTGTCAAGTGCCTAACCTTTCACAAAATTTTGGAAGGCCAAGTTGAAAATTTCTCACCCAAGCAGGTAAGAGACAAGTATTTCACTTGACAAGTCTAGCACAAAGTAACGATGTAACATATGAAGAACAGACATTAAACACTGGAATATGCGGTAGATACAAAGGCATGCATTATATACTGGCTAGGCACTTTCAGAGCTTACTGGTATTAGCTTGTATGGAAACTGAAGACCGTCAGTAGCAATAAACGCCCCTCCATTAGCTCTCTCGTCTTGTAGTGTTTCCCCTGCAATAGAAACATAGTGAAGCCACTGTTTTAACCAAGAAAAAAAAATAGAATTTAAAACAGATATATAACAGAAACTGTTTAGAGGTTTTAGTGGTTAGGAAGTTTTAAAAATAAAAAAATAAAAACCTAAAGAATCTATTCAGTTGGCTGAAATTGAATGTAACATTTTACATCTAATATATGCTAAAGGCATTCATAGTTTGGCAGCAACTAGATAGTTTACCAAATTTATCTGGAGGTGCAACCACAGTCCCTTTCAAAAGCAGCGACAACTGAGCAACAAAGAGAACCTAGTCAAAATACTAATGAGGTCTCCAAACAAACAACTGGAATCTAGGAACACCAGATTTTTGTTGGCCTATATTTGCTGGTGTATCTATGCTGAATGGATTAAAGGTAGTACAGAAAATAAGACAAACATTTATATTTTGAGAAACTGAGTTTGCTTGTTTAGTGACCAAACAAAATAACCTCAATTCAGGGGATGAACACTTCTACAAAATCCCAATCAGCTTTCAAAATTTATTAAAAAAAAATTGAGTTAGAGGCTTAAATATTCTGGTCAACATAATAAAATTAAGTAGCAGGACATCCAACATAAATATGAAGGCCCAGAGGGATAAAAAAAACCTTAGTCAGAAACATATCATGAAAAGCTCTTCCTTTTTCCTTCAATTTTACTTCATCCAAAGTGCTAAAAGGAACATTTGAAAAGGAAAACAGTCAGTCACCGCAAAACATATAGATCACAAAGATATAATTGTTGAGATAAAATAATAAACTAAAGGTTTGCATATGCAAAACCTGAGTTCCTGATTTATTTCATTTAGCTTTCTCGTGGAGCTCCTATACTCTTTCTCAAGAAGTGGAATGATCAATGGAACACTATCCATATACCTGATGGCCATATACATCTCAAATTTTCAGTTATAGAATACGTTGTTTTTGTACTGATTGTAATCTGATGTATAATTAAGACATTTTTTTGGATAAGTTATAGCAAGAAAGACCTGTCTACCTTTGTCGCAGCAACTCCTCTAAGAATTGTCTAAGGCTGCTTACACCTATTCTGCTTCTTTCTTGCTTTGATAGTGACCTACCCAACTTCTCCTCCAAAGATGCCACATCGTCCATCTCCCTCAATGAAATTGCCTGCAACAAGCAGTTCGGTACAAACTTATTACATGAAGTACTGGATATTGCTTGAGGAATGAAAGGAACATATACCTGTTTAAACTCATCATTGGATCTGTAAACTGATTCATGTCCAGAACCAACTCTTCCTGAAGGCACAGATGTGAAAAATGGAGAATCACCTAACATGAAGCCATCAAGCACACAGACAGGCGGTGAAAGAAAAACTTCCACGTCTGAAGCACGTGCAAACTGAGGTATTTTAGTATCAAGCTTTGTTGAGACAACCACGGTCCTTGCAAGTTCAGGATCAATCTGTAAATGGTTAATGGAAAAATCAAGCCTTTGCTTCTGGTGCCAAATATCTAATGCATCTCGCCTAATAAAATGCTACTTCTAACAGTTACGTATAGAGAAGGTTTCCGTTCTCGCTAATACTAAAATGTTGAGGGAAGTAATATACAATTATACAGTATGTCACCGGTTCTTGAATAAAGTCAAGTTTCTGTAATATTTGTTGAAAAAAAGAATATTAAGAGTGAACATAGTTAAGTCTGAACTAGAGAAGCACATACTTGCATTACCACTCTACGCGTAGTTGCATTGCTCCAGTCATTGCAATCTTCAAGGCATAATATGATGAACTCTTTATGTTGCATTTTTGCACGCACCAGGGACTCTACTGCACGAGCTTGAGCCTGCCATGTAAGCCAGAAAATTGACAAACATACTAATTGGGGAAGCAACACAGAGAATAGATAAATCTGTTTTTGGCATGAGTTTGGACCTGTAAAGCCCGATTTTTTCGACCTGGTGCAGGAGCAACAAGTCCTGGAGTGTCTATTATGGTAAGGTTCGGACAATATTTGTATTCTACTTTAATAATTATCTCCTTTGCAGAGAATTGACATGGTTCATGCTCCAACCTCATGTTTTCAGCTTCAATGTATGCCTGCAAATAATTTTAGATACAAAGGACTATTAGTTACTAACCCGTACATCCATACGTTTCAATATATTCCACGCCTCCCAAAATGAGAGTCCTATTTGAAAGAAAGAGAGAAAGAAAAAAAAACAGTTTTTTTTTTAAGTTTCCTAGGATAAAGCTTTTCCAATGAATTTTTTAATTTTAAAATTTGTGATTAGGAAAGAATAAAAATTTAATATACGTGAAAAGTGAAATGTACTCTCATTTTGGGAGAGATGGTGTGCTCAGTAGCAAAAGATACAACTCGAATTACATACATTGAGTCATCTCTGCAAATCGGGTAAATTTCTTCATCCTCCTATAATTTCATATATGTATTCACACATAAAAAATAACTGATTAAAATCATAATTTATTGTTTGTTTATAACCTGGAGTTCTTGGAGGGACTTTTCTTGGGCAATTGAGGGGTCAGAATCAGAGAGCAGATGACAGAGAGGGGAGTCACAATCAGGATTAAACTTCATGTGGAGGGTAATGGGTCGGCGAGTCTTCGTTCCGCCGCCGACGTGGTTGAATTGAAACCCCATGAGGGCTTCAACGAGGGCGCTTTTGCCGTCAGTCTGGTGGCCGATCACCAGCACTGCCGGAGCGTCGAACGGCGTCTCGAATTCCTGGGCTAGCCCGTGTAGCTCATTGTAGGCTTCATATAGACTCGACTGCTCTTCCCATTCGTCGTTAACGGTCACCGACGGCGAACCTTCTTCGTCTCTCGCCATGTTCTCTCTCCTCTCCGTAAAGTACTGTGAGCTGAGAGTGTAATTGGATTCCACTTTTATCAGTTTTGGCTTATGTGATTTTTGTTATCCGGAGTTTGGGGTTTTGAATTTTGGAGGTTTTAGAATATCTTTTAAAATAATTAGTTTTAAGAACTTTTTTTATTAGCAGATAATGTTTTGGTTTTGAAAGAGCTTTGCTATAATTTCACAAGTATTCACTTAAATTGGGAAATTACTTTAACAATTAAAATCCTTACTTATTTCTTAAAAGTGATTGATGAAATTTTATTTTATTTTTAATGTCCTAATTTATTAGAATAATAGTTTGTCTGTTGTCAACAAGAATCGTCATATCAGTGGATCAAGTGACCATCGATAAGTGATTGACTGATTTTTTTATGAGAATTATTTAAATTTGCTCTGAAAATCACCAACTATGTAGAAAAAGTCATAATCAAAAAAATACTAGAGTAAATTGTAAATAACCATCTATAGTTTACTCAAAGTTACTTATAGTTACATGTAGTTTAAAAGTGAATTTTTGACCACATGTAATTTTAAAAATATAGCATATTCTCACTCCATTAGTAACGACGTTAACAAAAGTTAACGGATGATGTGTAAGTACTTTGTTACTCTCCATATATATATATATATATATATATATATATTGAGATGGTTCTAATTAGACATAAACAAATTAGAAATGATCTATGGCTTTCATGGTCGACTGACGCTTTCTTTTCAGTGGGCTTGAAAAAATATTAGAAAACCATAACTCAATTAGAGAGGTAATCTATAATATAATTAAAAGCACAAACTTGATTTCACAAATTTTTGATTCAATTTTTTCTTATTCAAATTGGTATAAGTATTATCTAACTTTGAAACAATTAAATAATTTCCAAATTTGTAAAGATTTTTTGTAAAAAAAATAATATCTATTTAAAATATTTAGTTTAATAATTGATCGAAGGAACCTATAGTATATAATTCAACAATTTATTAATTAAATAAATATTTAATAATTTAATAACTACCATTATCTTCTCAAAAATTTAATTAAATATTTATCCTACATTTAATTAGTTATCATGATACACCATTATTCATGTATCATAATAAATCATTATTCATACACCATTAGTTATCATGAGCTTGTTTGAAGAAGAATACAGACAACTTCATTACATAGATGAGCAAAGTTAACAAATTTCCTCTATTTCATTTATAACTTGTGCTTGATGAAGACATGATGATCTTTATAAAAATAATCAAAATTTTTGTTTAATAAGTTAACAAACATAAATACAAAATAATATTACATCCGTTCCAAATTATATGATCATTATTGACTTTTGAAAGTCAATTTAAGACATTTTTAAACTTAAATTTGAGACGGTTCATTTAAAATTATTAAAAAATAAATCTTACAATGAGTAATACTTGTTAGATAGTTTATAATTTCATTGTTATATCAATTAAAATTAAAAGTATTCAATTCAATTTTGAATTTGAAAATGTCTTAGTTTGACTTTAAAAAAGCAATAATATTCTTAATTTTGGAACGAATGGAGTAAATAAAATTAAATAGCATTTACCTTGGAGGGAAAATAATTCAAAATATTTTGGTGAGATTTTTCTATGTGGTGGATTAGGAATTAAAAGAAGTCAATCAAAGGTTTATATATGATAATTTGAGACAAATATGACATTTTAAAGAAGATATATAGACATTTTAAAAGAAAATTATAGAAATTGAAACTAAACTCACTTGCTTTTAAGTTTTAGGTAAGTGGAGTGCACTCTCTGTTGATTTGGATGGAATTGAGTTAGTTTGCTATGTTTATGAAATCACAAGTGATTAAAAGTTCACTTTTGAACTATAGGTGGTTACAAGTAATTTTGAATTAATCACAGGTGGTTATTTGTAATTTAATCAAAATACTACCCCTCCGTCCCAGGATAAAAGTTCTCCATTGAGTTTTATGATCAAATTGACCATTTTTTAAATTAATAATCAAACATATATATTTAGATTTTTAAAAAGGCAAATATAGAGATACGTACTAAATTGTATGCAATTTATAATGTTTATAGATTTTTTGCATATACATAAAAGAATAATAAGATATATTAATTTGAAAAAATAGTCAATTTAACCATAAAAGTTAATAGAAGATTTTTATCCTGAGACGGAGGGAGTATAAGCCAAAACAAACAAGGTTTGTGAAACTAATAAAGACTAGCCGAAATATCATTTTCTTTAGATAAATTTACTCCTTTTGAATAACATATAAAATGAGTCACCTTATGTATTGCGATAAATTTATACCAAATTATAATTGTAAAACTTATTAATACATGAGATTGATAGAAATTATAAGAATGTCTCACACATTACGCATCTTTCCAAAAAAAATTATGACTAATACATATTCACGTAACTGACAATTAAAAAGTCAACGTAAGCATTTATAATATATATAAAAACTAGCTATCACCCGTGCCTACGGCACTACACTACACGTGCCTAAGATGCTTGATTTAGCACTAGATTTTTCCAAGCTTAATAAGGTAGAGGGAAAGGGGTTTCGACCGCTAGAGAAGGAAGAGTTGGGGTTATATTTGGCGACAGGGAGGAGGAGAGATGTCGGGGTATAGGTTGGCCGGACGGTAAGGGGAGAAGAAGACTGGGCTCGACAGTGAAGAGGAAGAATGAAGAGAGCTGAGGCTCTTAGACTTCCAAATTCTTTTTCTCCTCCGACCCAAGTTCCTCTCCTTTGTATCTCTTCTTCAACCGACTTCCCCTTCTCTTACTAGGCATATAAGCGTTTTAGGGCTTTTTAATTTAGGGCTAGGTTTGGTCGGACGGAGTAGTGGGGAAGAAGATGACTGGGTCGGCCAATGGGGAAGGAAAAGAAAAAAATACCTTAGGGCATAGGGCTTGTGATCGGAAGTTTTTGAGAGAAGATGAAATGAAATGGGGGATATAAAGAAGAAATCGAGGATATAAAATGAAGGGTGGGATTTATCCCATTTTTTTGACGGTCCTGATTAGAAGTTGGGTGAGCGGGAATATTTTTTTTTTTCAAAATTCCTTATACTTTGTTATATAGATGGATAATGTAAACCATATGATGGGCAGTTCTGAGTACGATATTAACCCTAATAGTTGTGTAGAAAGATAAATAGAATGGACAATGTTAAATTCCAACTTCCAATGTCTAAATGATATGGTGATTCATTTTAAATCTGATATAATTTTAAGGTATTTTAAGTATATGTTTGGTTGTTAATGGTGGTGGGTGGCATAATATGATGACACAATTATCACATATTTCCATTCCATTGAAACGAATTTTATTCCACCACCTCCCTCGTGTTATTCCATTGAAATAATTTATCCTTCAAAATAATCATCAAATATACTATTTTTTATTTCATTCATTCCTCCGTTTCGTTCTCTCAAACCCAGACATAGCATGTATACTCCCATATCAGAAACTGAAGCAAGCGCGCGTCCATGGTAATTTAGTAAGTACTTGTAGGTTCGCATAGCACAGAAAGAAAGCTAAAATAAGCAATCATACAGTACAAGGAATTGAATCACTAGCAAATCAAAAGGTTTAGAATCCTTACAAACAGTAATATTATCCATTATAATTCCATTGATTCCAATACCAACAAATAGTCAATCTTAACCCAACCAAACTCACATACTGACATATACAAGAATTCAAAGTTTTATAATGCATGTTAAACTGGAGAACCATCAACACTCAAACTTACTGGATCGATTCATTTTCCAATTCTATGCTATATCTGGCCTGTTTTTTATGCTATACATGGTCTATACGATGTATCAAAACTGGTAAAATTGTGGTGCCAGAGAAAATTGGCTCAAGGGCTCTAACACAGCACTAGGAATGTAGGATGATATGTACTTGTCTTTGTCTCAGTTGTCGAAAGTGGAAGGTTTATTCAGAAAAAAGTATATCTACCTTGGGCAAATTTCAGCAAACACGGGCAATTTCTTCCTTTGATTGGGACAATAGAGAACACTGTGTATATAAGCGTCAACATTTTCCCTTGATGGAGCTTTGTCAGTTGAAGTCGAAGAAGGTAAGGCAACCTCAATGCCATCATCTAGGGGAGACCAGTCAGTGCTAGCAAAGTTGACGCTGGTGCTGTTGACACTGCTTAAGGCATGCTCTAGTTTGATAGGTGTGATTGTTTGAGTTGTTGCAAAGGGCACCATGACTGCTGATTCTGTTGGTAATGCAGGTGAATTGACCTGATGATGAATAAAGCGGCACTTAGAGCCATAACTGCATGAACCTGAACTATATGACTTGCATGTCTGAGCCTACAATTACCAAAAAAAAATAAAAAATTATTCATTTATAATATACAAACTTATGTTTACACAACTGATAAAGTGCACATAATCACCAGTTAAATAATAGCATATTTTTTAACAGGTGATGCTTTTCACTGCATATATCGAGATGACTTTTTTACCTCTGATTTGTTCTTGTGAGGAAATCGGGTTGGGCGCAGCTCTTCCTTTCCATGTGCAAACTGCAAAAAGATGGAGTTACCAATGTAAATTAATATCAGATTGCAAGTGGAAGACAGTTTATCCAATAGTAAAGTTACTGCATTTCAAACAAGACACTGGTAGGCATTATTAGTATTTAGAAACAACTGAAGCATCTTGCAAAGGATGTAATGAGGCTCAAGTCAAGTAGCTCTCATTTGGGCATTTTGCAGCATTCCAAATTATATCCTACTATGTTAAAAAGAGAAGAAATGGTTTTGGAATTGGGACATCTTGGGCTAGGTTTATTTTAACGGAAATCTCTTTCTAAACAAGTTTCTGACATTTTGGACGTTTGCAAGCGGTCGAAATCGTTCTACAAGATCAATACACATTTAACTAAAGTACTTCAGAAAATGATGAGCCATTTTAAACTAGGCAAGTACTTTTACATAAACAACACGAGTTATTTTCCCATGCTTTCCTCAAACAATAGAAGCCTTGATTAAATAAATACTCTGGCTCATTTGGAGAATCATTTCCTGACATTAAACACTAGGAAAAAGCATTTTTGTATCAATAATTTTTGTTTAGCATTAAAAAGATCTGGATTCATATAACCTTCTCTACCATAATTTATAGTACAGGCTTCTATAGATTTGTCTTACTGCATTAAGAGAGAGAGAGGTGACCTGGCATTTGGTTCCATAGCGGCAACTACCAGAATCCTCCCACGACCGACAAATCTCCGTCTTGTAGCTTCTACCCCCTGATGACGACGATCCGCCAGAATCCGACGTCGATGACGAAGACCTAGTCCTCGCACTGGTCACTGGCCCCACCAGAATTCCATCCATTACCAGCACGTCCTCCTCCACCTTCACCGGAGTCTTAAACACCGTCGGCGACCTCGACTGCTGCGAAATCTGCAAGTTCTCAATTGACGACAACGGCGATCCAGATCGCAAGTATCTGATGAGCGGAGAGTCCAGACTCTCCAAATTAGCTAAATTTTCAGAATTAGCACGCGAATCGAAGCTAGGGCTTTTCCTCGGATGATGATAAAAACGGCCTTGCTGCTCACTGATCGGCGAAATGGCGCCACTCAACGCCATGAGTTTATGAAGGTTAGAATTGTTGTCACCGTAAAGGCGTTCCATAGAGTTCTTTCTACAGAGAGAAAATGAAACAGTTATTGAATTAATGTTTATAATTAACTTACACAACTATAATTCTATCAAAATTATGCATTTATTGACAAGCTTTGACATATTAATTTCATCAGTGATTAGCTCTGTTTACAGACTTCTATGTTAAGTAATTTGCACTTCACAATTTTGAGTTTTGAACTCCCGCCTAAATTTCAATTTCTTGCGATCAAGCAAAATTCGAGCTGGCAATCAGAACTTGACTAATTTAGATAAACAGAATGTAAAAATTTGGACTATTTTCATATATGAATATATTATAAGCGCGTAAATTTACGATCTAATCAAATTTCCATAACTGAAACAGAGGAATTTATATAATGCCGTTTCATTAAAGTGAATAAAGAGATATAGCACAGAATCAATTTGTTTGAGTGAATTAAGCACACAGAATCAAACACAGGAATTGAAAACAACAGCATGTAAACTCCAAATAACTGCATTACAAATGAATTTTTAACAGAGATTAAGAAGAAGAAGATACCTGCAATCTTTGGAAATTCGGATTCAGAAAATAAGCGGAAAGAAGGAATTTTGAACTGCTACGATTCGGTCGGAAAATATGAATTTCCGCCAATCGTAGACAACAAAACTGAAGTTAAAGAGAGTTGTATGCTACTGTACGTCACTCTTATATACGAGTACTATATAATATATATACTCGGCATACATGTGGGCTCCACCTGATCTTTTTTTATGAACGAATTTACATTGTATTACTAAGTTTGAAAATTCAAAAAAAAAAAAAATAGACGGAAAACTTAAATTTCTATCCAATTGTTAGTTATTATCGATGTTATGTTTAGATTGAAAAATAGAATAGAAAGATGAATGTGATGAAAAATAGTGTATTCGATAATTATTTCGACGGAAACATTATAATAATATAATAAAAATTAAGAATTTTGTTATATATTATGAAAGTTTTTTTGTCTATATAAATTCATATGGGTTGGTAGAAATTAAGAATGCTCCTATCATAATCTATTTTATTTTAGGAAATTAGTCCCTCCGTCCCAAATTAATTGCTCAGTTTTGACTTTTTAAAGTCAAATTGACCGTTTTTAAAACTGATCGTTTTACTATTTTTGCTAAAATATAGGTGAAGAGATTATAACCAAAAGAAAATATATAAAATTTATTACTAACCCCAATTTTTATAATTTTAGAAATATATTTATATATGTTTAATTATTAATTCTAAAAATAGTCAATTTGGCTTTAAAAAGTCAAAACTGAACAATTAATTTGGGACGGAGGGAGTATTATTTTCACAAGTAAAAATTGATATTTTCACAATGTTTTCTCTCACATAAGTGTAAGGTTCATTTATTATTTATGTGAGAATAACTTTGTGAAACTATCACTTTTACTTGTGAAAATATCAATTCTCCTATTTTATCTCATAAACTTTCATATTGGTTGTAATTCAACTTCGTCATAAATTTGTCCTAAATAATTTCCAAAAAAAATAATTAAATTCTTTTGATTTTCATTTTGTGTGAGATGATGAAATGAGATTCATCCGGATGAAATTGATATATGTGACAATTATGTTGTGCACCATCCATCATCACCAATAATTAAATTTGCACTTGATATACTAAATAATTATTTCATTCACTCAATCCAAACGTAACATGAATTTTCTAATGAATGAAAAAGGGAAAAAATGAATAGAAAACTTGATCAATTTTCTTGTCATAATTTTTTATTTGAAAATGAATAAATTTGGACAAAACTAAATAACAACAATAAAATTTTATAATATAATATCTATTTACCCTTTACATTATAAACATAACAAAACTGATACAAATATAAAATAATATTTCGAATGTAAAATTTACGTTTTCTTGTCTTGTTTATTTTCTATTTTTATAGATTCAGTAATACCATGTAAGCAAATTTATAGTGTTAGGGATGACACTTAAACCTTCAAAAGAGGTATTATTTAACTAAAACCCCTTGAAATAAGTATTACCCAAATTTCATAAATTTAAGGTCGAGTACAAGTAATATACTACTCACCCTGCAGCCGCCTTTATATATGGAACCGATCCATACTTGGCCCCCGTGTGTGTGTGTGAGAAGTATAAGACTGTTTTTTTCCAAAAATTAAAATAAATTCATATAACAATTTAAATTTTAGAATTTTAAAAATCAAATAGAATCAACGTTAAATGAAACTATTTTTCTAGGAAAGATGAAGTATATAATTAATGACATGTTAAAAATCTCATTTCATTTTATAATTTAAAAAAAATAAAATATAGGGACAGAAAAATAAAATGTATTCCGGAGGTAGTAAATACAGAATGCATCAACAAAAAGCCTATAAAACCAGAGAGCTTATACAGAGTCATAACTAACACCTTTTATACACACTGCATGGTTTCAAAATCAACAAATTACCAACACAAAACTCTCAACTGGAGAGCTAGCTTAGCCAAATTTAACATCAAATCCCATCAATGGCATTCTTCAAGTCCCCGCCAAGCAACGACATTAAGCCCCCACCATGAACCCTCCCCTCCGGAATGACAAATTCGAAATTCTGCCTCATACCACTGCCACTAATAGAGCCACCAGCACTACCAGTGCTGCCCCTAATGCTTCTTGCTTCCCCTTGCTTCTCAGAACTCAACGGTCTTATATAAGACGACGAGGACTTCATTGATAAAGGAACCAATACCTGAGGTGGTATGAGATGTTGCCTTTTAGCTGGCCTCTCCAAGGAATCAATAGAATCCAAGGCCTCAGATAAAGAATAAGTGTTTGTGTTGTCGTAGCTACTTCTGGTGGTAGAAACAGCAAGCACAAGCCCGTGGAAGAGTCCTGGTCCAAGCATACCTGTCTTGTTTGAATTGTGGTCTTGAGCCATGCTGCTGTGTGCTGCACATAGCCCGCTCCTGCCCCTAGCAAATTTCTCGCATTTTCCTTCTCCCCAGTTGCATCGCTTTCCACCTCCGTGTGCCTTGCAGAAATCTGTGCTACCTTGTGCACTCTTGCCACAGTTTTCGAACTTGCAACGTTTTCCTCCACCATGCCTGACGCAGGAATCAGTTCGTCCGCGTGCACTCTTTGTGCAGCCTGGAACAGAACATCGCTTTCCTCCACCATGGGCAACACAAAAGTTTGTGCCTCCATGGACACTCTTGGGGCAAATTCCACCACCATCAAATAGGCAACGCTTTCCCCCACCATGCCCTTTACATAGTGGTGTGCTACCTTCTGCGCCTTTAGTGCACCCTGCAAAAATACAACGCTTTCCACCACCGTGGGCTTTGCAGTACATTGTGCTACCTTGAGCTCCCTTGTCACAGCCCTGGAATTGGCAACGGCGTCCACCCCCGTGAGAGATGCACAAACCAACCTGACCCTCAGCACTTCGGGTGCAGCCTTCGACCTTACACCTCTTCCCCCCACCATGCTTGATGCAAAGCCCAGATTTTCCCCGTGCTGCTTTAGAGCATCCTTCAGGATGCCCGCATCTTCTCCCGCCACCGTGTGCGATGCAGTAGTCTGTCCTGCCCTCGGCGCTTTTAGTGCATCCGAGATGTTGGCACCTCCTACCTCCTCCATGGGCTTTACAATAGGCAGTTCGGCTCTCAGCTCCTTTATTACACCCTGGTTTCTGGCATCTCTGCCCACCCCCATGGCCAATGCAAAGACCAGTTGCCCCCCGTGCTCCTTTTGTACACCCTCCAAACTTGCATTTTTTAGAATTGCTGGTTTGGCAATTTGATGGTGTCCCATCTGTGGCAAGGTCAGAAACCGTGCCCATTGAGTAATCCGAGACAGCAGAAGGCTCAGAGCTCAACTGAGAAGGATGGCTATGAGATTTTGTCTCAGGCTCCAAATATTCTTGTGATTGCCAAAAAGCTTTGCTGCTATCCATTCTTGGAGCCAAAAGCAGTGACGGCATATAGCCACCTGATTTCCTGGCAGATGTAGAACCCTCATCATCAACAGCAGGGACCACAGATCTATTGCCAACAATAGCTGCTTGGTCAGGTTGATTAGATGCATTCAAATCAGTCTGAGATGAAACTGAATACTCGAGCAAAGTTGTAACTTCTTCTGTCCCACCAGAAAGGCCAAGTTTCAGAATTGAATCACCCCCAGATGACAATTCCTGATGCAAAATGGTGCCAGCTCCTTTGTTCTTATTAATTTCAATAGGGTAGTATTCATCAGAATATATACTTGGTGTTGGACCCAATCCAAGCACCAATCTGCAACCATCATCAGATGCATCGGAAGAAACAATGTGGTTTCCAAGGTCAGTTCGAGCTCTTCCAAATCCCGCAGCCTTGTTTCCTCCATAACCAAAGCAATCCAGGCGTAATGTCGTATCACTGGAGTTCTTATACTTTCTCGATTTACCATTACAAGTGAACAATGTACCATTCTGGTTGAGATCCATTTTATGGATACTTTATACTAAATTGTTGAATGATAATGGGACTAACTAGCAGGCTACTGAATGGAACTAGGAAGATCTATATATCAAGATGAAAAGAGCTAGAAGAAACCAAAATAAGCTACCTCCTCCACTCACAAATCCTGATGTATCTGATCTATCCATTTTAGTGACTATCTACAAGGGGCTAAGGATCTTATTTTGGAACCACTTAGATATATCTGACTACATTACTTGGGTAGAACCCTTTGATGAAAGTGATCAAGACTGACGTATAGAGGAGCGTGAAGTGTCTTTTGCTCCTTGATGAAAAATCCGTAAGCTTCATTCACCTAACAACAGAAAGAGATAGACATGAAGAATAACTAATCAAGAACAGGGAAGTTATAATCATGGTCTTAAAAAAGAATCAGACAAATACATTGAATTACTAGACTCAAAAACATAAATCCAACAAGCACATCTTAAGTTGAATTCATCCACCAGTAATATATTGAGTTGTGATAAAATGAAGTTTAGAGATTATACTAGGAAAGGAAAAAAAAATTTATTAGTAGCAGGAAACAGGTCGGGTAGCAGCAATTTTAACCAATGAACAAATATATCTAACAGGTATGAACCAATAAATAATACGAAATTAGAAAGAAGGATCGCAATACAACAAAATGATACTAAAAAAGGATCGGAATACAACAGATGGAAGCAATCTTTTACCTCAGAGATTAAGAGAACTAGTCTTTGAAAGATTAAGTAAAAATCATTTTATATCCTTTGGAGAAGTACGGTATAGCAAAATTATTTAAAACAAATCTCACTTTAATTTTACATCTTCGTATTAGAATCACAGAAATTTCTGATTGTTGGAATTACAATTAGGATAGCTGAAAAAGATCACATAGATTTTTGAGGTTCTCTTGCTTACCCAGTAATAGCTCTTTTTTCAAATTTTTCTAAGGTTTATAATTACGATACACAGGTTTTTCAGAATGGCTTATTGCAACAGAAACAATTGGCTAAATAGCAAAAAAACTTCATTATCCATCCAACCTTCAAACAGACTAAAGCTTAATTTTCAAAGTGGAAGTTAACTGAACCGAAAATTAAAATATTTTGACTCTTTTTAGAAATTATAAGATTCTAAAATGTCCAACAGTAGATATCATAAACATCCAACTTACAAAACCAAATAAATCACACGGAATTCAAGGTAAAACAAGCACCAAAACATGACATCTATGCAAACAAGCAAAACAGATAATTAAATATTAGAAGGACGGTGGACCAAATTTCCTATTAATCTGTGCATCATGTAAAATACTCCAGTTATAAACTACTCCTTGAAATCTACAAATGATAAATAAAAAACAATAAATTTTACTCTAAGAAAGACAAATAAAAACAACCGAGGGAGTATTAAAATAACACAATCAAATAGGAAAACAAAAAATAAATAAATAAACTGTTCTATAAGACTAGAACACCAATCTTAGTCATAGACTCATAGTAACCAAGAAAAAATTTAAATTTTCAAAAACAAAGAAAGATTATTCCAAACACATGATCATAGAAGATAACAAAGAAAAGCACAAACTTTAAGTAACTATTTTAGATTGGGCCACCCAGCAATCAAAATACCAAATTCTCAATTGCTCTGTTTAGATTTATTAAATACCCAAATATCATAAATGCCTAATATTAGTAAATTCATAAACAAACCAACCAACTTTCTGTCAAAATACATCAAACTATTCACTATAGATACTTAGAATCAAGCTAAAGCCCATGTAACTAGAAGAAGAATCATGATTCATCAATCAAATAGTATATATGAAGCTTAGACTAATTAAAACCGAAAAGAAAGCAGAAAAAGTACCGTAGTTAACTTAGCAGATCTATGAAGCTACTCTCGACATCTACTCGACCATGGACAACTGTAGAGAAAAATAAATAGAGAATTTGGAGAGAGAGAGAGAGAAAGAGAATGGAGAAATGAAGAGAGAGGAGAGAGTTGAACAAAAAAAAGGAAGAGAGAGAGAGAGAGTGAGAGGAGAGAGAGAGAGAGGGGAACTAATTATTAGGTAATATGTAGTGATAAATAAAGGCAACTTGATTTGGGCGCTCTTAAGCTTATTAATTACTGGCTCACTCCTGAAAAATTGGTTTAGTTTGATATTCTTTAATCAAATTAATTAATTTAAAAATTAAAAATTAAATATATTTATTTATATTTTCAAACTCATAAAAATTAAATGTAATAGTAAATTCGATGTATTTTTTTATAGTTATAATTCTTTCACTTATATTTATAAGAAATTAATATAAATTTTATTTATAAAAATAATCAATTTGACTGAAAAAATAAATTAAATCAATTTTTTTGAGATGGAGGGAGTCCGAGTTAAAATTAATTTCATATATTTGTCGGTGTATATATGGATAATATTAAAATTATCACATATTAATACATTATTAGAAAATAAATTATATGAGACAAAATTATTCTTATCGTAATATTACTCATGTATACGTAATTATTTTAATAATATATTATAATTCTAATACTTCTCGTGCATAAATAATCCGCCTATCAAATTTAAACTCAATAATTAATGAAGCCGTCTCTCTCCTCTTGTGAAAAGTCGAAAATGCGCTCGGATAGATTGCAACTAACAACTGTTTTGTGGTGGATTTTGGGCATACGACTAATGATGTGGACCTTGCATACTTTTTGGTGACAATGAGGGTTTGAGTGTATGACGATTGTAACCTTGTGTTGGGGGTGAACCGAGGGGTTGGGATCGGAGGGTGGTTTTGTCATTTTGGGTTATTTTAATGGTAAAGGTCATTTTCGGGTGACGAAAATGGGGTGGGAAAAGTAGTGGCCGAGGTAGGGCTATCGTGGCGTGCCCAAATCACCAACTACCTCTAAACATTAAAATATCTGGTGGAATGGAATCAACTTGACCTAGCTTGGCTAATTTGGGTGGTTATTTCCTTGTGATAAATTTAAAGTTGTTAATTAGAAATCATTTTTTGTTTTGTGTAATATTTTTGGAAAAATTAGTTTTATTTTTAAGAGATAAAAAGAAAGTAACTTCGATCGCTTTAATAACTATAATCAAATAAGTGAAAATTGAGATAATTTTATTTTCACAATCAATTTTCAGCTTAAACGAAACATTTATTCATTGCTAGTCGAGTTTTTATGTAAAAGAAACGAATTTAAACTTCTCGACCATAATTTAGACCAAAGTTTTATGTGTCAAAAAATAAACAGAAACAAAATAGTTAATGAAAATTGTTTTGGCATATTAAATTGAAAAATAATATATAATACGCACATTTATATCAATTTTTTAATTACTAGCTATTTAAATATGTATTAATTATAATTATTATTTTTTTATATTAATATATTTTATAATTATAATTTAACATAAATTTATCGACTGCAATGACTTGTGCCCCCAACAAGAAAAGAAACAATCAATTCCGCACACGAGTCTGCTTCGATCCCTATTCGCTGCATCCAATCTGACCTTATTTTTTAATTTTTCCGAAATGTCCTCCAGCTGCACGTGTCCTATACTCATTGGTGATTACGTCAACCCGAAGCCGAAAAGCAAAAGAGAAACATACATATGACCACAGACCACCTGTATCTACTTTTCAACCACCAATCAGAGGCTCGGTAGATCCGTGTTTATGCCGCGTTACGTGTGCGAGCACACACACTACTGTGTGAGAGAGAAAGTTAGAGTATGTGTTGTTTTTGTATGATTGTGCGTGCAAATGTCAGATGTCAAAGCTATAAACTAAGCACAAATATTCGCATAGAACTCGCAAAAATAAATAAATAAATATATATATATATATATATATATATTTGCATAGGACAAAAAAGATTGGCACGGAAATTAATGCACCATGACACGTGGACAATTATGATTGAGTGAAGATTATAAGTTGTATTATTTGATGAACTCCGGAGTCTCCCCTCACCTTGCTGTGAATTGGATGGATTGAGATATGTTGGTTAGCTAGTGAAAGTAATTTTCCCCTTTCATTTTTTAAAAACATATTCTATTACAATTGAATTTTTAAGAATAAATTTCATCTTACAATCTACAAATAACTTAAAAAAGAGGGTCAGAAGAGGAATTAGGAAATTCTAGGTAGGTAGAGTTTGCGAGTTTGCTGAACTTGAAAATCTAGGTAGATAGAGTTTGCTGAACTTGTGAGGTTATATAGTAAAAAAAAAAAATCTTTACCACTAAAATGTCACTATAATTTTTTTTTAAATTAAGATTGTAATGTTTCTTCTTTTCTTTCTTTTTTTGGATAAATTTATGGAATTTATATTATGTGCATTGAGAATTGTACAAAAAAGTCGCTTATTGTGTTGAAACATGAAATATCATTACCCATAAATTGTTTTTTCTTTTTAAAAACATTGGTGAGAGAATTACAATAATTACTACTCCTTATGTCTATAAAAAGATGACTAAAAATATAATTTTTTTTGTCCCCAACAGGATGAGAAAAAAATACATAAAATGAAAGATAAATATGTCATTTAGCGGAGTCTATTAGTATAATAAAAATAAAAGTACTTATCATTTTATAAAATGTTGTGAGGTCACTGAAGATAAATTTAAATTATTTTTTCTCTCTTTTATCTACTTTTACTTTTGTAGTATATATGCAAATTGCACTTTACTCGTTCTTTTAGGGACAGAGAGAGTAATTTAGTATAATTATATAAAATACTCATATAATAAGATAAAATTCACGTAATTGGTTTCAAAATTAACATTAATTACAAATTTCGCAAAAATAGGAGGAGAAATAACAAGCTCACACAAATGTCAGAATATTACTCTTAAGAAAACCGATAGAATCAAATCCTATAGTTATAGATCTCAAGGTCTATTATCAAGTTAAAACCTCGTTAGCAACTCCTTTTTTAACAAAAAAATGAAGAAGAAGAAGAACATTCTAAAACAGATGAAACTTGTTTATATTTGACCACCAATATAAGCAATACCATGAATTCCATGTGGAACCTCCCCAAACCAAAACGAGGAAGCTCATAAATAGAGGATTGGACTAAATTAGGCCTGTAAATCTAATTAGTTAATAGTTACGCCAATTCATATTAATTGAAATTAATTACGTTGATTAATTATTTTTATTTATTTAATTGAGTAAAATTTAAACCCAAATTTCTAAAAAAAAAATATAAATTCAAACCGATTAAATTATATTTTTCGACCCAATTTTTTCATTCCAAATTCAAATCATTAACATCGTAACCGGTTATCAGTAGTACTGGAGGGGCAGGGGCACGTGTCATGGACTGAGAGGAAGATGATTGCCTTTTTTGAAGGAGGAAAAAGCAAGGTGATTGCCTTTTTTATTCGTATAGTGGGGCTACGTCTGAATATATATGTATATGTATGTTAAATTACAAATTTAAAGTCAAGAGATTTTAAAATTCAACAATAATATGAGTTGACTAAAAATTTCGTAAACAGCAAATATGGTAACTAACACTCTTTCTAAGTTTAGAGAGAAAATCTAAAAATCTCTCCAAAAATTTTAGGGAGAGAAAATTTAAAATTTTTAAAAAGAAAATATGATAATTCACTTATTATATATCTTTCTAAAAATTTTAGAGAAAAAATCTAAAAATCAAGTGTACAAAAATTTTAGAGAGAAAATCTAAAATTTTAGAGTTTGTATAAAAATTTTTAGAAAGATGAAAAATGTATAAAACATTAGAGATAGAAGATGAAAGAATATAAAAATTAAATATCATAAATAATTTATTTAATTGGACCATAATAATGGTAAGGTTGAAATTTGAAAAATGGATTAACCCATATTTCAAATTTCATATTTAGCCCATAATTATATGGGTCTAAGTTCTAACCCACACTCCCTATATTAAAAATAGGTAATGTGATTTTAGTTATTAAATAGAAATATAACCAAATTTTATAAACTAAAATCAACCCATAACTATATTTTATCAGACCTAGACTAAATTAGTATAAGTTGATATATAACTTTATTATCTTTACGGTGCACATAAGAAAAACTAATAATCTCAAAATATCTCTTAAGAATTTCGTGAATATATAATTATGCAAGATATCAAAGAATACAACTGTTATATCTAAGGAAAATGATATATATTGCGAATGTTTACGTCGAATTTTTTATTGTCAGGATAAGTATTAATGGTAACTTTTTTGAAAATATGTGTAATAAGTGGAGCCTTCTTATAATTTCTACCAATCCCATATATTAAGTTTTGCAATTCTATAATTCAATGTAAATTTATCGTAATATATAACAAGATTTTATTTCTAATTATAATCATGTTTGTGGGATTTGAGATATCACATTTAGATGTCACTAAATAGTTGGGATAATTTTTTTCAAAAAGATGCAGATCGATCAAGTAATTTAGCCATATCAAAAGATGGAGAAAAGTCAATAGAGTGATAATGATAGGAGTTATATTTTTCCAAATTGTCGTGTATTATATATGTTTTCAACATAATTGATCATACCAATTATTATGTTGATTTATTGCATAAATAATAACGTCATGAAAAGGGATGTAGATTGGTTGAAATAGAAATAGCCCATTATTGATGGCGTTTCAAATTAATATTATACTCAATATTAAGGTTTATTAGGAGACGTCGGTCAAAGTTTAATCTAATACTCAATATTAAGGTTTATTAAGATTTAGGACTCGTCGGTTTAGGTTTATAATAATAATACTGATCTCTCTATTCCATGAAAAGGATATGTCAATTTTTTTTTGTTTTTCAAAATATATATATATATATATATATAATTTCTTTTGATAGTCGTATAAGTTATAAAAATAACACATTATTCTCAATTTTTTCAACTCACTCTCATTATAATGTCATCACTTTTAAATTAAAAATACTTAATAAATTTATTGTGAAACAGGAATTTTACTTTATTTTTGATTTGATATAACTAAATATATGCGAGGTACAAAATGGTTGATATATTTTGAGAAATGATATATATTGCGAATATTTATGTCGACTTTTTTAATTGCTAGTTACTTGAATAAGTATTAATAAAAACTTTTTTGAAGAAATGTGTAATAAGTAGGGTTCTCTTATAATCCTTATCAATTTAATATATTAATAAATTTTACAATTATAATTATAGACTCATATATTTTTGTCAAAAGCTGTTGGTTCTTTCTAAAACTTATTATAAAAATTCCATAAGTAGATTCCTAATTTCGGAATATTGAAAAGGGTAGTAAACTTAATTTATATCACCATAAAACAAAGACAATTCTAAGTAGGGTGTATGCCTGTCCCCTGTCTAACCGAACTACTAACATTGATTAGTCGGAAATTTAAAGTTGAAAATAGACTTGGCATTGTTCGAGAGAGACTTCTCACCAACGCTCGTTATTCATGCCAATAGTGTCATATTTTATGTTCGAGGATTAATAATTTTACAAGTAAAAGTGCCATTTATGTTGGATTCTACCCGCATAAATATTAAACATCAAATATTTATGATAGTGAGGACCTTATAAAAATAAACTTCCCCACTCAAGTAGTCATTTATTTATTACCTTCCAAAGAATAGAAACTGTCATTCTAACCCCTCCTCGGGAGATTCCATCCACAAATACAAAGTTTATGGTTTACTGATATAACTCATTACCATTTAGTTATTTTTTTTTGTTGGTCATGTGTATAGATCTAACTTCGGTCCCTATTCCAAAAAAAAAATCCCATTTTAAATTCTAAGTCAGTATGATATATTCTTAAAATTAAAATTTGTAAAGATTTATTAAATTTTAATTAATTATAAATATAATGTCCAGTAGTATGACCTAATGGAACGAAAAGAGGAGCAAGTTATAATTATCACATTATGTGTCTAGTTTAATTCTCACCAATTGTGTGAGTTTATCCATTTGTATGTAATTTATTTAAGTTTATACTAATATTCTTCTAAAATAGGATTAAAAAAAGAAAGGAAGAAACGAAAGCAAGAAAGGAGAAAAGTAAAGTCAAGCCAGCTGTTTTTCTTGTTTTGCTCATGAAATGCTTTAACTTACTTTGGGTGATGGGATCTAAGTGACATAATGTTGTGAAATGGGTATGTTTGGAACATTGATAAGTGGACTTAGGGAAAAGTTTTAAGTTATACATTATCTAATGTTATAACTGATAAGGTCTAAGCTTTACATCTAAGATAGGTTAAATGTAAAAAGTATTAAAAATAAGTGCTAACAACAATGAACCTCAAGTGTTTTTGTCTACTATTCCATTTGTAGATGATTACTAAATGGATCATGGTAAAGTATAGCGATTAAAAATGGGGAAGTTGGGGATCAAACTGTAAAATGAATAAAGAAAAAATGCGGAAAGTAATTGAAAAACGAGACAATTTTCAATTCAAACGATATATCTTGTGATTTTATATATGAACTTTTTTGTTGTAATTACGTGAATAAATATGAGTGATAACTTTTTTAAAAAGATATGTAATATGGTGAGCCACTTTTATAATCCTAACTATATATTTTTCAATTGTAATTCGACAAAATTTTTCACAACACATAACAGAACTATTTGGTTTTTAACTAAATAAGTTGTCCATAATCTTGTATTTCTTGCATTGCAACCGGCAAGTAATACATTCTTTTGTTTTTGGTTGGTATTTGTAAGTCATTGTTATCGCAATGTATTACAACCACAAGGGAGGGGGAGTGTTGAACCTAGGAGATAAAAGACTGTTGAAGCAGTTGTTTGTTTTCTGAAAGCCCATCTATTTATTTCTGGCCTAACATGGACAAGGCTCAACTTTTAATTCGATGAGTTCATGCTGGCCCATTTAAGAAGCCTAGCCCAAGAGGATAAATTGTCAAGAGAATCCTTGTTGGAATACTTTCTTCCAAGAAAACAAAGAAAAAGATGATGATCCATGGCCATGAGGAATAGGCAACAACCCAATATTAGATCCTCACATTCAAGGAGCTTTTCAAATTTCCTATATGAAGAACATGTACCCCCAATGCCACTTTTCTGTTCCCAAGCTCATCCACTAAACTCAAATGATTGCAAACATCCACATTGAACCTTACTAGTCCTTGTGCTTGTGGTGCCAAAAATACCTTCTCAAAGCCCAACAAGTGCTTCTTAGGTGCATTGTGCACTGCCGGAGGACTCGAAAACAAGAAAACCGTGTGGCTTCCGCCCATTTTTCCTGCGTTTTTAACCCTCAAATGAACGTCGAATGCTACGTTCTTGCAACTCTGTTCGACAGCATCGATTGAGTTGCACCTAGATGACTTGCAAACATGGCCTTCCTCTAGTGGTATCGCGACAAGTTTAGGCACTTGGACTAAATCATGATTGAACTCGGAGTAGCTTAGTCCATCCCCAAAATTGTATATTGTTGGGCCTGTGTAGAACCGGTAAGTCCGGCCAGGATAGCCCGTGGCAGGGTCCTGTCTCATGTTCATGTTTGTCATGCTGACCTTGTCTACATATGATTGTGGATACCATGTCATAGGTAGTCTTCCACCTGCAATAAGAAGACTTTTGATGTGAACTCTATAATTTTTTGATTAATATTGTTAAAAGGTAAAATAGTATTGTAAAAATTGCAAAGTGGACCTAGGCATCAAAGGCCGCACTAAACTCTTGGGCTGCCAAGCCATTTTCTTGGGTGGTTTTATTTATTTATTTTTCTATTACAATATAAAACATGCAGTAGATCTAAAGATCTAAATTTTACTTGAAAAATTACTAATAAAAACAATTTTATAAGCCATAATAAATTCATTTTAAAGACTGTAGAGTTTCAAAAATTTCATCAAGTCAGATGCAATAAAGGACTAATTCAGCTGAACCGGGGCCTAGGCCTAGAGCCGAATCAAGGCAGTAGACGATCCCCAAGCATCTAATAAGCATGAGTTTTTAGAACACAGTGATAAAAGAGAGTTTGATAGACTTACTGGGATTATAAAATCCAAAAATCACATCTGCTATTGCAGCTCCACCAGCTTCACCAGGGAACCCAACCCATAAAATGCTTGTGACTTTTGGGTCATCTTTTGCAAATTGTACATCCATTCCCCCTCCAGACATAATAACAAGAATAACTGGTCCCTTTGATGCCTTTGTAACTTCTTGAATTAAACGTGTCTGTTGTCCTGGAAGATTAATGTCAATTCTGTCCTGGCTTTCAGTTTCGATAGATTGATCATCTCCCACAACTAAAATCGTCGCGTCTGCTGTGACTGCTATGTTCTTAGCAGCATCTAATTGTGTCGTGACACATGCTACATTGGCACAGCCAGGTGCATACAATGTCGGAACAATACCCGTTACACCTTGCAAAGGAGTTATGTATTTACATGGAATGCCTGCAACATATCAAAAAATTTGAAACAATCATGATTAATATAAATGCCATATTAAAAGGATCTATTAGAATTAGCTATTGATATTGCTAGAGCAAAAATGACTACGACGGAGGAAATATACATTTGACGACACTTATTATTCTAGCAATATCAACAGCCTTAAAATTTAATACCGTGATAATTTCCGATCATGGTTTTAGTGACATTGGCATTAGGTCCAATTACTGCTAAGGACTTAATGGCAGTGGGAGATAATGGGAGCGACTCGGGGCTGTTCTTGAGCAACACAATTCCTTGCCTTGCAGCTTCACGGGCCAGCTCCTGGTTCGCGATGGTGCACACATCTTTGGGGCCTAATTTCCCATAGAGTTGCTTGCTCGGATCGCCATCAAAGAAGCCAAGTCTTATCAATGTTGCAAAATTGTTGGTTACGGCCCTGTCGATTTCTGCTTCTTTTACTAGCCCCTCTTTTACTGCAGCTTCCGTGTGTTGTCCTAAGAATGCCCCACAGTTGAGATCCAAACCTGTTATATCAAAACATTCACTTAGCACCATTTTAACTTGAAAACCAAAATATTCGTTTTCGATTTATCCCCAACAACGGAAGAAAGGGGGAAAGTGAGGAAGAAACAGACGCAGAAATAGAGTTCCGCAATTAAAGATACATCTTTAAAACGACAACTTTTAAGGATAATTTTATGTTTTCAAATATAGCCTTAGTATGGCTAGGAATTCGGTCGTGGTAATGTGATGTTGAAAATGACAGTGAAAAAGTAATGACAAGTTAAGAATATTATGTCACTTTATAGTCTTAAAATAGAAATGTATCTCTAATTTTAGAACGGACTAAAAAAGAAAATGTATATCTAATTTTAGAACATACGTAGTAATAAATATTGAAAATGTAGGAAATTTTATCAGTTAAAAAGCTAACAGATATGGACAAAGTTTTGGTATCCAAATGTTGGACATTAAGTATAAAATGATACCAAATGTCAAAAGTATAAAAATAGTACTTCAACTAATCTGGTGGACTAAAAACAAAAAGAACAGTTGTATGATTGTAGAAATTAAGGGTGGAAAAATTTGTCACCAGCTGTTAAAGAAATTGCTGCAGTTTCTTGGGGTGTCTTGGTGTAATGTTGGGACTGGAACATCACATTTAATGAATCACAGTCCGAACTTATGTATCTGCAGAACCAGAAATTCGGGTAAAATAAAGCATTGAATGTTTAGTAAAAATAGATGGTATGCAGCATTTTTTTTTAAAAAAAAAAATACCCATTTAGTTTCCATTTGCCTCGGATAACGCCTGCCAGTAGGTCTGAATCTCCACAAGTTGGCTTGCCATTAACTTGGTTGTAAGAACACATAACACTTGCCACATTCCCATCAATAACGCAGCTCTTGAATGGGGGCTGATATGTATCATCCATATCTTGCTTTGTTACCTAAGCCAAATTAAAAATCTTGTTAATACTTACAGAAAATGTACTAATATAAATAAAAACAAGTTATTTTTTTCAATTACTGTTAAATTTTTGTTTTTTATAAATTACCACAGCGTTGAAATGGAATCGATCAATCCCTTTCCAGTTATCGACATCATAAGCTGTATAGTGCTTGCAGCAAGCTCCAACCTTAAGGCGATCTTTATCACCGTCGTCTGTTTCTTGTAAACCTTTGACATATGATGTTGCATATTTACTTGAAAGCAAAGGGTCTTCTCCTGGTGTTTCATGGCCTCTTCCCCATCTAGGATCCCGAAAAATGTTAATGTTTGGTGACCAAAATGTTAGCCCAGCTAAACCAACATTGTACATTGCTCTAGCTTCAGTTGATACCACCTGCATACATTGAATATCATCTCCTTAATTCTTTTCTCCTTTTTATTTTCCATTTTTATGTTCAAATTTTCTTAGTCCTTTTTGTAAATTATTGCACTTTACAAAATGCACTCCACATACAAAGTGAGGCACTTTCCATACAAGTAATGGTCCTGTCATGGGCATATAACAAACGTCCAACACAAATATATTGCATGAGACATAAATGAACCAATTCTAGGTGAATCATGCATCGTAACACCACAGTCTCATATCGGAACATGTGAAATAGTTTGATATGTATATAAGGTTCAAAGCTACTATCAATATTACATTCAGTCAGTCAGTAACTTTTTAAGTGAGTTTGTGATGGGTTAAGATAACATAAGAAGATACTATTGAGACAGTGAATTGAACATTAGTACACTATGATTTGATTCGAATTTAAGATTTGACCCGAGTTATTTTATGCATGTATTTCAAAATGGAAAGGGAAAAAAAAGGAAAATGTAAAAACGTCTCTCTTGCAAGCTGTAATCTCTGCAAAGTCCTGAATTTGGTAAATGTCAAGTGTTCAAGTACTAAACGCAAGCTGGAGATATTAAGTTTATCTCATACTTTACACCAGTCAAAATCAGAATCATTAATATAGAGTAGATATGTTTTTTTTAAAAATTAAATCTTCTCCCTTTTAGCTTTAGAAGCTAAAGTAAGGTGGTGTTTGATAAAACTAAGTAATTAAGATCTGGTTAATACATCTTAATAAATTAGATCATCTGAATGAAATTAAATCTGAATTTAAAAAACTGTTTGATAACTAAAAAATGTAAAACATCTGAATGACACTATTTTATTATTTTAATTTCTGAGTTATTTAAAAATTTTATTTGAATGATTTTAAAATTTGAAATTGAATGAGTACAATATTTATTGAGATTATTTTTATCCATAAATTTTAAATAAACTATTAAGAGGTAGCTCTTAATAGTTAAGATTTGAGTTTCTGTTTTAATGATTAAGAGCCATTAAGAGGCAAAAATAATAATTTACCAAACAAAATTTGCCTTTGACCGAATCAGAGGCAGGTGAATTAAGAGACATTCAAACACAAACAAACACTACCAAAGCCCATGATTATTTCAAACACCCCAAGGCCAAAAACTATGGCTACATCAGCTTATCTAAATTACTAGTGGTTGCATATATTCTTAGAACCCAACCATTCACAATTTGAATCTAAATAAGAAAATGCAGATTAGTAATTTAGAACACATTCAAGTTCTTTACTTTATCAATCCATTTTCCCATAAACAAGTACCATATGATCAAAGCAATCAAAATTTGTTGAAACTAAATACAACCCACTATTGAGATAGTTCATTATGTCCATCTCCTCAGATATAATATATAAAATGCCCAGGATTTTTATCATCACAAATAAAGTTCATTACCTTTCCAATGGCTTTAAATAGAGACTTGTTGAATGAAGCTGCAGTGCAGATGACCTGAGGGAAGCTAGTTGCTCCGGGAACCAGCCCCGAAAAATGAGTCCCCGGACCGGCATAAGAGACTCCATGTAAAGCTTCAGACCACCACTCATACTTAGGTATCCCAAGCCTACTCACTCCCCCTGCAGCATTCACCAAGTTTATAATTTTCTCTTGCAATGTCAGCCTCTTCACTATATCCTCCACCCTTGTTTTTACGTCTAACGTCGAATCACAGAACTTGTAATTTTCGATTGCTGGATTCTTGGCGACATCGCAAGCGAAAACAGCAGTATTTTGGGCTGAAACTTGGTTAGAGGTCAAGAAAATATGGGAAATGATGAAACAGAGAATTTGAAAACAGAGGAAAACAGAGGAAACAGAGTGTCCTCTGTTTTTAGAGGAGGCCATTGTGTTTGATTTTCATAGTATCCATTTATTTATATAAATATGGTGAGGATATATATATATAGTGAATCATCTTACACCGTAGTCAATATTGAACTGCCAGGAATCACATGTTCTTTAAGACTAAGCTTGTTTGCAAAAATAACACTTGGGATTGAACTAATAATCCTTAATCTCTTATTTATTTTTAAAATTAGACTCCAGACTGTTAATCTCTAGATAACAAAATGACTTGAGATGAAGAATTATTTAATACTATGTCTAACCTAGTATTATAATCTCTCATCGTGAATTAAAAATTTGTGGATAAAAATAACATTTGTCTTTTCTAATATGATTAACGTATGTTTAAATTGGATTGAATGTCTTTTAGTCCTTGATTTTACCATTCAATTCCGTCCTTAGCTGTGATTGATTATTGCTAGCAAGAAAATTCTTGAATTACTGCTACACTTACTTGTTACTGCTCCAACTAGTGTTCAGGTATATGAATTATTGACTTTTATTTGTATTTTTCGTCTGAAAGTTAGGATCTTTTTGCTTTGGTTTTTAGTAATCGAATATTTTAAAACTTCAAACTAGCAGCCAAAAAAAAAAATGTTGAAACTTAAACAATAAATCCCGTTTTTATATGGTTCAGTAATTTATTTGCTAGTTTTTAGTTAAAAATAAAAAGTTTATTTCTCACTTTTTGTTTGGCATATTAGTTTTGATCCTGGTGTATGATATATTATACATTGTTATAGTTGTTTTTTGGTTGTCTAATAAATATAATAAATACATTTTGATTCTTTCTTTTCTTTCTTTTTTTCGGTCCAAGTCGGTTTAAATTATAATTTGAAATATCTTATTATTGGTAAGGGTATATAATAGTTTAAATGATTTATTTAATTTTTTAAATAATCCTAGATAAAACAAAATAAGACTATAACTATTTAATTATAAAATTAATAGTCTTGAGATTATAATCTATGAAAATATAGTTCTGAGATTATAATTCTTACAAACAAACATGACCTAAATCGTCTATAAAACCGTTTTCACCCTCCGCTGTACAATCTTGCAGTAAACCATACTCCATAAGATAGATTGATTGGGTAGGATCCTCGTTTCAAAATTATAAATATATTTTTTTTATCAATTTCAAAATTAAAAATATATTTTTAATTCATATTATCATGTGATACGAAATTCTTACGGTATCGTAAATTATATTCTAAGTAGACTGAACTGTTATGATATATTTGACAAAAATAAATTAATTTTTTTTAAAAATTCATATTAAAATTATATTTTTCATTTTAGAAAGATGGAGTGTGTGTGTGTGTATATATATATATATATATTTATTTATAGAGATGTGAGTGTGATTATTGATTAGTGTTTGTTGAGTGTTTTTATAGTGAGAGTGTAAAAGGAATAAAAAGGTTATCCAATTCATGATGTTATTTAGTATGATAGTCATCAATTTTAGAATCTCCCTCCCTCTCTCTCTCTTTCTCTCTCTCCAACTTGCATAAAACTTCCAAACGAAAAGTTGATATAGAAACTTGGAAAGAGAAAAGAGGATAATAAGTCACCGACTCGTATTAACTCCACTAACTTTTGTTTACGAGGATTATATTTAAAATTAAATTAGAACTATTAATCATGGAATAATAAAAATTGATATGATTTCTGAAATCTCAGTAACTCTCGTGAAAGATATTTTTGGGCTTCGTTCATACTAACCAAGCCATGAAATGAGAATGGTCAAAAAACCTCTTCTAGGATCCGATTACATATTTCTTAAATAAATAAAAAAGAAAAGAAAGTGATATTTCAGCAGGATTAAGAGCCTGTTCAGCTATTACTTATAAGTTGGTTTAAGTAATTTCTTATTATTTATGTGTTCGTTTGTGACTTGTTTTTTAATATATAAAATGACTTATAAATCATTTTAAAATAAGTAAGTTTGACCAAATATATAGACCATTTTGCCCTCATCTTAATTACCTTTACAACTTAGTTTAACTTATAAGTCATTTTAGCCAAATACTTTTACAATTTATTTTAACTTAATTTTTAACTTATAAATAAAAATAATGTCAAATACTTTTATTTATAAATCACAACTTAAAATGACTTACAAAATCATTTTCAATTTTAACTTAGAAATCAGTTTAAATTTAAGTCATTGCCGAACAGGCTTACTTACCAAATTCAAATGATATTTTCGTAGGTGGGTCCTACTTATCAAATTCATCATTCTATACCTAATTTATCCCCACTTAACACAAAATCGCAACTCTCTTTCCTACTCTACCCTTTCCCCTGCGTGTCACGACATCTAAGCAAGTTTGAAACAAGATTCAAATTAAGAGAAAAAATATTATATGAAATACATATTTTTAGCAGATTTTTTTCCCCAATGCATATGCAAGATGATTCCTTATAACTTTAAGACAATAAAATTTGTGAGGAAGAGAGAGAAGAAAGCTTAGGCAGGTCTCCAACTTTTTAGAGAAGAAAGTTTAGGCAGGTATTCAACTTTTCATTCCTTCGGAAAAAAACTTTTATTAACATAATAAAATGATCGGAAATGGACGTACCTATTGCAAGTGCTCACACAAATAAATAGCAATATTTAATCTTTGATTGATCCTTACAAATGGTAGCACATTGGGGTGAAGAATACGATGAAGAGTACTTTGTAGTTCTCATTTAAGTAATTCTAGGTCTTGGAAGTTGTTTTGTCATGCAGGTAAACAAGTGTTAATCAGAGCAGTTGCGACTTCCCGGTCAAAGTTTGGATAGCTCTAATTTAGAGACTCTAGTGGGCGATTGTCTATTGTTACGGAATCAATTTTAGGATTGTAGACTCTAGTTTGGTTTAGCTATTTTGGCTCAAATCTCGACTTTTAGTTTCTCTACCTTTTGGTTGAAAAATATTCATTCAAATATTCTTCTTTTAGTAGTAAAAGATGCTCTTAATTAATTAAATTATTTGACCCTTTGAACTGTTATAAATAAATAAAAAATAAATAAAATTGGGTCCATAGTCACAAAGTGAGAATCCAATTTCATTTTACGTCTGAAAAATACTCTGCTTTGAAATCAATGTTTAAAAGTATGTTTTAATGTTTGTTACGCATGTAGAATTAATGTTTGAACTTCAACATGTTTTGATGGGACCCTAATTCCTGATAATCAAAAATGTATAATGTGTTTAAACAATTTATATAAATAAATTATATTTTAATTAGCAGAGAATTACAATGATATAATATTTATAACAAAAATTATCTGAAACTTAACTAGTTAGTATTATATAAATATGCAACTTGTGTCTACTGTCTATTTTAAATCGTCTGAAATCAATATCGGTTTTGATGATTTAGAAAACGAGATTAATTTCTAATAGAATTACTATTTTTATAAGTAAAATTTAAGAAAAATGATATATATGTCAATAAATATTTGGCAAAATTAGATTTCGACCAACGTGAAAATGTATGGGATAAGATAGAATAAATTAAAATGAGACTCTTCTTAATTCTTATTTATCTCATATATATACATACGTCGCAATCATGATTCGACTGAAAACTTTCACAATCAAAATTTAATATTTTACAAAAAAATATTTACATAAATATAAGACCCATTTATTATTCATGGGAAAGGGTAGTTGTAGGATTTGTAGGATTATCAGTTATGGAGTGTTTAACCTTATTTGACAACCTGTGTAGTGTATTATTGTCGGCTCATTAACGTTTCAATTGTCTTTTTTCTTCACTTTCTTTTATGTATTCATATGTACATCTTTACTGATAGAATGAGGTTTTTACTGTTAATTTAAAAAACTCAAATATATAATTAGTCTAGAAAAAAGAGTATTATTTGTTTTTTATAAAATGAAATTCATTAAATTGATTAAAATAATAAAATAAAATGATATTCGAGTTTCTTGATGTAGTATCAATTTAGTTCTACTTGGTTGAACTTCACTGTTAAGAATGTTAATGTACTAAAATTTGAACCCTTTTTTTTTTCTTTTCAGAAAATTGTGGAATACTTAACACCTTATTATGTAATTAGAAATTTAGTACTTCTATACTTGTCATCAGAATTCAGAGCAGTGTCATATATAATAATTAGTACAATATCGTTCATAATATATACCATAATTAGTGTCAAGTTATTAGCATGATTGTGTGGTAGACCCAAAATTATTTATTTTCCGACATTATGTTGAGTAATTTCCGACATTATGTTGAGTAATTTTATGTCAATATTCAGTTCTTTTTAACATAAATTAAGATTTTTTTTAGACGTATGAAATATTGATTTTAATACCACTAGTGTAACACATGCTTCACCTCATTTCTCTTTCAAATTTGGTAATTAATTTTTGTTTTTTAATTCAAGTATTTTGAATGAAACGTTACATTCTATTAATTTACAAATTGAGGAGTTTAACGAGTGTTTTTATCTGCTATTATTTATCAGAGATGATCACATGTTAAACGTATTGAATAATAACAAAATAAAAAGTTCAGTACAAAATCACGTGTTAAGTGTATTCAACGGTTACAAAAATAAAATTTTTAATGAAAAGTTATACCTTTGATTAAGTTATATATAATATCACATTATCATTAGCAAGAATAGAAAAAGTATATCCAGAGTTTTCATTATCACTCGTTTTCAACTATCACAATCTTCTCGTAAGTATGAATCTTCCTTCTTTTTATTATCTCTTTTTTTTTTCTTTGTTTTATCTTTGACTTTTACAAACTAGTCACATCTCACTGTGAATTTTCTCATTTTCATTAATTTAGTACTTCTACTTGTCATCAAAATTTAGAGTAGTGTCATATATAATAATGAATTTAGAGCAGTGTCATACATTAGTTTGTTGTTTTCTCTCTAGTTCCTCCTAGTATAAGGTTAGTAGTTATTGTAATTTTCTCCTAATTAATCTGAATTTCTCTAGTTCCTCCTAGTATATGGTTAGTAGTTAGTGTAATTTTCTCCTAATTAATTTGAATTTATAATATCGAAATTTTGAATAAGATTCTTGATTAGATCTTTTGAAAATAGGGGTATTAAAAAAAAGAAAAGGTATTGAATAGACCCATTATAATGTGTATATTATGTCATCATTTGTTTCATCTTAAGTTTTTAGCATTAAAAGTTGAAGAATTAATATTTCATTGAAAAAAAATTATGTTTACATCTAAAATCTCAATATTCAGTTCTTTTTAACATAAATTAAGATTTTTTTTAGACGGATAAAATATGAAATATTGATTTTAATACAACTAGTGTGACACATACCTCACCCCATTTCTCTTTCGAATTTGGTAATTAATTTTTGTTTTATAATTCAAGTATTTTGAATGAAACGATACATTCTATTAATTTACAAATTGAGGAGTTTAATGAGTATTTTTATATGTTGTCCCTTATCAGATCACATGTTAAACGTATTGAATAATGACAAAATAAAACGTTCAATACAAAATCACGTGTTAAGTGCATTCAACGGTTACACAAATAAAAAAAATTAGTAAAAAGTTATACTTGTGATTAAGTTATATATAATATCCCATGATCATTAGCAATAATAGAAGAAGTTTAGCAAGAGTTTTCATTATCACTCGTTTGTCAAGTATTTATCTTCCTTCTTTGTATTCTCTCTATTTTTTTTGTTTTATCTTTGCCTTTAATTTACAAACTAGTTATATCTCACTGTAAATTTTCTCATTTTCATTAATTTTTTCAGTTATTCTTTCAAGATTTTTCGCTGTCGGTCATCTTTCACCACTGCTAAATTTTGGTAAGTTTTAATCTACATTCTCTCTTTTGTTTTTCTCTCTTTCCCTTTCTCTCTCTTTATGCATTTGTCCATGATTTGATGTTCAGGAGAGTAGTTAGCAGAGACTCGATTATTTATGATAAGTATAATTTTCCATATTACCCTTGTGTTATATAAAGTATATTTAGTTTAATTTAATCAGAATAGTAGTTTTATCATTCTTTAATCTAAGGGTCCTACTTTATACAAAATTTTAGAAGTCGGATTAAATCGGCGGGTTATACTGGTTGGATCAGAAAATCAATTTGGTCAAAAATTAAATTGAATTGGTTGACCATCGATTAAACTGGTGGTACAACTGGCAAAACTAGTCGATTGACCCAATAAATGTTATTATGCCGGGGTTTTTAGTGCATATCAAAATAGGGTCGTAATCTTTATCAAAAATAAAAAATAAAATAAAAAATTTAAGTCCATATCGATGGAAGCGACTAAACTAAATTGTTGACAAACTTTGTGTTTTACATGTCTTTTGTTTTGTTTAGTTCATTTAATTTCCTCCCAAGCTGATGATATTGGGTTCAACTGAAATTCAAATTTAATAATTTTAAAAATTTAAAGAAAGATGTAGTGCCTCAAATAGGTTAATAAATCAAGTGAATAAATGAGATTTATGTAGTCGTTCTATTATTATAAATGATTTTATGAATAAAATTATCTTATCACGAACTTATCCATGCAATATAAAATGTGATTAATTTTGAAATACGACGACAAATTAAATAGACAAATATTTTTGGCATGCTATTTTTATTTTTAATCGGCGGCATAATATTTATATTATATAACCTTTTATAGCAATTTACATTAAAGTTATTCTTATCGACCCGAAATAATCATCATTATATAATCTACTTAAAATCAGTTAGAAGTAGAACAACTCATATGGTGTCAATTTATTTTGTGCAATGCAAAAGAAATTCATGGTGATCAACTAATTTAATCTCGTCGGTAAGTTCAAGTTCATGTTCTTTGCTCTTCCTCCCTATCTCGATCTATTTTACTCATTTTTTTTTTCATTTGTTTGCTCAAAATTTGATACCTTAGTGTATGTGTGTGTATATATATATATATATATTCCATTTCAAGTGCATATCCCCTTAATTTACATACTTTACATACCCTCTTTAGCGACGGACCGGGCGACGGTTCGGTCCGTCGCTATATCATAGAACCGTCGTCTTAGCTTTTAACGACGGACAACATATAGTGACAGGCCGAAACTAAGATGACGCATCGAACCTATAGCGACAGACTGAACCGTCGCCCGGTCCGTCGCTAAAAGGAGTATGCAAGGTATGTAAAATCAATGGGTATGCACTTGATCCTCTTCATATATATATATATATATATTGAAAAATAATTTACATATTTGAAAATTCTAGGTTTGAAATGGCAAATGTTCCTGGAAATAATCGACACGTATGGCTGCAAAATGAAGTCGATATTCTAGTGGAATGCTTGGAAAATATTGTTGAGAACCGTAACGAAAATGGTTACTTGAACGAAAATGGTAGTTTTAAGGCTCATTGTATTGTTGAAATTGAACGTGCATTATCCATAATATTACCGGAGAGTAATATCACTGCAAGGGATATTAAATTAAGGATTAAAAAATTGAAAAAAGAATATCATTTGGTGCTGAATGTCTTGGGCATCGATGGATTTTGGTGGGATGATGATTCATGCACTTTGGAGCCGTCGGATGAAGATGATATGTGGAATTATCTTTATCGGGTAAAATTTTCAATTTTGATAAATTGTACTATATTTATTTCATCTGTATATTGTAATTATGAATTTTAAATTTGGGAAAAGAATATAATATTGAATATTATGAATTTAAATATTGCAGATCATGCCTGCGGCACGTGGACTGAGATACAAACAATTTCCATTCATGGACAGGCTTTGCGGTGTGTTTGTCATATAAAAATCATGTCGGTAATAATAATAGCTTTTATTTAATTAAAAGCTAAGAATTATGGACCATTTTATGGGTTTTGTGGAAGACTTTATGATTTATGATTATGGTTAAACTCATGTAATTTTTATTTGAACTATGTTCTTTATTAGGAAGTTGATGGTTTATGCTTATGATTAGTTCACATATTAATGCGATTTATATTTGAACGGTTTTATATTTAAAAGGTTATGCGCTTCATATTCATGTTTATTGAGTTATATTTAGGTGTGTGTACGCGCACTTGTTTACTATTTTAGTCATGTTATGTATTGCGATAAATTTGTGTTACGCATATGTTCAAAAGGATTACTGTTAATATTTATCTATGTATCTAACAATTAAAATGTCGATGTAAATATTTGCAATATATACACTTTTTTTTTACTATTTTTATATTACATATTTAACTATTTTAAAAAAAAGTTATTAATATTTGGTCTAATCCGATACTTTCCTTTTCTATTTTTGGTACCCTCTCAAACAGAAAAAAAAAACAAAATAATATAATATAATAGCAAATCTAAAATAATAATTCTAACAATTCATAGGAAACAACATGACGGTCCATAAAAATTGATACTTTTTTTGAGAACTTAAAATTGATACTTTAAAAGGAAACCCACTAAAAAGTGTTGCCCAAAATAAAACTGGGCTTAGCATACAGGCCTACTTTCCGCATAGTAGTAGTAGTTGATAATATTGGAAAGGCCCGATATCCTCAAGATTATATTTCACATAGTTTAGCATTTATACGTTTTTAATATTTTAACAATTATCAAAAACTAAAAAAAATATCTTAATACTTCTCGTCTTAAAATAAGAGTTCTACCTGAATTTAATTTTTCAAACTCATATCAAAATTTGTCATAATGTACTTTTGTAAAAAAAAATTAGTAAAAAAAAATAATTTATAATTAGGGTCGGATAGGTTTAAATAAATATCAGTGACCAGAGTTGTAACAACTCGGGTCAAATCCCGAGTTCAGAATAAATCTTGGGTCAAATCTCAAGTCCGAATTGAATCAAATTCATCCAAACAATGCCCTAAATTATTGGCTTAATAGTATCTTCTTGTGTCATCTTAGCCCACCACAGACTCATCCAAAAGGTCATGACCAAAGATACTATTGTCAGTAACTCAATTCTTTATATACAGACAAACTTTTCTCTTATTTTTTTATTAAAGAAGGGGGTGTTACAAGAGTGCTTAATCTAAACTCTCTTTTCTCATTGATTTGGTTTTCTAATATTAGATTCCTAGTTGCATCCTTCTTGTTTTTGATTCTACCCCCTCTATAAGGGGTCACTTGGTTATCAAAATCTCTTTTATTTAAATTCTTGAGGATATCTGAGTTTTAGAGCTATCACACTATAAAGGGTTACTATTCTAATACAATTTTTAGCAATTCAAACTCATCATAAATATTCTTGAGGATATCTGAATTTTAGAGCTATCACACTATAAAGTGTTACTATTCTAATATAATTTTTAACAATTCAAACTCATCATAAATATGGTGAAGACTTGATTCGACTCGAGTCATCTTGCTCACCGTATCAAAAAATCATGCACTTAATAATAGAGTTGAAATGTTGATTAAATTTATGACGACTCAGCTCAAGTCATGATATCATTTTTTTAAGCCCTCATTTTGAGAATAATATAATTTTATGATAAAGTACATTATCATTGTTACAATATCATAATAATAACATAAATTTAAAATTCAATATCACATAAAAGAGTAAACACACTTTACATAAAAAGACCATACTATATTATACAATTAAAGACCATATATATTTATAATTATTATACAGTGAGAAAATAAATTTAAGTACTCGATATTAATAGAAAAAAATAATGAAAAGTTTGATTTTGTCTTGTTGGACATAATTAAACGGTTGAAAAGTCATAAAGTCAGAATATTAATACTACGCGGCAATTGGCAATATGTCCTTATCGATTAGAATTAAATTTTAAAATTGAATGACAACTTGATTTAAGGTTTTAGTCAACAATTAATTTATTTTACATTAAACTATAACAAAATACAATTAAAAAAGAGAAGGAAAAAATACCATTAGTATATACTTCCAATTTATTATCTATGGTCTAGTTGTCGTAAGTCGTGCACGTGCATGATGATGCTGCTATATATATATATATATATATATATATATATATATATATATATATATATATATATATATATATATAGTAGACAATTAAGCAGGAATACAAATTTCTAAATATGTTAGTGATCTTAGTCGCATCTCGGTGACACAACCTAACCTTTTTGAAATGAGCAATTAATTTTTTAATCCAAACTCTATTTTCTCATTGATTTGGTTTTCTAATATTAAATTCCTAGTTGCATCCTTGTTGTTTTTGAATCTACCCTCTATAAGGGGTCACTTGGGTATCAAAATCTCCCTCATTTAAATTCTTGAGGATATTTGAATGAGTCTTCCTACGCAGACATGAAAAAGGGACTTGAAAATTGGACATTTTTAAGTTCCTTTACTTTTTTTTTTAATTTTTTTTTGGTTGAGTCCAAACATATTTATACTATGAATTTAAAAAAAAATTAGAAAAAAACATAAAAAATTAGGTCCAATTTGGATATATATCAAAAAAATTTGGACCTAATTTTTTATGTTTTTTTCTAATTTTTTTTTTAAATCCATAGTATAAATATGTTTGGACTCAACCAAAAAAAAAATTAAAAAAAAAGCAAAAGAACTTGAAAATGTCCAATTTTCAAGTCCCTTTTTCCATGTCCCCATAGACTTATTCTATTTGAATTTTAGAGCTATCACACTCTAAGGGTCACTATTCTAGTATAATTTTTAGCCATTCAAACTCATCGTGACTCGACTCAAGTCATCTTCTTCACCGTACCAAAAAAATTATGCTCTTAATAATACATACATATATATATATATATTATTAACACAAATGAAATATATATATATATATATATATATATATAGTTTACATAATATTTTTTTTAACACAAATGAAAAATAAACCTAAAACTTAGTAACTCGGTCTCGTCTTCTTAGTAGACTAAGAACACACTGATTGTATACTTTTCAACTTATCAGCATGATTGCGTAGTAGACTCAAAATTATTTATTTGTCTATTGCACTGACTTATTTTTACCTGCTTAATAGTATGACTTTTATTATACATAATACTGTTTCAAAATTATAGATGAAATTTGACTTTTGTGATCAAACGACGATATATTAAACTTCAAAATTAGTATAACTCATAAAAATTTAGAATAAAATAAATTTTATGATTAATAGTTTTTGTTATATACTATACAATTATAATAATTATCAACTAAAACTAAATAAATTTACATCAATTTGAAATTTAATATGACATCGTTTGACCTCAAAAATCAAATTATATATCTAATTTTGGAACAAAGGGAGTATCTCTTAGAAAAAAAATATATTGGTTTGACCCATAATCACATCTTTATTTTTTCATAATTGGTTTCAATATTTATTTTATATTAAATTGATGGAATTTTTTATTCCCTTTTTTAAAAAAATAAAATAAAAATAAAAATAATTATGTCTAAATATAATTCAATTTCCTAACAAAAGTTAACAAATCCAATTTTTTTTTTTGGGGGGGTGTGGGGTGTGGGAGAGCTCATGAAAATATTTTATTTTGATACCAATTGTGCAAGACATGCTTCACATGAAATTCACTTTAACTTTTTATATTTGTTGTTGGCTGCTTTGATATTTTTGGTGTTTTGGATGTCTTTCTTGCCTTTAGCTAAACACCTTTCATTCTTGAAATGGATTTGAGTGGAATTTTATGAGCTTCTTTTTTAGCAAGTCTTTCCCCAACTTTCTACACGCTTTGGTTGACCGGGTTGACTCACCACCCCTCCCACTTTGTTTCCGAGTAGGCGCCGCACGGTGGTGGGGCCACCTTCGTTCGTGCGTTTTTTATCCCCATTACTCATTTTCGCTCTTCCCAAAGGATGACTACAAATATAATTTTAAAATATAAAAATATTCATCATGTTATGTAATATTGTAAAGATTTTAAAGATAAATTTGAAATATTTTTATTTTCTTTCTTTTGCTTTATTTTTTTTTAATGTGTGAAAAATATATTTTATTTATTTTTTTGAAGATGAAAGTATTACATGATATAAATAAAAGTCAAGGCCGGATGTTCTTCCTAAAATACTGCATAAAGGTCTTCTATTTAGTACGAATCAAGTTAGCTTCCTCCTTGTTTCCTTTTTTGGAGCTGGGGGTGGGGGGTGCAGTCATTTTTAGTTTATTTCTACAAGTGAATAATAAATAGGTACTACATTCATCTAGATAAAAACTTATGAAATTATCATTTTCATTGTGAAAATTTCAATTTTATATAGATATGTGTTAGCCCCTTAGTGGGTTGACACCGACTTGGCGTGCGGAATGGCCAGACAGCATGCCAAGTTGATAGCCTTGACACTCAGTCAAAATGGGGCAAGGCAGACAAAGACTAAGATTGTGCAGCAGCTAGGCGCATTGTGCGGCAGTGAGGCGCAGCGTGCGGCAGCTGGGCGCGGCGTGCGGCAAATCTGGGCGCTGGCCAAAACTAGTAGTTCCAGTGGGGCTACGTTATGACTCCTCAAGCAACCTTGATGTCCAGTCCTGGCACTTTGGAAATTTTCATAAGTGCTACTATAGGGGAGGGGTGGTCCGTGAAGTCCACCCAGGCCATGGGCAGGCTGCCATGGGCGGAGCGTGCGGGACATTGGGGCATTGTTGGGCTCCCCTAACAACAATGCTAACAACGGATAGGTGGCTTTGGATCGAATCAAAGACCCTTCATGAGCTGGGCATGATTGGGCAAGAACGCTGCTGAGCGTGGCACGTTCATGTGGGCTGCACCTTGGGCAAGTGCAAGACCTGGTTGGATATTCGTGTGGGCTAGATGGATTCGGTATGTGACAACATGTTGGGCAACTCGTGGGCTGAAGCATCAAACATTGCGGGTTGACATTGTGGGCTGACTGGAGTGGCTGACTAGAGCAGACCCAACTGACGAGCAGTTATGGGGCGGTTATTGACAGCCAACCTCCAGGCACATGATTGGCATGCTTTAATTTTGAATTGCAGAACATGGGTGTGACTCATCTGCTAGTGGGCAGTTGCTGGGCGTGCACATCTGCTGGTGGGCAGTTAGTGGGCGGTTACACATTTGTAATGCTGGTTTCCTATTGGCTGAATATCCTAAGCAGTTGGGGTTGTCAACTGCAGCCTAAATTGTAATGTATATTTATATGCATGTAATGGGGCTTGTTAGGCAGCGATCACTGATCAAGTGTGAGTCTACAAGCCCTAGTCAGATTGTATTCCTTATATTGAGAGAAGCAATAAAAGGTTGGGACGTTGTCCTGTAAACTGTGTGTTGGCTTGTGCGTGTGGCTTGTCTTTAGACTGTGTTAAACATACTGTGTGTGTGTGTGTGAAACTTGTGTGCGTGATCCTTGCTGACTGGTTGGGCGAACCAGTGCATCACAGCTAGAACATTTGACGCGAAAAATTAAGTGTCAATTGTAGACCCTGTGACAATATGTATATATAGGAGTGATTCGTAACAAACTTTTACTATGAAATTATTCAATAAATACATTTTTGATCGTTCGTGTTTAGATTTAAAATTAATAAATCTCAACAATCTATTTCTTCAATAGACAATGAAAAATATATTTATCCTATCCTAATATCAATCGATCAATACCAAAATATAATACAACAAACGTCGAATTCTTTCCATTAGTCCCGAGTCAATTCAATAATATATTTTTATTTTGGTGAATCAAAATGTGAGTTGGAAAATGGTTATCCGGTTTGGGCTTATATTTTTTTTCTCAAAAATATGGGTCCAGACTTTTTCCAGCCTAAATAACAAAAAATAGTTAACTAAATCAAATGGTTCTAATTAATTTGGGTTGATCTAACAATTTATGACCTATACTGTCATGTTTAAATACAAAAAACACCGAGTCCTTTTTATTAGTTCCGAGTCAACTCAATAATCTAATTTTTTTTTATTATTAGTCAGCAGCCTAATTTTTTTTTTAATTTTTGCATGTTATAAACTCATTTATAATTAATTACTCCTCAAATTCATAAATTTATGATGACTTTACAAATTCATGAATCAAATGTATTGTAATTTTTTTTATAATTTATTCTAATTAAAATGATATATTAATTATTATAATAATTTTGTTTAAAATTAAATAAATTATTATAATTATAAATATTATCACTCAAATACATTATATTTAAAACTTACTTCATAAGTCGTATTTTTAAATTTAGACGTATTTTTTACTAGTTCTTAAACTTGTTATCATAACAAACATTTACTAAGTATAATTATTACTCCTCGTCAACTCCATATCGAGAAGAGAACCAAGAAAAATACAAGTAGGAAAATTTTAAAATAGTGAAGGGTTATAACAATCACCAAGTGTTATACCAGAGAAAGAACGAACCTTTGACTAAACCTGCGACGACCCATAAAAACCCCACCACTATTTTCTTCATACATGCCCTTTAATTTAATCTTTTTCTTCGCCGGCCCAAATACAGAAAGAAAATACTGACGGTTTTTTCCCGGGAAAGTAAAGGAAATTACTTGAAAAAAGATTTCATTTTTATGCAATTCAGCTCTGTTATCTTTGAGCTGTTTGCTGTTGAGCTCTTTTGGGTTCTTTTGATTCTTTTTTTGGCAAGAGATTGACCCAGTAAAGTGTTTGGGAATTAGGGTTTCAGTTACTTCTGTTCATGAAGTAGTTCTGTTATGTGCATAAGCAGTTGATGTGGAATTTAGGTTTTCTCTAGCCGGGGGACCAGAAAATGGTGATGGATCGGTTGGTATGGGGGATTCGGGCTGCTTTTTGGTTAATTTTGGTGTTTTATGGGTTTTCAAGTGTTTCTGGCAATGCTGAAGGTGTGTGCACTAAATTTAGTAATCCCCTTTTGTTACAAGTATTTTGGATTGCTGATTTGAGTAAATTTAGTTTACATATGGACGTAGTTTTTAGGTTGTTGTTGCTACATATTTAGTTTGGTATGTTCTTAGCATTATATTTCTTCAATTGAATTACTCAATTTGATGGCTTTGTTTTGATAAGAAATTGTGAGCCTATGAATCCTAAATTGAATAAATTTCAAAACTAGGCCCGGTTATGAATCCATATTTGAATTTTCTTTAGTATTATTGCCCACTTCAGGAAAAATTGTATCTGTTAACAGGACCTAGCCAATATTCTATATATGTTAGCTTAAGGAAATAAGTGGAAGAGTCATTTTCTATGTTATGGGTCTATGATGGATGGGTTTGTATGTAATTATATGGATAGTGTAACAATTGATTCTTATACATTTTTAAAAAAGGTTTATTAAGTGGTGTTATTTACAAATTCGTTGATTCGTTTTTGTAAGACAGGCGATGCTTTGAATGCACTGAAGACCAATTTAGCTGATCCTAACAATGTTCTGCAAAGTTGGGATCCAACCCTTGTCAATCCTTGTACTTGGTTTCATGTTACATGCAACAGTGAAAATAGTGTTACAAGAGTGTAAGCTCCTTAATCCTGTGACACTTTTATTATGTAACCTGCTACTAGTAGTTGTGCATGCTTTATGATTCCTGTTGTACAGGTGCAGTTTCAATTTTTTTTTTTGCATTTGATTACTTTCAGTGATCTTGGAAATGCAAACCTATCTGGTCAACTGGTTTCGCAGCTTGGTCAGCTTCCAAATTTACAATACTTGTAAGTCATACTTTTGCTAGGTGGAAGTTGCTACACTAGTTATATGCTCTTGTTTTTACTGTTTTCTTCTTTTAAATGTATTTCCTTTATTGTTATTATTGTCTGTGTATGTAATCTGCAGAGCTTTGTTTTATATGATCACTGATGGTTGTTATAGCTGTAAAATTATCTCCTCCATGGGCTATTCAATCCTTTGGTCATGGTGGGCAGATTCTCACCTCAACATTAGGGGAAAGAAAAATGTGATATGCATTAAATAGAGTTTTCTTGAAGAGAAGAGGAACAAAATGCATATATGTGCAGCTTCGACCCCTTAAAATCTTTAAGAAGTTTTTAAAGTTTGACCCCCTTGACAAAAAATCTTGGTTCCACCCTGGTCCACCACTCCCCCCCCAAGTGCGACAATATTATAGACTCGCGGCTGTAGGTATAAGTTGAACTGTTATAAAATACATATGATATACTTACAAAATTCCCTTCAGTAACAGACATGAAGGGTTACAGATTTGAAACTTTTAATGTTTGGCAGGGTACACGTTCTAGATGAGTGCCATTAATTTTTTTTCTCATTCTTTTTTCCTGCCTTAAAATTTTATATTTGGTTTAATCTCAGGACAATATCTCTACAAGTCTACATTAAGGGTTCCAATCAGAAACATGTAGATATAGTTCGTAAGCTGCTCTTAATTGACAAAGAATTTGTATTTTTAAAGATCTACTAGATGAAACTTATCAGTCTTTATTTTTGATGCTACTATATGTTTTTAAATCATGTTTGATATATAGATCAATAAGAGAGACTTTGCTTCATTGCAAAGCTCAGATCTTCTGTAACTTATTTTATAAGCATAGTTACAAGTTGATACTTGCTTATTCCCAGTTTCTGAGTCCTCAATACAAAAAAGCACTGTATATCAAAATTTGAAGAACTTGTAAATCCTGTTTTTGTGAGTGGATTTGATGTGCTCAAACTGTTACTTTCTGCAAATATATTTTCCAAGACTTAAAAGTATCTACTTTGATTCTAGGCGCGCGAGCCTGACCTTGTTAGTTCAGGGATTCATGCCTTGGCCCCTAAAAATTATAAAGAAAGGAATTTTGTTCATGTGCATTTTAAGTAAGCATCCCTTTGGGAACAACTTCTCAAAGAAAGTATGAAATTTCTTATTAGTCATTGGTTGATGGAACAGTACAAATTTGGGTGCCAAGCATAAGACCTCGGTGCAACCATTTTCTACATCTAAAGTTGGATGTTCAGGCCACCTATTTTGTTCCATAGCATCTCATTCTAAGATTTTGAGTGCGGGAAGTTGCATTTGAAAAAATTGATCTATATCAGGGATGAAGATACTCTTGCCATTTACCTTTGCAATGTTGTGCATATTGTACAAGTGGAGATCGTTAACTTCAATGTTGCTTTTTACTTCTTTCCCCCATTGAGTCTATTTCTTCTACATGTTTTTGTTGGTCTATGAATTATTGATGTCAACATTTTTTTTAACTTATTTTGTGACAGGGAACTTTATAGTAACAACATAAGCGGAAAAATTCCTAATGAGCTAGGGAATTTAACTGACTTGGTCAGTTTGGATCTTTACCTGAACAACCTGAATGGCCCAATTCCAGAAACGTTGAGCAATCTTAAGAGATTACGATTCCTGTATGAATTTACATCCTTCACCTTTTTTACTACTACTATTAAATATATTCCCTCCGTCCCAAATTAATTGCATTTCTAGGACTTTTTAAAGTCAAATTGACTATTTTTAAAACTAATTTTTTTACTATTTTTGCTAACATATAGGTAAAGATATTATAACCAAAAGAAAGTATATACAATTTATTACTAATTTCAATTTTTATAATTTTAGAAATATATTTATATATGTTTAATTATTAATTTTAAAAATAGTCAATTTGACTTTAAAAAGTCCTAGAAAAGCAATTAATTTGGGACGGAGGGAGTATTTATTTATTTATATGCTGTTGTTATACATGAGATTCAACAGAAAATGAACTAAAGAAATCACCATTACTGTCGAGAATGCTCTTTATATCTTGATGTTCCAATTATTGAGAACATCTTAATAGATTTCGTGGATAAATTTCCCCTTAGAAATTTTATGGATAAATGACTATTGCACTTGTTGTAACATAATGGTGGCTGATCTATATCTCATCTCTGCAAGGATAGGAGGCTCAACAACAACACTTTGACAGGAAAAATTCCTGTGTCTCTAACTACAATTCTTTCACTGCAAGTCCTGTGAGTACCAAGTTGATCTGTTCTTTTGTCGTGATTGTTTAATCCTCCCCCCCCCCCCCCCTCTTTTTCTTTCACTCAATTTCAACTGGCATAGATAACATGAGATTCTACTTTCTTTACATGTGGAATGCAGTGATCTGTCAAACAATCTCTTAACAGGATCCATTCCAATCAATGGCTCCTTCTCCCTCTTTACTCCCATCAGGTATGTTTCCAGTTATACTTTTTCCATTTATAGTGCATTGGGTGACCATAAAGATGTAATGCTAACTGACAATTTCAATCTTCCAGTTTTGCTAACAATTGGCTGGACAAACTTCCAGTTTTCCCACCACCTCCACTTCCTCCATCACCCTCATCATCTAAAGGTTTGATTTTAATTTTTGCATAACTACTGACGCTGATTTATAGCTAGTGTTGTGTTTCCGTTATGTTTCTCCAAAGTTTTTAATATATTCTTCTTCATCAGTTATATGTTTCTCTGCATTGCCTGATCGTGCCTTTATTGCTAATGACTTGTCTGACTTTGTATTCGTATAGTCTTGTTTGCCTTACGTACATGAAAATCATACAAATGATGTTTCTTGAGGCAAACTACTGACGGATAAATTTTCATTTTCAAACAGAGAGTTGTACAAAAAGCAAACTGCTTATTCATTGTTTGATCACTTTGAAAAACACATGACCAAAGCATCTTTATTCTTCTGAGAAATTCCTTTTCTCGCTTTGTCTCAATATTCTTCCTCATATAGTATGTTGGTCTCAAGAAACTTCCGGTAATGCACCAAAAGAACTTTTTGTTGTATTGTAATTGTCAAATGTCATTCCAGTGGGAAACAGTGCCACTGGAGCAATAGCTGGAGGAGTTGCTGCTGGTGCTGCTCTGCTGTTTGCTGGTCCTGCAATTGCACTTGCTTGGTGGCGAAAAAAGAAGCCACAGGATCATTTCTTTGATGTACCAGGTTTGTGTATCTAAAATGGCTTAAGTTGATCACTGTAGTGTAATCTAGAATATTACGTCACTCTTTACTTTGTCTTTGCAGCTGAAGAAGATCCTGAAGTTCACCTAGGACAGCTCAAGAGGTTCTCTCTGCGTGAATTACAAGTTGCAACAGATAATTTTAGTAACAAGAATATACTGGGTAGAGGTGGGTTCGGTAAGGTTTACAAAGGCCGCTTGGCTGATGGCACTCTAGTGGCTGTAAAAAGACTTAAAGAGGAACGTACCCAAGGTGGGGAGCTGCAGTTCCAAACAGAAGTTGAGATGATTAGCATGGCTGTGCATCGAAATCTACTTCGTTTGCGAGGCTTTTGCATGACACCAACTGAGAGGTTGCTTGTTTATCCATACATGTCTAATGGAAGTGTTGCGTCGTGTTTAAGAGGTACAGCTTGTTTTCCTATTTGTATTGCAACTTTAGTTTTTTCAACTTCTTTTATCATTTTCTAAAATGAAAATTTATGGTTTTAGTTGTTAGTGATGCCAATTTCCCAATTGATATCAACTCTCATTTCTAACTTATTCAAAAATTAAACCCTCTCATGTCTATTTTCTAAACTCCATGTATCATTCATATTCAGATTAATTTGGAAGGGAACCCAGAGATTTATTTGCAATGTATAGATTAATGTTTTGGATTTGGTTCCGAAAAAGCTGAGTTTGACTCGGAAGCTGAAAAATATTTTGAGACTTTTTACATTGAAGTTTAATCCATATTCCTTCTTACTGTGCTTACTCTCTATAATGGCATTCTCATAAGCTAACTGGTGCATCATTACAGAGCGAAATGATTCACAGTCCCCACTAGATTGGCCAGTAAGGCAGCGAATTGCACTTGGATCTGCCAGGGGACTTGCTTATCTGCATGATCATTGCGACCCTAAGATCATTCATCGTGATGTCAAAGCTGCAAACATATTGCTGGATGAGGAGTTTGAAGCAGTTGTTGGAGACTTTGGGTTGGCTAAACTCATGGACTACAAGGATACTCATGTTACTACTGCTGTACGTGGCACAATTGGACACATAGCTCCCGAGTACCTATCCACGGGAAAGTCTTCGGAGAAGACTGATTGTTTTGGGTATGGGGTTATGCTTCTTGAGCTCATTACTGGACAGAGGGCTTTTGATCTTGCCCGACTTGCCAATGACGATGACGTGATGTTGCTTGACTGGGTAAGCATTTACCTGCCTTCCTTACACTGTGTTTGTGAGTTTTAATACGGACAGAAAAGAAATGAACATAAAACTTAGGTTTTCTGTCTGTTTCTGTGCTTGTGAGTTTTTTAAGGGACTGTAAAGAAATGAAAATGACAGAAAACTTGGTGACTTTTTCTTGCCGAATTTTTCTGTCCAAAAATGGACAGATTTGGACGCAAAAGAAAAAGAGTTAAATAAATCTTTTGTGGTCCCTATATTACCCTCTATTTACAATCACAAAAAGATTTAATAGAAAGGTAAAGTGGTAATCTAATTTAAAAGTTTATGTTTTCTTTTCTATAATTAACTCACAAACAATTCAAAAGAAAATTAACAAGTTTCTATTATTTTCTTTTCCGTTCTTTTCTTTTTACCCTATGTCCTATGTTTGCTTATTGATATATTGCATCTTCAGAGCAATGAATGGAAAACTCTGTAAACATAGGGTGTAGAGTGTTCATATTCGTTTGGGGTTTCAGTCTCTAATTGACCAAAACTATAACCAAGATTGTGTATATTTGAAGTTTGGAACCAAATGGATGATGGAAGTGAACTATTCCAGCCCAGCGGTTCTCAGGTTGATTATGTTGTAGGCCTAAATTTTTGATTTACCTTTCATATTTTCAAAATCAAAAACTTTTTTACTCCATTTATATACTCCCTTCATTCCAAAATTAGAGATACATTTGTAAAACGACGACTTTTAAGGATAATTTTATGTTCTCAAATATAGCCTTATTATTAGCTAGGAATTCGGTTGTGGTGGCGTGATATTGAAAATGATAGTAAACTTCATAGTCTTAAAATAGAAATGTATATCTAATTTTGGAACGGATTAAAAAGGAAAATATATCTCTAATTTTGGAACCGAGGGAGTATTAACTTAGAACCTTAGTACGTTATCAAATGCATGCATGTAAAATTATAGATTGCTTACTTGGTTCGATTTTGGGTTGGTTTTTGGTTGGGTGGGTTATCGGTTGTCAAAAATAGTCAAACTAAGAGTTAAACAAAGCAGATGCATTCTCAGTGGCGGAACCAGAACATTTTTAAAGGGGGGTCAAAATACATTAGTAAAAAAAATTTATTTATTAACGCTTGGAGTGTTTCTTTTAGTTGTACGATTGAGAGGAGGCAACTGAATCCTGCGAGTCTGCATAGTTTGAAAACGTCTCAGATTTTTAACCAAGCACGAGACACCAAGATTTTTAACGTGGAAAACCCTATAACTAAGAGGTAAAAACCACGGGACATACTCCGAAAAATCCACTAGAATAAACTGAGAGATTACAAAGATATCTTAATTTGAGTACATACTCAAATTACCTCACCACAATAACTATGTGATGGAACCCAAACAACACACCCAGTTGTTTAATCTTTTTCTCTCTATTTTTCTCTCTTGGCTCTATCTTATTTTTCTCTCTCTCTCTCTCTCTTCCACCCTTCTCTCGGATGGGATTACTCTCTCTTCCATCCTCTACCCGGATGGGATTAATCTCTCTTTTCTTCCACCCTCTTGGTTGGGATTACCCTCTGATGGAATCTCTCACGATTCAATTACTAAGCAGAATAGAGAAGGATATACATATATAGTCAAAAACACTTATGTCTTTTTGGATTCCCACACCTTCTCCCATTGCCTCCCACTTTTTCTTTCTTTCTCTCGGATTGGTCACATCCTCCCTTGCAAATAATGCTAGTATATATGCAGGAGAGTTGGTCTCCATTTGAATGGTCAAGGAGGAAGCATGGGAAACATGGTGGGACAACCAATCTTAGTTTAATAAAACCAAGCCACTAGCACAAGAAACCGTGTGCTGATTCTTCATCTTCCCAAGGCTCTCAAACCTCTTCATCTTCTCAAGGTTTCCACTAATTCTTGTCTCCTTGTTGGGTGAGGACCACCACAGAACCCAACATTCCCAAACCCGAGTCATTTGATTGTTTCTAGGAGCATTCTCATTAACTACCTTGCCTACCTCTTCATTTCGTAGACTGTACCAGGGTCATATGACCCCCCTCCCCCGGCCCCCTGGTTCTGCCATTCTTGAATATGTGGGTTAAAATGAAGTCTACGACAATAATGATAATTGTACTACTAGTAGTCGTAGTTAAGGTCGTACCTATCTCCTGTACGTAGCAGGGTCTGGGAGGGTCAAATTGCTGCCCTGTCTAGATTTACTGTTTCCAGGACCTAAACCCGTGACTTAGCATTCAATATGTGAGCACTTGATTACGGCGCCAATCACGATCTTCATAGTAGTACCTGTATTTACTGTTTTCAGGACTTTAACCGATGACCAAGTATTCAACATGTGAGCACTTTTTGACTTTGGTGATGTTATGATTTTAGATTAAAATCTTCTGTGTTCAAATGCGATAATGTAAAAAGATTTATCAATTCTTCTCGGTGGTGTGTTTTTCCTATCGATTAAGGAAAAGAATTAGATTTTCTGCAAGGACTATGTCATTAAATAGTAGTCTTGCCACCTTTAATTCAAAATATATAGTCTTAACTGAGAAAATAGAAATTAAAGAAAGAAATACTTGTCTAAACCTTCGGAACTATAAGCAGAGGCGGAACCAGGGGGCATGGGGGTCATATGACCCTGGTACAGTCTACGAAATGAAGAGGTAGGCAAAGTAGTTAATGAGAATGCTCCTAGAAACAATCAAATGACTCGAGTTTGAGAATGTTGGGTTCTGTGGTGGTCCTCACCCAACAAGGAGACAAGAATTAGTGGAAACCTTGAGAAGATGAAGAGGTTTGAGAGCCTTGGGAAGATGAAGAATCAGCACACGGTTTCTTGTGCTAGTGGCTTGGTTTTATTAAACCAAGATTGGTTGTCCCACCATGTTTCTCATGCTTCCTCCTTGACCATTCAAATGGAGACTAACTCTCCTGCATATATACTAGCATTATTTGCAAGGGAGGATGTGACCAATCCGAGAGAAAGAAAGAAAAAGTGGGAGGCAATGGGAGAAGGTGAAAAGGTGTGGGAATCCAAAAAGACATAAGTTTTTTTGACTATATATGTATATCCTTCTCTATCCTGCTTAGTAATGGAATTGTGAGAGAGATTCCATCATAGGATAATCCCACCCGAGAGGGTGGAAGAAAAGAGAGATTAATCCCATCCGGGTAGACGATGGAAGAGAGAGTAATCCCATCTGAGAGAAGGGTGGAAGAGAGCAAGAGAGAGAAAAAGATTAGACAACTGGGTGTTGTTTTGGTTCCATCACATAGTTATTGTGGTGAGATAATTTGAGTGTGTACTCAAATTATGATATCTTTGTAATCTCTCAGTTTATTCTAGTGGATTTTTCGGAGTATGTCCCATGGTTTTTACCTCTTAGTTATAGAGAGTTTTTCATGTTAAAAATCTTGGTGTCTCGTGCTTGGTTAAAAATCTGAGACGTTTTCAAACTATGCAGACTCGCAGGATACAGTTGCCTCTTCTCAGTCGTACAACCGAAAGAAGCACTCCAAGCGTCAATAAATAAATTTTTTTTACTAATGTATTTTGACCCCCTTTTAAAAATGTTTTGGTTCCGCCACTGACTATAAGGTTCGTTCTCATTTTCTGCTCATGTTGCTCTTGCTGCCAACAAAACCTTGACTTGTTTGAGGATTTGCATTATGGATTATAAAATGAAACATTGCCCATCCTTGACCTACTAAAAAAATTCATTGCGCACATCTAGTCTTCACTGCCTCTTGATTCTTCACTAGATTGAAGACAATTTTTTCATGATGAAATTTGACTTGTAGATGGCAAATTTATATTGGAGAGAATCAAACAAATACTACTTAGTCTGAGTAGTCCTCATCTAGAGGTTGCATTATAAAAAATAAAAATATGTATATAAAAATTCTCTCTCCATATCTTGTTTGTGTTTCTTGAAAAAAATCGAGTCAATTGGTTGTTGGCACTTGTAGTGAGTAATTAGAACATCCATGAGTCTGATGGGACCTCTACCATCTACTTCTCGATAACTATCTTCGAAAATTCAGGTGAAAGGACTTCTAAAGGACAAGAAGCTGGAGACACTGGTTGATGCAGATTTGGAGGGTAATTATGTTGATGAACAGGTGGAGGAGTTAATTCAGGTTGCTTTGCTCTGCACACAGAATTCCCCAACTGAACGACCCAAGATGTCTGAAGTAGTGAGAATGCTAGAAGGTGATGGTTTGGCTGCGAGGTGGGAAGAGTGGCAGAAGGAGGAGATGTTCCGCCAAGAGGTCAGTCACGCGCACAATCAAAATACTGAATGGATTATTGCCGACTCCACTTACAACCTCCATCCTGAGGAATTATCCGGACCCAGATGATCCTTTTATGGCAGGATATATATAGATTTCTCTGAGGACCCCCCCCCCTCCCCTCCTCCTCCCTTTGTATTTTTATTTTTGATTTTCCTCTTTGTTCATATAATATTTTTCTCTTACTTTTTATATTCCCAAAGTCCCAGCTGTATCATGTGTCCAGAGTTTTGCTGAAGATGTAGCCTGTAGGTTTTGGATATGGTGTTGTAAAAATTTCAGGCGTACATGGAATTAACAGCTGTGGAAGCACTGTGTATTTTATTTTTATGTACTCAGATAGTGAAATTACAAAGAATAAATGCATTTGTTAACCGAAGCAATCAAGAGCCTTTTTTAAGCTGTGCGTTAGCATGTTTTCTGCTTATTTTCTCAAGTAGAATCCAAGGGCTCGACATGAATATCTTCAGACTTGCTGCTACGACAAAATGAACTTGCTTGCTGGCTCTTTCTTTCTTTTTTTTCTTTTTTTACCAGTGTCAAAATAACTTTTATAGCAAGGGCAAGAACAGTCCTTTTTCTTCTGTTTGCCTTTTGTCTACATTTTCCATAATGTAATCACAACGTTCTTGCTCTACCAATATTTGTAGACAACTGCCTTCTTAATTTTCTTATCTTCCTTTATGCTAGTAGAGAGCTAGAAAAAAGCGTTACTTCGAATATCTCATTTGAGAATTCGAACCCCAGTGGGTAAAATACATAGAAATGAACAAATCCATCAACAAAACTTGGACAATAAACTTGAAGTAAGAACTCTCACTAGAAGGTGTATTAAAGAATTTCAACACGAAAAATCCCGGGTACGTCTGTTTTGGTTTGAGATTGTAACTTTTCAAGACAATATCAACTTCATACAATTGATACTAAAGAAAGAAAACATGTCTTCCATGTACAAGAGGAGGGGCCGCAGATCCAAAGGCAATAAGAAGCTTCACTTCCTGCCACCGGTTCCCATACGTGGTTTGCCCTTCACCTCGGAGTCCTGCACCACAAGAGCAACATATGCAAATAATGAAAACTTATTAAAGAGGTAAACAAACTCTGATGTTTACAGAGAGAATTCTGGGAAAATTTATGATTACACCTCTAACGAATGTACATACCTGCGGTGAGTGCAGGTATATATAGGTCTTTGCTGCTGATGGGTTATGATTTTCTGCACCCTTACTCCAATCATAACACACCTGTAAACAAACGAATGCCATCAGAAACTTCAGACCTAAATCAGTTCAGCATTAGAAGGCTACACGCAGCTAAAACAACGGTACAAACCACATTAAGTAAATTGGGAAAGCAGGAGGCAAGCTGGACAAATCATCCAGCTTTCTCATAGCCAATTCAGATATGATCATATGAAGCTTTCTGACTCATTTTGATACTTGCAATGATAGAAATTCTTAATGTTATAAATAACCTAGGGGCCTCAGAGTCATGTTTCACCATAGAGTTGGACAGAAACACATCAAAGGAAGAATTTTCCTTCATATATTTTTTAAGAGAGGGTTGTAGAGGAATTCAGACAATAGTTCAATACTATATATGAAAAAATCGATGAGGAGAGAGGGAGAGAGAGAGAGAGAGAGAGAGGAAGGTTGGCGATTGTAGAGCAATCCAGAAAATAGTTACATACTGAATATGCATATATTGAGCCATCATTGTTGAAAGCACTGCATGGTATAGGATTACTGCACCTTGACATGGCCTGAATAACAAATAGACCATATAGGTTAGAAAATGAGCAACAAATCTAGAACAATCCTCTGCAATTTGCTAATCAGATTAAAAGGAAAAAGAATAGCATAATATGAACAGGTTTTTGTATATACATATATTGATATAACTGCGACATTGAACTGTACATTCCAAGAGAAAATATCAGCCCAGAGAGAACGTCACGCCGGGGGGGGGGGGGGGGGGGGGATAGATATATACATAAAGAGTCAGTTGATTAACTCATTAAGTATGGAGAAACTCAATAATCATGAATTGCCACTGAGATGAATCATGAAAACTGAAGTATCAGAGTAGAGATTCAAGACAAAAGGTCCAGTAAGCATGGAAAGGGGGGAAAAAGGCACTAAAAATTTTTCTTTTAAAAATTAAAAAAATTCTCTAGACTTCAAATTCTTGAAGCAAACTGTATACAAAATTGTGGTCTCAAGGACAAATAACTCGGTACAACCGAGACATGCCCCTAGAGATTAACATAAAAGACGCATGCATACAGAAGAATAATATCTTCATACAAAGGAGAGATACAACTGCGAGTAATCAGTTTGGTTTGTTCTGGTTAAAGGCACCTAAAGGCATCCTTATACATTGCAACTAAGAAGTAGTTAATGGACCTCCCAACGATCACCATGCATCACCTAAATAGGTCTTCAAAAACTCAACCTTAGTCAGCCAGCACATACTCCACCCACTGAGCCGAAAGAGCGAAGAAAGGGGAGAGGTCGCGCCTTACTTAAGTCCATCCACCAAAAAAGGCTCACAAGTTTCAGAAAATAATGCCAAGCTCCAAAAACATCATGTGTTGAGGGTATATGGAGTATCAAAATCAAGGAATAAAGTACATTAAAGGAAGTTTTGTCAGAACTTAAGCCGACATCTCACACTAAATACAAGAAAAACGCATACTAATCAAATCAAAACAAAAGTAACACTTGCATTGTACAGTGACTATTAAAATTTTAAAAAAAAGTGGATCTGTTAGAAAAAATTATCTAGGGATACCTTGAGTCTCTGTTTACTATCTTTGTCCCAAAAGTTAAAAGCACCATCAGATCCGGCAGTTGCAAATGTGTGATGTACCTGAGACAAGGAACAATACATCAGATATTTGGAACAGTAAAAACCAAAAACAAGAATGCATTATGCATGAGCAGTTCACACAGATATCAATGTAGCCAAGAGTGTTCACATCCATTTAAGATGCCAAATAGCAAGGAACTAAACAGCTGGATCACGAGTCACAACTTATTAGTTTAGTATAGATACTTGATTAGAATCATGACAAACTACCACATACAGCTTCATGGAGAATTTCATTTGCAGCACAAGGTTCGCTGATCATATTCACCGGAATATTTATAGTAATGAGAAATGACGAATTGAAAATAAGCTTAATTGAAGTCACATTGCTCATGTAATCCATCACGAAAAGCACATATGACATAACACACTACAAGCATTTTTATAAGCTAGAGGAGGTATTCAATGAATCGGTATTTTTGTTAGTTGATCTCTTGAGAATACTTTAGCTAAAAATACATATGCTTCCACTCAAGAGACTTGATGCGAACAAGGTTTAGAAGGGATTAGGGAAGGGATAAAAGAGGAAGAAAGGATAAGAGGAAGAACAACCATGCCCAAAGGCCTCAATGGCATACATCCTCAATTCTCAAATCAATATTTAACTCTCTATTCACGATAGAGGATTATATCACTTTATAAGAAATAGAAAACCCTCATTCTAGTATAATTAGGAAACCTAAAACAAGGAAATAATCTTCAAGGGCAATAAACTCCTAATTACTACCTACTAAAACATCTACAATTAAAAGATCTAAAACATCTATTGCTATTGCCTAATTAATATACAATTAGACATAGATCCCCTATTATTTCCTAACCTAATTACAATCATTTTATCCATAAATAGTAATACAAAATAATTGGTAGTAACCACTAAGCCCTTGCCTTTTCCATTAATCTTCTTTCCACGTTCCCCATCAGTCTTTATCTTTAAAGCTTTAACTTTGATATTAATTAAGTCAAAAATTGCATCCATAAAGGCATATAACAAATTACAAGTCTAGAAAATTACAGCTAAATAGCAAGAAATGTAACTGAAATAAAGCGAAAAATTACATCAATAAACTGGATTACTGAAGGACGGAAGGGGAAGGTCACTTGTGAAATATCCAAAAAGAACAAATTCAAAAATCTTACGGGATGGAAGTTAAGTGAGTTGACGGAGTATATCTCATTGCCCTCTCTGTGGCATTTGAAAGTAAAGTTTTTACTTTGTTGTGACTCATCAAGGTGATGTACACCAACCCTTCCTTCAATCGAGCCAACCTACAGAGAGATGAATGCAAAATTTTAAAACATAATGAATTGATTGATCATGGCTAAAATAATAACGTATAACTCAACTCAATGCCTTTTATTTTATCCCAAACTAGTTGGGGTCGGCAAACACAACTCTTGAAAAAGAAAATAAAAACAAACAAGAGGTTATAGCCGCTTGGTGTTCCTTCTTTTTCTTTTTTCGTGTTCCCCTCAAAATCTGACAATGGAAGGTATGCCACCTTTTATTTAAAAGATATTTTTACTTTCCTTCTATTTCGTTTTTGAAGGGGGTGGGGGATGGGGATGTTTATATATAGAGGAAAGAGTAGAGCATCAACTTATCAATTTCCTTGACCTCCTCTCGGAATTATTAGCAACCTTATTTTGTGATTCTAGAACAAGTGCATGCTTGAATTATAATACGGAAAAGGAATCATATAACAATTATTGAGAACATAACCATGCACATGAAATATAAGAATAAAAAAGAATGAATAAGATCAAAAGGAATGAATGCTAGATGAAAGAAACTAGAAAGTTTTTAGCCTGTAAAAAAGTTGGTAAACACAGAATTATTTTTTGGTAAACACAGAATTATTACATAGAGAAAACCGAATGAAGTTCCTAGATACCACACAGTCATAGATTTTTACATCATTTCTAAACACTAGAGTGCCCCATGAAGGAATCAAAATCAAAATCAAGCAAGTTACAAGGCATGCCACCATTTTCAGAATAGTATTTTTTTATGTCACTAAGTTTTGTTATAGTTAACAACATTAGGTATAATTAAAAAAATAATAATAGTTAAAAAAAAAAAAAACCAAGGCAGTTTTCACTTACAAAGGTTGTTTCACATAATAACGGAACGAGGCAAGTAATTCCTGATCCAAAGTAACTAGAAAAGACATAAAGAGGACACAATAATGTCAGTGTCGAGAAGCTAAAGACGCTGAAATCCTGGCATCTCTCTAACACCAAAGTCAGTCCTCAGTTGTAGCTAATGCAAGCCCACAATCTCGTATCCCTACCCAGAAATTTCAATTTCTATTATCAACTATATCTATATAATTATTTAAACTAACATGGATCGATTCAAGGCCTTTTAAAGTAAAGACAACAAACAAGAATGCAAGAATAGATTATAATGAGTGAGAACTTACCAAGAAACCTTGCTGATCTGGAAAGGCAGCAACACTCCTTGTCTGGTACTTGAGGGGTGAAATGATTCTCTTGAACTCGGTCTGTTGTATTCAAGAACAAGTACTCATTCGTGTGATGCAAAATTATTCAAAATAGGAAATTGAGATTATAGTGACGAAGAGGTTACTAGTAATGTTGGGACCACTCTTTCACTGTTAGTCAAGCAATCCCTTAACTCGCATGGTACATTCATCATCTATACTACTATCCTATTAGCCAATGGTGATAACATTTCTAATTTCTTGGAATGGATTATGGAAGTATTCTGTGAAGCATGGGCACAGTCGCACAGATCTGCGAGACGGATAAGATACAACACGGATAGACCAACAGAAAAAAAATCCTATAAAAGTGGGACATGGACAGGTTGAGGACAAGTCAACAAGAAAGATATATTTTATAATGCTTATAAAACAAACGAATCTAGTATATGATACGCAATATTTTTTCAATCTATAAAAAATAATCCATATTATGTCCTTAGTGAAGAGTGTAGGTATGCGTGTAAGTATAGATATATTGATATGTAAATTACTAATTTACATATATGTGATAACACGTAAATTCTTATTTCTTTTTCTTTTTTTTTTGACAAGTACTTGCTATACACGTAACTATGATGATTACTCCTTCCATTCCATGTTTGATAATTTGAATTGTTTTCTCTTGTTTTAATTTTATAAATGATCAAAGATTTTGTAATTTTTTAAAAGATAATTATACTTGTTTAACATGAAAAAAATAATATGATATCTCAAGCTCCTTGGACACATTTAGGGAAGTTTCCAATATGTGTTGGGTATGTTCTCAACACACATAAATATAAATATATATATATATACACACACACACATACATATATATATATATATGTGTGTGTATATATATATATATGTATATGTATAAATATACATATATGTATATGTATATAAAAAGTAAATACATAAAAAGAAGTGTCATGCGCTTGTCCGGAAAGTGTCTGCCTAGTGTCCATATCCAACATGTGTTAACACAGACACACCAATCTTGTCAAGAACCAGTGCTTCCTTGGAAGCAATTATGCCCACATTATTATTAAACTGATACTTGGCACAGAAGAGAATAATAGTATGGAAGGAAGTAAACATATAATGTAATAAGGAACACATACATGTATCTAATGTATATATTTTTTGAGAATCATATATCAAAACGTCTCCTCCGACCAGCAGCAAAGAAATTACAGTATGAGGAACAAATCAAGCTCAAAAAGATTCGATAAGTGAAACTATTAGATTTATGCAAGTTTCAGGAAGTCACATAAAGAAAAATCTCCCAATTTTAAACATCATTTAACGTATCTGATTTGTAAGAGAAGAAAACAAATACCTGAGGGCTCTGCAAGTTGAACACTATAAAATTTCTATCTGCTGTGCCAACGACCATCAGAGGATGTCTTACTGTAAGAGCATAACAGCTCTCAGGTAATTGTTGAACATGTGCTGGATTTGATTGTCTCAGATCCCAGTACCTGAAAATAGATAGCACATAAATAGAAACAGTCGATAAACAATAGGGTCTTCATAATCAGAAGAAAAAAATGTCATTGTCCATTGATCAAAAAAAAGGTCAGTGTCCATGTCGTACTCCACATAAATTCAATGACGGGAGTAGTAAGTTTGTTAGTTTTGTTGCACCCAAAAACCCAAAATAATCTTTGCTTAACAATGAAAACATGTGTCCTTGTATTAAGCAAATAACACTGCCAAGATAGTTTGTCTCGTGCATTAGGAAAAAAAAAATAGTGACAATATAAGGGTCTAAAAAGAATTTCTTCACAAACCAAATATGGCATTATCATTGTATCAGTCACATGTAGACTGTATGTTTTAATGCTATGACAAAAAATAAAATTTTATTGGTTCAGACAACATAGAAAATTTAGCAACTTATAAGACCCTTTGAATCTAAAACCACACCACAAGTTTGGCGTACCAAAACATACATACTCTCAAAACATGAGAAAAGTATCACAACAACATTACTGACCTCCCACAAGTCACAACACTAAAAAATTGAAATGTAAAATTACCTTAGAGTCTTGTCCCAGCTTCCAGTGACTAAGAGGTTCATCTCTGAAATCCAAGCAAGGTCCTTAACGGGAGCATCATGCATCGCCACAGTTACTGGCTGCCCACCAGACAATAATGGCCACATCTTCACTTGCTTGTCACATCCCCCAGAAAAAACTGTAGTTCCATCATCCTTCCAAGCTGAGCACAGAACCTACAACAAGATAAATACATCAAGCAGTTATCATAGTTTTGATCTAATAATCTCATACTTAATTTGAAAGTATACAGAACTTTTTTTATTTGTTACCGGCTGGTCATGTGATATTTGTGCCTTGCCTACAGTGCCAAGAGTGGTTCCATTCCTCATCACCTCCCAACATCGCACCTAAAATTATTTGAGCAGAATGCACATGTACATTGTCATTAGTATATTATCTCTAACAAACATGAAAGGCAACTAAGTCATCAGAAGAATGTACAAACAATGTTTTATAGAAGACAGAGCAACCAGAGTAAGTACCCCCAAAATAAGTAAGAAAAAATATTTTTGGATCCAGAGAATTCAAATAAGGGAGAAAGGAATGGAGAAAGAGACGGAATTTGGTGCCTCATAGCGTTGATGGACGCTTTGGAGGGAATGAAATAGACTGTGTTTTGAAGACACTGATAAGACCTCTTGTACGTATTCGGTTTCTTTTATTATTCTTCTTTCCATCTTAATGACACGTTTCTGGGATCTATTGTGCATTTTGTGGACTTTTTGAGAGTGGTTGTTTTGGGAGCCAAGTGTAGGTTCCCTTTTTTTAGGATCGTTGTATAGGGGGTGGAGTTTTATTTTCTGGGGCATAAGTGTGGCCTATTGTTTTCCCTTTGCTTATATTGTGCATGTACTTGGCTTCACCCCCTTTTTGGCAATTATAGTGGATTTATTTACTTATCCAAAAAAATAAAGAAAAAGTGTGAATTCATGGATCTTATAATTTATGTAAACTTAAGTCTCTGAATTTTGAAAACTAGTTTCAAATATCCCTTAAGGTGGTTTGGCACGTGAGGATGGGAAATCAGGAATAGGAATTCTATACCTGGGTATGAGATTTCTAGGAATATTGAGAATTAAATATTCCAATTCCAATGTTTGGATATGTCTGAAAATCTTAGTTGGAATTTTTTTTTCTTTCCCACTCCATTGTCGGTATGCTCATATACCATAAATGAATCTTATAAATTTGAATAATAAAATCTTTACCAGTATGGTATTTGAACTTCCATTTTTTATTTTATTCAAACAATCCTTCTTCTTGCTAGAATACTGTTAGAAATTTTCATTGGACGGTGAATTCGTGAGACATTCTTTTTACGTATCGTATAGTTCATCTTCTAGTAAAAACCCAAATTAACATACCAGAAACTAAAAAATCTCTCCACCCCAACCACTGATCAAACACCATACCAATGCAATGCCCAACTCTGTTACACAATCCGGAAAATCAATATTTGAATCAAATGAAAGGGTATGAGACAATCACACCCCGATTGGATATGAGATGCCGCCATAAAGGGCATCTAGGTCCATTTGACATATGTTTGAAATATTATTGTTGTCAAAAGAACTTTCATACCATTCCTGCTATCCATGTTGCCCAAAAGAGTACAGATATAAATGGAAATGGAAATTGCAGAACCAACCAATAAAATCTCCAACACGGTTGAAATAATTTGGCAAGAAACATATATTCAATAATATAGAAATAAAACAGCAACCCCTAATATAACCAAACAAACCTGGTTATCCCATGAAGTTGCTACTAGAAAATTGGCCTTCGGACTAAAACATAGACTTGTCACAGAATCACTAGGTGGTTGTGCCACCTACGCATCAACAATTAACCATCATCATTCCATTTATTTATTCACAAATAGAACAATTCTACATTCCAGACACAAATAACAAATATACACATGCAGACATACATATATACATATAAACATTAATATCATATTTTCACCTGAACTGATACACTTTTAAAAATGTGGTACTCTAGACCTAATTGAGTGAATAACCAAAAAAAAAATGCAAATATACATACAAACATTTCAAGCAGAAACCTTTCTTTCAAAAGGTAAATCCAAAACGTTAGATTGATTTCTAGAATCAAAGAACATGGGCAAGAAAGATAAATGATTAACTGTATGACAATTAAGCAGAAAATGCACAAATAAATATAGAACATAGCAAAAGAGTGCAATAATTAAGCAATAAATTAACTAAAGAAATCACCTCAGTTGATTTGTTGGGATTCGGATTCGCGGCAGCAGGAGCGCCGAATGTCGACATTGTTGCTGCCTATCAATCAGTAAGCAAAATTTCCACAGAACAGTAAAAATTATCAAATGAGTATAAATTTGAATGACAAAATTAAGAGTGGAAGGAGTAACCACGTTTACAGTGACCAACGAGTGATAAACCCTACTTTCTTCAGCAAAAGAGAACCAAGTTGCACAATATCTAGAGAGAGTAAATAGAGGGAAGAATTTTGGTTGAATTTATATTTATATATTGTGCTTATTCAAGACATACTTTTTTCATTCTTTTTATTATTATTATTAGTATTAGTATATATATCTATCCCCCCAAAAAAAACAATATTCTTTTGTGCTAAATTTCTGATAAATATTACTCCCTCCGTCTCAAATTAATTGCTGAATTTTGACCATTTTAAGTTAAATTGACTATTTTTAGAACTAATCTTTTTACTATTTTTGCTAAAATATAGGTAAAGAGATTATAACCAAAAAAAAATATATACAATTTATTACTACCTCCAATTTTTATAATTTTAAAAATATATTTATACATGCTTAATTATTAATTCTAAAAATAGTCAATTTGACTTAAAATTGTCAAAATTGAGCAATTAATTTGGGACGGAGGGAGTAATAAATTTATATTTTTGTTAAGTTTTTAATAAATATTAAAAAATTGTATAAGACACGTTTATATATATATATATATATATATATATATATATATATTGAATTATTTAGTTATTTTAAGCAAATTTGGCAATTAAATTTTAACATTGACAAAAAAGAATGATTTTGGTAATTAAATGCTGATTGAAGATAAAGGCCCTTTTTTATATATTAAAAGGAACTATGAGGTGATAAATTATTATATTTAAATATTAAGCAACCTTAATATTCTCGTTAGAAACTTAATAGGTTAAATAAGACATTTATATTTTTTAGTCAAATAAGTCTTTGACTAAGAATGAGGTCACTAGTTCGATTTTATGTATGTGAGTTTATTTATTTTTTAATATAAAATATATTTATATTTAATTATAACATTATATTATACTCTTTAAAATAAAAATCTTTAAAAAAATATATATAACTTTATTCCCTTATTATTATTGAATGAGTTAACTCAACAAAATAAAATCGAACGAGTTTAAAAGCCCATAAGCCCAGCCAAATGACTGGTGTGGTTGCTACCAAGGCTTCCCTTTTCTTTTCAAGTAAATGGCCCATATTAAAATAAGGAAGATCAATATGAGTATAGGACTGCCAACGTTTCTTGTAGAATGGGAAATCGTGCAAAATTGTTTTAATCTAATATATAAACAATTTTTTTTAAAGTCTTTTTGGCTCCTAAAAATGCTCCTCAACTTTTAATAAAAATATTATTTTATTCTTTTTTATCTTTTTATTAAGTCCTCTAAATTTTATTTACGTCCACACAATTTACACGTGTAAAAGTGTGTGTCATCGGGTGTTAGTCTTTTCATTATGTGTGTATATTACTCTCTCCATCTTTAAAAAAATGAGTAAAGTACCATTTACACACATATTAAGAAAAATAAAAGTAGATGAAAAATAGTTTCAAATTTATCTTAATGATCTCACGTGATTATATAAAGTGATGAATATTTTTTTTATACTAATGAAACTCATTAAATGATATAGTTATCTTTCACTTTATACACTTTATTTCATCATTTTGGAAAAAAAATATTTGGACCTTTGGCCATCCTTTTAGGATCGGAGGGAGTAAGATTTTATTAGGATTACTTAAAAGTAATTGTTTTTAAATAAAAACTATTATTTTGAAATTTATTATTTAAAGGTCATAAAATAAATTATATAAATACATCCTACATGAAAACTTATAGGGTCCTAATCCGTGGCAACCGGTTGCTACGGACACTATTCCAGCAACCAAGCTATCATCCGTTGATTAAATAAATTAATGGCTGAGATAAAAAAAAAAAAAGGCCAGCCGCTACAACATGAAGCGGCATTGCCAAATTACTAAAATGCCACCAAATTTCTAATATAATAATACATTACCATCACATCACAATAATATAATAATAATATTTTGTTCTCCTTGCCGCTACAACATGTAGCGGCTGGAGTTTTTTTTTTTACCCACTTTGTTGTCCCCATTTGATTGTCATCCCACTTTAACTAATATATATTAATATTATTAATAATAACTAATTTTATTAATATTAATATTACTAACTAATTTCATTATTATTATTTTATAATGATATTATTTTATTAAAATTAATATTATCAATATTATTTTATTAATTTTAATATTACTAATTTTATTTTGACTAATATTTGTTATTTTATCAATATTATTTTATTAATTTTAATATTACTAATTTTATTTTGACTAATATTAGTCAAAATAAAATTAGTAATATTAAAATTAATAAAATAATATTGATAATATTAATTTTAATAAAATAATATCATTATAAAATAATAACAATGAAATTAGTTAGTAATATTAATATTAATAAAATTAGTTATTATTAATAATATTAATATATATTAGTTAAAGTGGGATGACAATCAAATGGGGACAACAAAGTGGGTAAAAAAAAAAAACTCCAGCCGCTACATGTTGTAGCGGCAAGGAGAAAAAAAATATTATTATTATATTATTGTGATGTGATGGTAATGTATTATTATATTAGAAATCTGGTGGCATTTTAGTAATTTGGCAATGCCGCTACATGTTGTAGCGGCTGACCTTTTTTTTTTTTTTTTTTTTTTGATCTCAGCCATTAATTTATTTAATCAACGGATGATAACTTGGTTGCTGGAATAGTGTCCGTGGCAACCGGTTGCCACGGATTAGGACCCAAACTTATAATATATACATATATATGTATATATAAGATACTTTTTTAATTAAAAGTCACATTTTGGACATAAGGAGTATAATTATTTGGATAATTAATGATTTAATTGACTTTTTATGGATATTTAAATTTATCATCTACAAATTTATACATGTTAAGTTTACAGTTACTTTTTACTATTGAATAGAGTATATATTTAAGTTTGCAATAAAGGAAATAGCTACATTGAAGTATAAATTATTGGCTATATTAGTTGTAGTATGTGTATATATATAATCATAAGTTTTTACATTATCTCCAACTATATATACACCAAATAAAAGTTTTTTTTTTCTACTTTTATTTTGTTGATTGATCGACAAGAGAATGCTGAGATGCCCTTTTTTTCTTTTTTCTTTTTTTTTTAATTTTTATTTGAGGTCTGGTGGAACTAAATAACACTGACAATATATATATAGTAATAGTCTTATTCTTTTACGAACTGTACTTTATACATACATACTTATTATGCCTTTATATATTTTCTATAACGCACTTTATTTAAATTTCTATGTACTTAGCTAATTCAATATGAGTATTGGAAATGATATACCTTACGACTTTTTGTATTTATTTTAAGGGTTCCAATCCGTGGCAACCGGTTGCCACGGGTACTATTCCAGCAACCATAATCTACACCGTTGATCTCAATATTAGATGGCATAAATTAAAGCCAATTTATCACCTACCGCTACAGGCTGTAGCGGCAGAGAAATCAATTCTAGCGGCAGCCGAAATAACAAAACTGCCCTCCATTAAATTAATTCCCTGCCGCTACAGGTTGTAGCGGCAGGTCTTGCCTTTTGCTCCCTGCTGCAACCCTTCTTCTTTCAAATCTCATTCCTTTAACATTCCTTTAATAATTTTATTTTTACATTCCTTTAATAATTTTATTTTAACATTCCTTTAATAATTTTAAAAACATTCTTTTAATAATTTTAACATTCCTTTATTAAAATTATAACATTCCTTTAATATAAATTATAATCCCTCTAGTCATTTTTTTTTTAATTTGAAGTTTAAGAAAAAATTATAAAAATAGTGCAATAACATTCCTTTAATTAATCAAATTGGATATAAATTTTAACATTCCTTTAATATTAATTAATAACATTCCTTTAATTAATTTTAATATTATTAAATTATTAAAGGAATGTTTTTAAAATTATTAAAATTATTAAAATTATTCAAATATTTAATAATTTTAAAAACATTCCTTTAATAATTTAATAATATTAAAATTAATTAAAGGAATGTTATTAATTAATATTAAAGGAATGTTATTAATTAATATTAAAGGAATGTTAAAATTTATATCCAATTTGATTAATTAAAGGAATGTTATTGCACTATTTTTATAATTTTTTCTTAAACTTCAAATTAAAAAAATTAAAAAAATAAGAAATGACTTAGAGGGATTATAATTTATATTAAAAGAATGTTATAATTTTAATAAAGGAATGTTTTTAAAATTATTAAAGGAATGTTAAAATAAAATTATTAAAGGAATGTAAAAATAAAATTATTAAAGGAATTTTAAAGGAATGAGATTTGAAAGAAGAAAGGATGCGGCAAGGAGCAAAAGGCAAGGCCTGCCGCTACAACCTGTAGCGGCAGGGAATTTAATTTAATGGAGGGCAGTTTTGTTATTTCGGCTGCCGTTAGAAGTGATTTTTCTGCCGCTACGGCCTGTAGCGGCAGGTGATAAATTGGCTTTAATTCAGGCCATCCAATATTGAGATCAACGGTGTAGATTATGGTTGCTGGAATAGTACCCGTGGCAACCGGTTGCCACGGATTGGAACCCTTATTTTAATTATATATATATATTTGTACTTATTTGAAATAGGTTATCAAGTGATGGTTTTAACTAATTTTATATGAGTTTAGGAAATAATATATCTTGTGGTTTTATAAATTACTCCTTCCTACGACTTAAATTACATTTTTGTTGTCCTCAAAATAATAACTTAAGGTACATAAATTAAAGAGTAAATATGTCATTTAATGGTATCTATTAGTATAAAAAAAATAAAAACACTTATTATTTTATGTAATTTTATAGGGTCATTAAGGATAAATTTAATTTATTTATTGTTTTATTTTTTTTCGTCTACTTTACTTTTTTTAATTAATTTGAAAAATGTACTTAACTCATCTCTTTGAAAGCGGAAAGAGTAACCTACGTAAATAATATTTCTTAATATATATATATATAAAATAAATTATATTTATAATTCTATATATTTTCATATTTTTCGTAATTCTAAATTTGAAGGAAAACTTTGGCACGTAACCGGACTTCTATATTACTTTACTTGTAATAATTCTCATAGATAACTGTGCGAGTATGAAAGACGAAATAAAATAGTAGCAGTCGTTAAGAAAATGGACGAACTGCCACTGGGACTCCCGTCCAAGAAGTTGGTGAGTACAACTTCAACTTCTACTTCTACTTCTACCAGATGAGAAACAGAAGAAAGTTCTTCATCAGGTTATCCCGCCAACCTATGTGTACTACTCCTCATTAAGTAGGTAGAAGAACTTCATAGATTTTAATTTATTTTTTAATATTTTAAATGTTTTGGGTCTAAAAATATTTCATATTTTCCAAACCCTTTTACCCAAGAAAAAGTCTTAGTAATTACAGTACATTAAATTTCCCTGTAAAAGTTTAGCACTACAAAACAAAGAAATTATGGGTCAACTATTTGTTAGAAATTCACATGCACTGATGCACCTGCCCTTTTTAATGTTATGGGTCAATCTTCTTCCTTCAAGACAGTAGTAGTATATTATTTATTATCTGGAAAATGGTGGATTTTCAATTCAGGGCACATTTCAATCTGACTGACGATTATTATTATTTCTAAATTATTGACTGATTACCTGGAAAATGCTGGATTTTCAATTCAAGGGCTCATTTCTATTTGGGTGATTATTATTATAAGTACTTTTTTTAATTTTTTATTAACTGATTACCTGGAAAATGGTGGATTTTCAATTCAAGGGCTCATTTCAATTTGGGTGATTATTATTATTATTACTTATTCTTTTTTCTTGACTGATTATCTGGAAAATGTTGTATTTTTAATTTTATTTATTTATTTATTTTTGCTAAATTAAAATTTTGTATTTTTAACTCAAGGGCTCATTTCAATCTGGGTGATTATTATTACTAATTCTTTTTTGTTGACTGATTATCTGGAAATTTGTGGATTTTCAATTCAAGGGCACATTACAATATGGGTGATTTTTATTAGTATTTTTTTGTTGACTGATTAGGGTCTTAGATATAAAGATTGTCATTAGACATTGTTCAATAACACATTGGAGAAATCATGGTTTCATTGACATTTCTGTATGTATGTTTAGTTTTCAATGCATGAAACTTTGTTTGTATTTATTTGTTATGGGTGTGTTTTAGAATCTGGATTAGTTAATGGAATTTTATTTTTTGGTCTACTTAAGATTGTTTCTGCGAAACTCAAATGAAAATATTAGGTGTTTACCCACCTTTATTTAATAAATCAGTTCATTTCAAAGGGTGAACTTCTATGTGTTTTCATTCTAAATTTTTCTTCTGCAGGTTCGGTTGACATGTATGATATTATTTTGTTAATTTTCAGAGGTCAAAAGACTTTTTTGCTTGTTTCCAAATAGACCTTTTGCTTTAAATTTCGTTTCTTTTTTCTGTTTGAATAGTATTGATTTGGTGGAATTCTGTGGTCCAAGTTGCTTGCTGTTGGTTTCGCTTTCCGGTATTTGGCACCTTTGGTAAGAAGAGTAGTGATTATACTCAAGTTGTATAGCTCATTTGTTTCTTCCTAGCACTTTCCACTTTCTATTTATAAGTTATCACTTATCAGTGCTGATAAAAGAGGTGTACTGCATATTTGTTTGCAGATGTTTATTATCATTAACTTTTAAAACATGAAACCGTGAGCATATGAAGTTATAAGAAAATTTTCCATGAGCAATGTGAGCTTTAGCAGAAGTATGAAAGCAAGTCTCAACATGTTTGATGTTCTAATTAAGTACTTGAAACATTAGGACCTTTCTTTTTGTATAATACTCCCTCCATTCCACAAAAAGAGCCCCATTTGCAAAAAAAAAAAAATGTTCCACAAAAAGAGTCCTCTTTTTGTTGATGATACGAAAAAATGAGGCGATGTCCTTAAGTTTAACATCATAGTTTCACCACCATGAAACCACTTCTAAACTAAAAACTCATTATATTAAGGATAAAACATGGAGGAAAAATTATATCCCAAGTTTGCAAGTTTTGCAAATGGGACTCCTTTTGTGGAACGGAGGGAGTAATTGTTTGATTTTAAAACTTGTGCAAGGAAAACTTCCTTGACTGTCTAAGGTGATCTCTGGAAACCCCTTATCATGGACATATGAGTATGCTGCATATTGGTTGAAATACAGGACCTGGAATCGTTTATGATCAATATATCAACTTTGACAAATAAAAAAAAAGAAAAAGAATGACAAAGAAAATTTGAGGAGGATGAATGAGTTAGCATTAGTGGTAATATGTATCTATGCCCATTTTAAGGAACTATGCATGTACTAGAAAACAAATCAAAGATAGTATCAACTTTCTAGATCCTGTCTGCAGCGACGTAGAATCAAGGAAAGAACCTCGAACTTTTCCCAGCACTATACAAGCCAAATTGTCATGCAGAGAAAATACGGTGAAGGGAAGGAATTAGGTAGGATGTGTGGAAAATGGACCTGTTCTCTGTTAATTTCCAATAGTTGAGTATATGGATACAATGTACCAACCACTGTCAAAAAAGGATACACTAGATGATGATGAATGGTGTGGACCTGCTGATTCTAAGCGGGTTTCACCTTTGACATTTGATATGGATACGGTTATGAGTGACCCTTACTTAGTTGAGTTGTTGTGGCACGAGTGTATATATATATGTTTGTAGACACAGATTGTATTCGTAATACTCATCTCACATCAACCGAGGACCTTGGACTAGTCACTTAATCAATAATCTATTGAAAAGATGTACAAGTGTCCAATTAACAGTGTTATGCCTTACACAGGTCTCTTGCAGCCAAGGGCCAGGTAAGGCTTCAGTTTTAGAAAGTAGAACCGACTTTTATTGCTTTCTCATGCTACATCTCGCATGCGCCATTTTCGTTATGTGCATTTTCCTTATGATAAGTCATTTTTGTTTGCTTATTGTTATGCAGATTGAGTGTGCGAAAGGAGGGAGTTGGTACGTGAACAGCTTGCTTTATTTGTAAGCCCATTTTTTTTGCTCCTCTAGTCAAAAATATTAAGATCTTTTAGGACTTGCAGAATTGCAGGCAGCCACTGGTCGTTGTACAAAGGTAGCCCGCAATGTGAACTTGGAGAAGTTGCAAAATAACTATCTGTTTCCTGAGGTTGGTAGATTTTAACTTCCCAATTCTTGCACAATTTGTATTAGTTTTTGTGTTCTCCATTTCCTCCTTCATAAAGTGTGTAACATCTTTACCTATTTGTACCACTTCTACTGTGTCCTAATCAACAATAATATCTCTTGATAGGATGATTTCAAATTTCACCTAGATATGTTAAAAGAAATATTCCTTATTTTTTTTAGTGAGACTATTATGGAATGGGCGCTTACTCCAACTAGTTTGGGATAAAAGGCGTTGTTGAGTTGAGTACTATTAAAGGATGGACGGTTCTATATGTTTACATGAATAGTAATTACATTTTTGATCAATAACTGCCCTAGTTATTTATTTGAGTACCTTGGTTTACTATTCTATGGTTTGATTCTTATTGCATTACAGATTTCTACACGGGAGCTTGAACACAAAAAGAAGTATCCAAACTCAGAAATTATAAGACTTGGGATCGGTGACACGACACAGCCTATACCAGATATTGTAGCTTTGAGCATGGCTGATGTAAGTTTTGTTTATTGAAATGATTATTTATCTCTCGTACTGTCCACATTTGCATCTTATAAGAGATAATAACTGACCTGAATTCTCCAACGAGCTTGATTCTTCAACTTAAAAAACTTTTTTGATTCTTCTTGACTAGTTAATAATTTTTCTAACAATGAATCAGATAATGATTTGTTACTTCTTCAAAATAGATTGGATGGAAATGCGGATGGGAATGATTTAGTCTTGCTTATTTTGGTTTCCTCCGTTTCACTGTTATGAAAGATAGCATGATCAGATCACCAATAAAGCTCTATTATTGTAGTTGAATGGTGATATACTTTATGCAGTAGTACAGTGCAGGTATGTTATGCATGAGTGTGCTGTATTCTTACCCATGACTGAAATAAGTATTAATGAACCACAAATTACGCGCCAGACAAAACAAACAATTATCTTCATATTCGAATATTACATGACAAGTATATACTCCATTTGTTCCATATTATAAGATCAACATTGACTTTTTGAAGTCAATTTAAGATATTTTTAGACATAGATTCTTTTAATTTTAATCAATGATGAATATTGCACTATCTAAAAAATATTAGTCATTGTAAACTTTATTGTTTCATAATTTTTAATGGGATCTCAATTTTGAGTTTGAAAATGTCTCAAATTGACTTTCAAAAGTCAACGATGCTCTTATAATTTGTAACGGAGGGAGTATTTGGTACAGCTCTGATGATTTTCCAGGGAAACACCATATCAATTGAATTTTGAACTTGGAAGTGTGTTTCCTCATGTTTTATTGTTTGCTTTCTAAAATGTATTGAGGTATATATTCTTAAGTGTTTTTTTTAATGGTAACAAGGTGTCCCTATATGTAAACAGCTGTGATACTTGATGAGAGTTTTGGCTAGACTTGATACTTACCAAATGTATGGACTAGAACTCTTTACCACATCACAACCCATTAGTTTACACGTGTCATCATCTGGGTGGTCTAATTTTACATATATAACTGTTCAACAGAAATTCCAATTATTTAACATTCATTCGCCATGCAGTATGCACGTGACCTTTCAACACGTGAAGGTTATAGAGGGTATGGAGCTGAGCAAGGGAACAAGGTAGCGCGGTGCCTATTTGTCAGTTATTTCTGTTGTTTGTCTGCCATATTTATTTACCTGCTTTGATGATGCTTGCAATTCTGTCTACTGCTAATTTATGGGTAAATTCTTTTCTTTTCACAGGAATTGAGGAAAGCGATTGCTGATACTTTCTATGGAGATCTGGCGGTAAAAGATTCAGAAGTTTTTGTATCAGACGGTTCCCAGTGCGATATTTCACGTCTTCAGGTAGCCAACTAAATATTCAGGGTTAATGATTGTAGATTAATTCCAGTTTTTATCAGTCACTGAAATCTACTATATATAGTAGTTATATGTTCAGACGGTGCAATGAGATATAACTTCTATCTTCAGCTAAATCTTGGCTTGCACCATACTAAAACTCGTAGTTTTTATGTTTATTTACAGCTGCTTCTTGGTTCAAATGTCTCAATCACTGTACAGGATCCAACTTTTCCGGTAATATTATAATCTTTCATCTCTATTTCCAAATAGTTAATATATTTTAGATGTCACATTTCAGTAATACAAAACAACTGTTCTTGCTCATAAGTTGTATTGTGTTTCTCTCTCACACTCCTGGTTCCACGATTTCCCTCATCACTTACCTCAAGTTATACATAGAGAAATTGAGAAGTAAATTTTCCTGAATGCTGCTTCTTTTAAAAGGATAAAAACCAAGGGCTACTTCTTATTGCACTTGTAGTTACTGCAGCATGTTGTTACTATCATGCATTGCTTAACCTCTCTATTACGCTCTTTTTGTTAATTAATTGCCCATGTTAAAAAGTAACGTACAATCCCCTTCCTGATAGAACTATAACAACTGAATTACTTCACAAGGCTTCCAAAATATGCTTTTTTAGCACCCTGATTTTATGACAGAGGCTGTGGTTTTGAACAGGCTTATATGGATTCAAGTGTTATAATTGGTCAAAGTGGAGATTTCCAAGATAAAATGCAGAGGTACCAGAATGTTGAGTACATGACTTGCGGGCCTCAGAATAATTTCTTTCCGGACTTGTCAACCACTTCAAGAACAGACATTATCTTCTTCTGCTCTCCAAATAATCCTACAGGACATGCAGCATCACGGGAGCAATTGGAACAACTTGTGGAATTTGCTGGAGAAAATGGATCAATTATCGTGTATGACTCTGCATATGCTGCTTATATAACCGATGGAAGTCCGAGGTCGATATATGAAATTCCTGGTGCCAGAGAGGTAAATAAGTGCCAAGTTTCTTCTTCACTTTGCAAACTTCGAAATTGTTTAAACATAATGTACCTTATATGACCTCCAAAATGCAAGAAAGTTCCCTAGTGACCTGATCTGAATGTATTCTTTGAAACTCTGTGCATGTTGTGGCTCAAAAATCTTGATAGTCAGCTCTTCTTTTGAGATGAAAAAGAGAAAGAACTTGTTTCTGTAATTTAATTTTGTACATTTTATAGGTTGCGATAGAAATTTCATCCTTTTCCAAGATTGCTGGGTTTACTGGTGTTCGTCTTGGGTGGACGGTGGTGCCTGAAGAGCTCCTATATTCAAATGGATTTCCCGTTATAAATGATTTCAATCGCATTGTATGCACCTGTTTTAATGGTGCTTCAAGTATAGCTCAGGCTGGTGGCTTAGCATGTCTCTCCTCAGATGGTCTCAAGGTGAGCTTTAAAATTAACTCCAAGTTAGAGAGGGTCATATAAAATTGTGCTGCCTCTGTTCAAAGAGTCCCATTTGCAAAATCTACAAATTTCAAGGATCTATTTTATTCCGTGTTGCCCCCTAATTTATTTAGCATTTAGCTTTGTAGTGATGGCATAATAATGGAATTGTGATCGTGTAATTTTATACTACCATCAAAAGAAATGCTACTTTTTTGAAACAACAAAATTTGGCAAATGAAACTCTTTTGTGGAATGGACGGAGTATTACTTTTTAAACGTAAGCAATTAATTTCATTTTTCAAATGCAGCTACTTTAGTTAGTATTAAAAACATTGTTTTTAGATTTAGGCAATCTCATCATCGAAACCTTTACTTGTAATGAATAGTATCTTACATAGGGAAGCAAAGGTTGTTTTATCTTCCCTAAATGAAATTTTAATAATGTGCTCGTGACAAACTTACAAGTCTAATAAATCCCTTTTATTTACCTTTTATGATCTTGCAGAGTTATGGAAGTTCATTCGTCCTAATTCATTTATCATCAAAATTAAAAATATTTGGTATCGTGGTTATACATCGCTGATAAATTCTTTCTTTCAAAAAATTTCAGGCTATCCTCTCCGTGGTTGATTACTACAAGGAAAACGCAAATATATTAGTCGACACCTTTGCTTCCCTGGGTTTAAAGGTATACGGTGGTGTAAATGCTCCTTATGTTTGGGTACATTTTCCAGGTTCGAGATCTTGGGATGTCTTTGCTGAGATTCTGGAGAAGGCACACATACTTACAGTTCCTGGGAGTGGGTTTGGTCCAGGCGGTGAAGAGTATATAAGGGTCACTGCTTTTGGACACAGAGAGTGTATCCTGGAAGCCTCGAAAAGGCTGAGGAGCCTTTTCTAATAGACAACGGTTATGATATTCCTGTTTCATGTCACATTTATTTATATTCAATAAAGCGAAATATGATTTATGTTCTAATCCCAGTTTTGATTTTGTTCATGAAAGATTATCATTTTTGTTCGAGAACTTCTGTTTTTTGAAACACTATCATTCTATGAAAAAAATATCAGCATGAGCAGCAGACTTTGTTCTACTGCTTCTTTGATTAGTGTATATTTTCTCGAGTTCTGCTATGTTTTCTGCTGACTTACATTTGCATCGGATTAGATAGGATTTTAAGGTAGACTCGCCATATTACATATTTGATTAAAAAAGTTATCATTTGTCGTTATCCACGTAACTGGTAACAAAAAACTCAATACATAAAGTCGCAAAATATCTCATTTCTCTATTTTCTTAGCAACATACTTTTTCTGTGTTATCTAGCTTTGTTGCCAGCCAACACCTCTTGAGAATCCAGTTCTCTATTGACAAAAACATAATTTGCAGATTGTTGCTCAAGACTGCATTCAGATGCAAGGATTTGGAATGGTTTCGGCACGTCTTACTGGATGGTGTGGTAATATCTTGAGCAATGGAGTTATTTAAAATCCATCCAGACAGATATTTACTAGAAAAAATAAAATAGGATAAATATTACAAAAATAAAATGCCATATAACCAATTCTAAAACTTTTTGATTTTTTTTTTTAATTCCATAGGACTGAAAATCAGTTCCACTTCCCATCTTCAAATTCCATAAAAATTTATGTCAATGAAAATCTCAGTCGGGCAACATGGCCAATCAATTTACATTTTTGGTTCAGACAGAATGCCAATCTTCCTCAGTACTAGGATGCATCATTAAACTGAGAACAATACACACAGAAATGGATATTAAACATCATAAGTTTTGAGGCCATTCGGCTCACTTTGCCGAGTTAAAGCAGGAAAAGAGATTAAATCTCAGCAGAAAGAGAGATCTGGAACTCCTGGATACAACAAAAATTGTAATGCAGGAATCATCTATACTGTATGCCTGTATCTGAATAAGAAAATATGACGAAGTTGCTGCAAAAAGTCAACTGCATAAAATACATAAATTTTTATTATCTCAGATGATATTATCAAATGATACTAGAGAAAATCATTTCTAACATCCAGAATATGAAAATTGAATATATTGGGTATACACAGATCATACTTATATTACGGAAACATGTCAGTATCATGTCAACTGACCAACCATTTATATGCATTAACACGGGTAAACACAGTAAAAGAAAAGCCTTTCACATATTCAAGTCCTAGATATCAAGTATCTGACAGCTGACCAGCTCCAAAGAACCAGCATTCCTAGTGGCAATGACATTCCACATATTTCTTTCAGATCCTGCAACTGATTCAGAAATTTCTTGTAAAGAGTCACCTAAAGGAGTCGTGGATGTTGACGTAGAGGGCCCTAAATAATTTTGTTTATTCGCCTGCAGAACTAAAATATTATGATTGGCATCTTTTGTGATCACATGAAGCTTTCCAAGTAAACCAGCAAGAAGGTATGGTGATTCTGATTCAGCAAAGTCACGAATGGGTACATCTCCGTCAACCACTTTCCAAGTATCACCTTGATAATCATACATTTTAATCGAAGCACTATCTAAAGAACTAGAAGGATCCAATGCATACAAGTCATCCTCAACAATAACATTCAATTTTGTTCCTGCCTGACGTGCAGGCCAACCCTCTCCCATGCCAATTGGCATTTCTACCCACGAATTTGTTTCAGGATCATAAACTTCTCCTCCAATATCAACGAAAAAAGGCCAGCAGTATAAACTCTGTGGAACATATAGTTTTCCCCTGTATGATGTCATCCCAGTTGCAATCGGCTTGAGTATATCTGCTAGAAAAGCAGTTGGTAGCACCTGAGCTTTTGAGAATGGCATGCTCGGAACTTCAGACCAGACACCAGTTTGGGGATCAAATGCCTCAGCAGATTGAAGAGGAGTCAGTCCACCACGATCCCTACTAACACCTCCAACAACAAAAAGCTTGTTGTTTAGTACACCTGTTTTACAATAAGCTCTACCTACGGACATGGAACTCGCTTCACTCCATGCATTTAGAATTGGATCATACCTCCAGACACATTTCATGGCTGAAGCTCTGGAAAACCCCCCTATCACATAGAGGCAACCATCAACAGCCCCAATAGCACATCCACACAACGGGATTTGGTCCAATGCATCCCTTCTCCCAAGCCAACCCCTTATGGCATCTGCAATTTTGATACTAGAACCCACCATATTCCACATGCGAAGAGCAAATAAGCCCCTTCTTGATCCATCTTCTATAGCAACATTGGGCATTGGCGGCAATCTCTGCCACTTCCTAGACAGCGGGTCTAACGCACACCATAAAAGCTTGTCCCCATCAATTTTGGTCAAAATGTAGAGCCACTGCTCTGCTGTTCCAAGTTCTTTTCTTAATTTGTAAAGTTCAGGACTTGTTATCACAGCTTTCCAGCTCCGTGACACTAACTTTGCCTCCAAATAGCAAATTTTGGGAAGTCTGGCAATAATCTGAATTGATATCTCATCTGGAAGGCCGGGAATCAAGCGTGGAATCTCCTCCCAAAAACTTGATGAAGTCCTCTGCCTCTTACATGCTTCACTATGGGTAACCTCGTGGAGATCATTTATTCCGGCCTTGGGATTGTTTACACTCAATAAAGCACCCATCAAGATCTTACTTTATATCTCCACACGCACTGAAAGCTAAGGGTATCCAGCCTTTTAAATTAGCCACTTTTTTCTAAGTTCATGTGTCATAAGCCATCTTGTTTCCTCTTCAAATCAACAACAGAAAGCTTAGCTGTAAACAGCAAGGAAGATTGATAGAGGAAAATCATGAGATCCAATCCCACAATTAATTTTCACCGGTGATGTTATGTTTAAGAATCAAAATACATTTCTAAATTTCCGCATTCAAAGTTAGGGCTGTAAATGGTAACCGAAAAATTCGTATTCATCCGCATCCGTATTCAAAAAAAAGCGGATATTATTCGTATTCGAAAAAAAACGGATATATCCGTATTCGGTTTAAAGGTATCCGCAAATAAACGGATACGAATACGGATATAGGCGTATTCGTTTAACATCCGACCGTTAATATATTCGGCAAATAGCGGATATCCAAATTCGGATCCGTATCCAAAATTATATATATATATATATTAACTATTATATAATAAGCAAAATAATTTTTTTTAAGTGGCCTTCCTTATATAATAATTAGTTTTCACTATCATATGAAAATTATTTTAAAAATATATCATTTCACTTATAAAAAGTAGGAAATAACACTTTTATTATAATATTAATAAATTGATTTAAGTATTGTTAATGGATTTTTACTATTATAAAGTTAAAATATCAAAAATGTATCATTTAACAAGAAAATTATATACTAGAAGAACAAAACTATAGGCTATAGCTATTAGCTTGTTATAAGTTTTTTCCTTTCAAAACTTACTTGCAATGCTGAGAGGCGGGAACAATGAACAATATAATTTTATTGTTAAAATGTGTTAAGTCCGAATTAATTTAGAATTAATCTAGAAGGGAGTTGAATAATTAATTCACGTTTATGAATTTTCGGGTGGAGGGAACATTTAACACTTTCATTTGCCCAATTATTTAGAAATTAGAAGTCCAAATATTTAAAGTAAGTTCAAAGTAAATTTTGGATCAAGTTGGATTAACTAGGTGTCAGTTGTCACATATACATTATAATTCGCACTCTCCATAAATATAATAAAATAAAATAAACTTTTTATAACTTTGTAAATTGTAATCTATGTATTAAGGATAAATTATAAATAAAAGCCCTCATAAACATATTATTAAAGTTTTAATCAAGTATTTGAGAAAAAATAATTAAATATTCAATGGAAACTTTTGAATCTAATTATAAATTATAAATATTCACACACACTACAGTATTACTCCACACACATAAAATGGACATATACTTATTAATGGACATCTAAACATTAACAAGTAGAGCATTCATTTTGAAATTTAGGATTTCAAAAATGATGAAAACTTATTTAAATTATAATTTAGAACATTGATTATTGTATTTAAATATTTATTAAAAATAAATAAATTAACATTCATTCATTAATAAATTATATTTTAAAACTCATTATTTTTTTTTTATTCTAGTTATAGTTAGGGCTATAAATGGTAAGTGGTAACCGGAAAATTTATATTCGTCTGCATCCGTATTCGAAAAAAAACGTATATTATCCGTATTCGATTTAAAAGTATCTACAAATAAACGAATACAGATACTACTGTATCCGGATCCGTATATATATCCGTTTACACCCCTATTCAAAGTGTTGCTTGGAAACTTAAACGTTTATCATCAGATATAAAAACACAGTATAGGTTAGCAAACTGCAAAAGGAAAACAGAAAACGAGATGGCACTGTAATTTAGGTAAAGAATTGTCCCCATAAATTGATCAAGCGAAGGGCAGACTAACCCATGTAAAACAATGGAAAACGTAAAGCACAAACAACAATTTACTTTTGAAAGGTAATAACACAACAAAACCATCACTAATTCCCGTGCTTTAAAAATTGGTAGGCGGAGCTAGGCAGCGGACGCCTAGGCGTCTTCGTAAGCAGTATTATTAATTTATTTTTCTATTATACATACATGATACATGTTATACTATATAAAGCATATAGTATATGTAATTTTTTTAATTTTAGATGAAAAATCATCAAAAAAAATAATATTTTAAGATTTAAAAAAATCATTTCAAATATTGTAGAGCTTCAAAGTATTGATCTGTTTCCGTCTGCGCGGGGGTCTAGTCGCCCAGCCAAATCGAGACGGTAGAGGACCGCCTAGAACCACCAAGTTACAGTTGAAAACTATTTTAGCTTAACACAACATTGAATTTTTTTCACATATTACCCCATGATTTTCAAATAAAGAAAATGCAAGAGTTAATCTATTCTAAACTCCCAAAGAATATCTTTTACCAATTAAAAGACAGAAACCACACCATGACTACGATTGTTCAGTTGAGGAGACTAGGATTGTTCAGTTGAAAAGACTATATTTTTTGAGGGCAAAAGAACATAAAACATACTATTGATAACTGTTCTGTTTTTTTTTTCCTTCATGGTTTTCTAAGCGAACAAATGAGATCTTCTGGAATTTATGTTGTGTATAACAATTTATATTTAGAGTTATTTCTACTCCAAAGCTGAAAGAAGCTCAACACCCTCTATGTAGTTTAATTTTTGAGGTTCGTAGTAGAATTCATGATTCACGCTGATCAGTAATTGCTAATTTGTGAGTTTGAGCATATCACTTCTTCTTTTTTCTTTCTCATTTCTCAAAATATGATGAAGTGGCGATTTAACTTGGGTAAATAAAATAAAATAAACCACTCTTGCCCTTAGTCCACAAAAGTACGTTATAACATCCAAAAGATATAAGATTTTGTATAATGACATAAGATTTGGTATAGTGTATGGTGTATAAACATATACTGATACTCCACTCCTTACTCTAGTTCATTCTGAAAGCTTCAAATCTCATTCTACAGTAATCTATCCAAGGTCTGAATCAAATAATTCAATTCTAAGGGGGTGTTTGATAAAAACTGAATGAATCTGAATCTGAATCTGAATGAAAAAGTTGTTTGATAATTGACTTGTCTGAAACATCTGAATGACAGAATTTTATTATTTTACCCCTCTAAAAAAATTCAAAAATTGTTGTAAAATTATTTAATATTACTTAATATAATAGTTAATATTTTTTTATAATTTTTTAATTTTTTTTAAAAAAAATTTTACTCGTTCAGTTGTTCATTCAACCATTCGGCCAAAAAAATCTGACTTAGCCATTCAGCTCAATCATCTGACCGATTCTGCTATTCAGACCAAAACAAACGCACTTACCGATTCAGCCATTCAGCTCTAAACGAACACCCCCTAAGTCTCGAGCCTAAATTTATTAAAAATAAAGAACACTAAAACATTTACACTTTATAATAACCAGAAAAACATTAAATTTAAGATACAAATTCTGGGTAATACAATTTCCTCAAACACACAAAAAAAAAAAAAAAATCACAAAAATAAGCAGACCCTCTAGAAAAAAGGTAAATTGGATTCATTTTTTCAATTAATCCTCAATCACAACTGTAAAATCGTAAAAGAACCCAATTATATTAAACCAAACATAATCGATTATACATACATGTTACATACAGATAAATACAATCATAATGCATACATGTCTAAGAAAACGAGATGAGAAATGAAATTTCTAGGTCTAAAGTAAAAGATTACCTCTGCAAGATGATAAAAGGAAAAGGAAACCAAATTAGAGTTAGAGCAGAATCCGTAGGGTAAGAGATAGAAAATTGAGGGAATTTCAGGATTAGAGGGATTCGCAGCTTTCCATTTCCTGTCTTTCTGATTTTTGTGAAACACTCTGTCCTCACTCCTCCTCATATAGTTAGTTGCCTGAAAAAACATTTAAATTCAGCAAAAGAATATTTTAATTTTCTTATTCATAAAATTTATTATTCCATCATTTTTCAAAAGCATATTTTTAAAATGGCGACTTCTGAATTTTATTTTCATTTTTTCAATCCTAACTCTGACATTTACTAGAAGCATAATAATGATAATAATAATAATTATCATTATCATTATTATAAAATAGTAATTTTATAATAATTATTTTGTGACGCAACTTCAAAGCTGATATTACTATTGTCTCTATATAATAAATAACATATAAGTAATAATATGTTAAAAATTTTATATGATCGACTGATGCAAATTCCATGCGATAGTCATTGTAATTAGTCTATGTTGATATAAATTTTAACCTTTCCTCTTGATCAAATTAACTTTTTAACGTAGGTCAAATAAAATGCATTAATTGTGAAATATGCAAACTATCTCTAGTTTTTTTAAACAAAGGTATGTTCATACAACCAACTAAGTAAGGTAATTTTAAATGTGTTTTAAGTAAATCTGAATATTAAATATGTAGTAATATTTAATTATGAGATATATTAAAAAAGAAAACTGTATATCTAGTTTTTAAAACAAGATATATTCACTAGTTATTTACTTTGACCCATACAACCAACTAAACATGGTGATTTTAAATGTGTTTTACGTAAATCTCAATATTAAATATGTCCAATACTATGAAGTTTATCATAATATTTTTATTTTCAGGCATTTTTCCTTGAAAACGAAAGCTACAAATACACGGCATACTCTATACTTTACGAGTGTGCTTTGAAAAATTAAATATCACTTCGTCCCAAATTAATTACTCAATTTTGACCATTTTAAGTTAAATTGACTATTTTTAGAATTAATAATTAAGCATATATAAATATATTTTTAAAATTATAAAAACTGGAGTTACTAATAAATTGTATATACTTTCTTTTGGTTATAATCTCTTCACCTATATTTTAGCAAAAATAGTAAAAAGATTAGTTCTAAAAATAGTCAATTTGACTGAAAATGGTCAAAATTGAGCAATTAATTTGGGACGGAGGGAGTAACATTTTTTTTGACAAATTATTAGCATAATCAATACTTTTCCAAGCACAATAATGTACTTAAATACCAAAATTTTTTTTGCCCGAGTGGTATTATTTAACTCATATTAATCATGAAATTTGAAGTTCGAGCCTTGATATGTCAAGATAAAATTTACTTAAATTAAAATTTATATATATATATATATATATATAATATGTAGCTGTACATTTATGTTGTCATTGTATTGCGTAAAATTGTGAGAAACATATGACAAGTTGACATCATACAAGTCTTATACACTCAATTTAAAGTCAAGTTTCACGGTTAAATTTGGCATATTTATTCTCCACTTGGTAGGTCATGGTGTAATTATGTATGAATTCTTGTAGTGTTTGTTTTGCTTGACGACTCACTAAACAAAGACTATATCAAGTCAACCATGTCCTTAACATTGACCTTCTAGGTCTTGTTTAGGAAATTTTTGTGAAGAAAATAGTGAAGTATCTATCAAAAGTTTATGAATTGAAAATTTGACATAGGGTGTTAAGGAAAATGATATTCATCGTAATTATTTATGTCGAGTTTTTAATTATCAGTTACGTAAATAAATATTAGTAGTAATTTATTTAGAGAGATGTGTAATAAGTGAGGTTCTCTTATAATTCTATCTAATCTCATATATTGATGTATTTCGTAATTGTAATTTAGTATAAATTTGTCGTAATAGATAACACGACTCAGGTGTTAATGATCACTTAATTAGACGAGCTCCTACTGATAACTAGATTCGATCCAAATCAAAACATAGTACTCCATCCGTTTTAAATTATAATATTATTATTGATTTTTGAAAATTAATTTAAAAATTTTTAAAATTCAAAATAAAGATAATTCATTAAGAATTATGAAACAATAAATCTTACTTTTAAATAATTTATAATATGCATCGTTGTATTAACTAAAATTGAAGAAATCTATGCTAATTTTGAGTTTGAAAATATTTTAAAATTTCAAAAGTTAATAATAATCTTATATTTTGAAACGAAAGAAGTATTAATTAAATTACTTTTAATCAACATCGTTTTGACTATATCATCTTCAAAATACTTTCTTTCTCCAAAATTTAACTCTACATATAAAATTTATTTTTGCTATAAAAATAATGGATAAAAATTATATTAAAATTAACTTAGTGTGTTTAACCTAACAATTAAAAAACACAATTAATGTTGAAATAGGAGAAGATAATTCATTGGTTATGAAATCTTATATACAACTGATATTTAAAACCTGTAACAAAAATGAGTTAGGATTACTCTTATAAAATAGTTGTTCCATTTAAAAGAGTTCGACATTAGTGCCTTGACTGTCTCCTAAAATTAGTAAATCACTACTCTCCGGCTTCCTTCCTCTAGAGAAGACTTGATTCGGCTTGATTTTGTTAAATTGAAAGGCTACAGGATTTAACAAAATCAACCCTTCATGACATAGATTAACTATGGAATTTAGTTCTTGTGTTCGTATTGTTCCTCACTTGATAAATAACTAAATATCTAATTGTTTAACTTTATTTGATTAATAGCGTTATTCAATTCTTTATACAAGTGAGTCCTATTTTTAATTAAATCAACCCTTTGTAGAGTAGACTAACTATGAGATTTAGTTCTTATGTTCATATTACCCCCACTTGATAAATAACTAAATATTTAGTTGCTTAACTTTATTTGATTAGTAGCGTTATTCAATTCTTTTATGCTACACTATTAGCCGTTTGAAGGTAACTTTTATTTATTTAATTATTATGATAATAATAATTAGAAAATTATTAGGAAATAAGTGGGAAAATTTATTTACACATGAAGAAGAAATGAAACTCATCAAACTCAAGTACTTTCATATATGACATATATTGATTACGCATAATATTGTTTTCACATACTTGATATAATAAAAGTTCCAAGGTATTCAATACATTAGTCCAATTAAATGTAAGTTTAAAATTATTGCTATATATGTTATATAAATAAACAAATTGGCATATTTTTATTTGTATTACATACTGGACCCCTGTTTTAAAGCTCAAAATTCTAGTTCTGATTTATTTAAGTTGCTGAAATGAGAAATTTCAAAATTTTCAATGTATTACATTATTAGAAACATTTGTTTAATCTGTAACAAGCTAATCGTAGCTCATTAACTAAATGTTTCAAACAAAAGAAAACCACAAATTTAGACGACCAACAAAGTTTTTCAAGCGAAAGATTCAGAAAAATAGTTCAAGAAATTTGCACTAGTAAACTATCATGTAAACAAATTGAAATGGTAATTAGTGTCTGAAGTTGAAGAAGAAATGATGAGTTTCCACTATTAGTAAAACTGCTTGAAGTTGAAGAAGAAAAGGAGGAAAGTGTATGTTTATGACAAGAGTGAAGGAGTAAGATTTCAAAGAATTAGACAGAAAGTAATTATTAGTTTCATGGTTTCAATTTATAAGTGTATGAGTTTTGAGAATTGGAGTAGGAGAGAGAGCTAAAGCATAGGTCTCTATTTCTTTAGACTCTGTTAAGCGGAGGAAAGGAGAGAAATAAAAACAGAGATGAGAGAATCATTCAATTTTTAAATATAAAAATATTTACATGGGGTATGAATCAAATTTGGTGGTTAAAATTTATTTGAATATCAAAACGACGACGTGTTATCTTGTCTTGGTTCTATTTGAAAATAATTTTTTTTCCTGATGGGAGAAATCCTTAGATTCTAATTTTTATGTGTTAATAATTTTTCCACTTATTTCCTTATAATTTTCTAATTATTATTAATATTATTACTATCATAATAATTAAATAAATAAAAGTTGTCTTCAAACGGCTAACAGTGTAGCATAAATGAATTGAGTAACGCTGCTAATCAAATAAAGTAAGCAAGTTATTTATCAAGTAGGGGTAATTTGGACATAAGAACTAAATCTTATAGTTAATCTACTCCACAAATGGTTGGTTTAGTTAAAAATGGGACCTACTTGTGGAAATATCAATTTTCTACTTAGTTTTGTTAGAAGTTAAATAATTTGACTCGACTAAACTAAATTGTTAATTATTTAATTAAGAATAATCTCAAATCAAGTCGATTGTCAAAACAAATTAAAGCTAATTATATGATTAAGTTGCCTTGACAACTCAATCATTAGCTTTTCTAATCATAATAGAATTTTTAGATGATTGTAAAGTACTACACAATAACACAACTGCCTTGACTACCCTTTTACGGCAAGTCTTGAATTTTATTGAACAATGTAATTTCTCATAACTTGTAAAGTGGTGTTGAGGACTAGACTTTGAAATTTTACTTCATCAAATTAATGAAAATGCACAAATATGAAACAGGCTACTAGATGCTACACATAGGTCATAACCGGTATTAAGGGAGGTGAGCGATATTATGTCTCTAAAATCAACTCATTTATTATTTTCTTAGGGTGTTTTTAAGGATTTAATAATTATTGACTTACATCTTTTTTTCTTAGCATAATTCAACTAGGTTTGAATTAAAGACACAACAACTCACAGTTATAATTAATTTAGTAAATTAAATTCTTAAATGTCATACATATGACACAACTTCACATTTTAAAATTATATAATAGAGTAAAAAAAAATGAATTTGTACTAGGAGTTTATGGTAAATTAGTAAAAATGTGCGTGCACCAATTAACCTTTCATATATTTGGGAGGCCTAAGGAGAAAATCACCTTTTCACTCGAGGGTTGAGAAAAATATAATATATTACTTTCGTTTTAAATTATAAGATCATTATTAACTTTTTAAAAGTTAATTTTAAATATTTTCAAACTTAAAATTGGCATGGATTCATTTAGTTTAAGCCAATACAATTATGAATATCATAAATATCTAAAAATTACTATTAGCTATAAGATTTATTATTTTTAAAACTTAAATAAATCATGTCAATTTTAAATTTAAAAATGTCTCAAATTAATATTTTAAAAATTAATATTAATCTTATAATTTGAAACAGAAGGAGTATAATTTTTTTTAATAATGAGTAAAATGAAGGGTTCTTTACAGTAATATACAACATTTATAAAGTAATTACAAGAATAGAACATCCACAAAATAATTTCAAAAAGAGTGCAAAACAATAAATACATTAGATTATTCTGTTTCACATAAATAAAGAATCCCTAAAATCAAGGAGAAGTAACTGCCGCATTCGACAGTTACCAAACCAAATCCGGCAACCATCTTTTAATGTTGTATACGAAGAAATCAACATTCTTCTACAAAAGTCAGGTAACGAAGAAATCAGTCACAGCTTTGTGCTACAGAGAAATCCGGCAACGAAAAAAATAGAAATCTGGAACCAATCAAAGTTCTGGCAACAAAGAAATTAAAAACCATCATTGACGAGAAGTTCCAAGAATCTGAAAACTAACTATCTACTACAAATTATTCAATCCCTCTTCTAGCTTCAACAAATCAAAAAAAATAGTGTGAACGACTTCTTGTTTATGTGAACCAGACACGAAGAAAGAAAAAGAAGAGTAGCCGAATCCGACAAAGAAGAGATCCAAATTTTTCATTTGCGAAAAAATTATTGATCCGTAGTTACTACACATTGAGAAATTGGTTACCTCCATACTAGTGTTTGGTTACCTAAATTTACTTGTGCAATCTTTAATTGGTCACCATGTTGAATTCAGAGCCGTAGTTACTGCACATTCAAGAATTGGTTATCTTCATACTATTGTTTGGTTACCTAGATTTACTTGTGTCATTGCTCCATATCAAAATGGTTACCTACAAAAACTAAAGTTGAAGGTAACCAAATAATAGTATGAAGGTAACCAACTCTAGGTATGAAGGTAACCAATTCTTGAATACAAAGGTAACCACTTGAATGGTTACCTAGATTTACTTGTACCAATTCTAGGTATGAAGGTAACCAATTCTTCATACTATTGTTTGGTTACCTAGATTTACTTGTGTCATTGCTCCATATCAAAATAATTACCCACAAAAACTAAAGTATGAAGGTAACCAAACAATAGTATGAAGGAAACCAATTCTAGGTATGAAGGTAACCAATTTTAGAATAAAATGTAACAATAAAATGAAGGTAACCAATTCTACGTATGAAGGTAACCAATATAAATATTAAAAGAAGATGCTTACATAGATATTGAGTTGCTTTCATCTTTTGGCCTTAGTGTTCTAAGCTTAGATTGTTGCACCATGAGTCTCTCTTGATCAGTGAGGGAATGGCGAAAGTGACAACGATGGCCATAGGGGCAGGGGTCGCCATTGAGGACTATGCAACGCACCTCAGTCTTGTACAGGGGATGACGACGGACTGTGCGGAGCTCTTCAATACCGTGAGCAAAGTGGCAATTGTCTCTATATGGGCACACTCCAGTTTGCTGCCATTATGTGATGTGAATGGGGTAATTGAAATGGAGATTTTATGGGTATTGTTGGGAAAAAGCAGTTGGGTATTAAAAATGGTTTCAGTTGGTTGAGCCAGCACTAAAGTAGATGAGATAAAATTGGCTTTAAGAACATGGAGGTTAGAGAGAGAGAAGTAAAGCGGGATCGGAATTTTGAATTAATTTGAATAAGAAAATAATTTAAATTTGAATTTTGAAATGTGCAATCAACTAAAAAAATTGGTCATCGCACTACTTTTATAAATAAAACATTAAATCATAACATTTTTGTAAATATTTTTAAAATGCACATTTATTGTAATTTTTTCTAAAAAAGTATTATAAAGTGTAAATGTCCCTAAAAGGAAATGAATTAAAAGACTATATGCCTAAACTTTTTGGTTGGGCTTAAATGACGTGGCCAGTATCTAGCCCAACCCATTTCAAACCATACAAGCCCACATAAATTCCGGACAGATAAAAAACAAGTAGACGATTAGCTCTTCGTCTCTCTTCCCCTGTCACTGCAATTCAATTTGTAGAGAGAGAAAGAGAAGCTGAAGCTCCGGAGTTCCACCATGCCCACCAAAATTCGTCGCTCAAAAAAGCGCAAGCTTTTGAAACAACGAGGTAATAATCAAAATAAAGAAGCCCATTTTTAATTTCTCGATTTGCTGTAGCCCATTTTTCTGCCGCTTACTTTGTGGAGCTAATTCTAGCAAAAATGAAGGCGAAAAAGAGGGCTAATGAAGCAGAAGGGATAAGCCCACTGGTTGAGAAGTATTGGGTTCAGCGATTCAATTTGTTCTCGAGATACGATGAGGGTATTAAAATGGACGAAGAAGGATGGTACTCGGTTACGCCGGAAGCGATTGCAGTCCGGCATGCTGAACGGAGTGGAGGTGGACTTTTGATAGATTGCTTTACCGGCGTTGGCGGCAATGCCATTCAATTTGCCACTATGTAAGAGTTTTGTAGCAATTGTTTTTAGAAGAATTATCAGTGCAATTTGTTCTACTTGTTTTTATTTTATTTTTATTTTTTTTTAATTTGATGGGTTCCCTTAGATTCAAGATTTATTAGGAGTAATATACATTCACTCACATTATTCATGACACCTACGAACTTAGTATTCCACAAAAAAGTCCCATTTGTCATTTTTTTTTCCACAAAAAGACTCCATTTTTTAGCAATAGTAGTATAAAATGATATGATGTACTCAGGTTTGCCATCATGGTTTCATTATCTTACCGCACTACTAACAACTTGTCATTTTTAAGGGTATACATGGAACACAAATATATCTTTAATATTCGCAAATATTACTCTTTTTGTGCAACGGAGGGAGTATGTTGTATGTAACACACTTGAAAATTGAACACATATATCTTTATATCTTTATAATGTGGATATGAATTTATAGATTTCTTTTGGATGTTACCTTAAAATTCATTCTTTATTTTTTTCAGATTATTTATATCCTTTTGTGAATTACTATATTTTGAAGAAGAAGATGTCTTAACTTCTATTATTTCATTTTTAGGTGTAATCATGTTATTGCTATTGACATCGATCCTCAAAAAGTTGCGTTGGCATATAGTAATGCAAAGGTATATGGTGTGGAGAATTATATTGATTTCATTGTAGGAGACTTTTTTCAACTGGCACCATCTCTGAAGGTATTCATTTTTGTATCTTTCCGATTAATAAATTAAATGGTTAAGAGAAAATAAAATAATTCTTGGTTGAGGCTATTAGCTATATATTAGTTGGTGCAAGCTTTGGCTTGGCCCTTTGAGATTCCATTTTTTCCTTTTTCCTTCCCTTGTGGGGAGTTCCTAACTTGCTTTGTAGTATTTGAAAACTGAAATTTTATGGCTTGAGCTATGTACCGACAAGTGACAACCTTGGTGTGAAATTGTTCATTGTACATTTTCACTCTTTTCTCTGAACTTTATTGATCTTGAGCCTCAATTTTTTTCTTTCATTTTCATTCTTACTTGCAATGCTCTGTCAGTAGACCACTTAATGAGTCACACACTAAGCATAGCAATTATATCAAATGGCCAATCGAATTTTTATTCAACCATATAGAATTAAAATTCTTCATTTTAGTTTTTATTGAATAGAAAAAGGAACAAATTTCTCTTTTTTGTTCCATCACTCTTCAAAAATCTGAACTATTTATAGAGTATTTGCTGGAATTTATGACCTGAATGTCTGAAGCACTTTTTAGTTTTTGTTGACTTAAGTATCTAGAACTAGAAGGCACCAAGTATGTAAGCTGTAGTGCAGTTGCTGCAGAAAACCTGGCTGATTTTTTATTTGCTTATCTTCATTTGCAGTTGCCATTCCAATTTTTCACTCTTAGCTTTGTAATTATGAATATTTTTTTAGGGGGACGTAGTATTTCTTTCACCACCATGGGGAGGTCCATCTTATAAGACGATTCAGAATTTCACACTTGATTTGCTGAAGCCAAAAGATGGGTATGTGGTGATGATATTGTTTACTATCTCATGAACTGAAACAATGAAAAATGCATGAGACCTTCTGGAATGCTGAATGCATATACTTTGGACTAAAAGGTACAAATTTGATATGCTTAGCTTAAACGGGCTTCTCATATGTATCTGAATAGGAATTTTGTTCAAACAAAGTCAAGGAGCTTATATTATTGTTCACAAGGGCTTGGTAAATTTGCTCTTTTGTTCAAGCCCTCATAATGTATGCATGTGTTTCGGGACATACTCAGTAGCTTGCTTTCTTCTTAGATTTGAACGATACATCATTTTGAAATTGAATATGCTTTCACTTTTCTTAACTAATGTGGAATTTTTTCACACTTGGAATCATAGATATTCAAATTCTCTTGATAATTTAGTTTGTTTTGTTTTGACCTTATTAGTCGCTCCAATGTATGGATTCAGCTCTCAGAATTTGCAGTTACCTGAATTTGTCTTTTAAAGTCCTTAATCACAAGAACCTTATGCTTCCAAATAATCAAATGGGGATTGATTGCAATAGAAATTTGCTTGGAATCTTCAAATATTTTCTGCCACAAAGTGATTATTTACTGCTTGTTGCCATCTTTCTGTGTCTAGTGATCATTGCAATGTTTCAAGTGTCCTTTCACACAAGAACTTAGACCATCATTTAAAATTATGCGTCTAATGATATCTGTGAGTGCTTTAAAACGAGGTATTGGTTCAAAGATCTTAACACTTCAAGCTATATGTGCAGGCATTCTATGTTCCAAGTTGCTCAAACAATAACATCCAACATTATCATGTTCTTACCTCGAAATGTAGATATAGACCAAGTAGCAGAACTTTCTTGGCTGTCTTCTCCTCCTCTAGATGTCGAAGTATTACTTCTGCTATTTAATATTCATATCCTCTTTCTTTTTCCTTTTCTGCTAAGCTTCTACTATACATATGTTTTGATAATGAATGTTTACCTTTACTTGTGATGAAGTAATTAGCTTATTAAAGATAGTTTCACGTATGCAGATTCGTCATTAGCTTATTAAAGATAGTTTGATGTATGCAGATTGAAGAGAATTACGTGCACAGCAACTCAAAGGGTATAACTGTCTATTTTGGTGATACTACTTCATCCGAGCAACTTGGATAATTAAAAAGCTCTTAAAGCTGAAGCTTTTGTTGATTTATCATATGATGTATCTCGGATGAAGCTTTTGTGTTGCATGGTGAAATCCTGAAAGTGAAAAAACTTGCACTTTCTTTTTATTTATTAGGGCTTTGTGGTGCAACCAAAGAGGGCATCCTGAAGAGTGCAGATCCTGATTGTACTGCACTGAAAGTTAAAGAGTTTATTGCTAAAAGAGTTGTATAATAACAGTACTTACGAAATTAGTTTCAGTTTATTACTACAAGAGTTGGATAATCCTGTACGTGACAAAGCTTGCACCTTCTTTCATGATTATTATACTAGTGATATTAATAGGACCAAAGTGATATGAATCCAATTTTTCTCTGAGTTGTCACATGACTTTTAACCTAATTTTTTTTAATTTTAAAAAGGGATAAAAAAATATATTATATTTTCCTTAATAAACTGTAGAATTAGAACAAAAAATATCGGAAAAAAATTATGTTACTATGTAAAACTTATTATTTATTTAGAAAAATAAATGAAAATAAATAATATTATCCTAAATTGAAAAGTTATCTTGTAGCTCAAGTAGTGTTCCAACTAAGGAAAGATTTGATTACCCAAATCTGATTTTAATTCGGAAACTCTCTCTAGGTACCCTTTATATAACCCAGGTATCAATATATATCCTTAGAACATACATACATGTCTCTTGCTTTCTCTAGATCTCCTTTTAGAATAATAAATATAAGTTGTTTTAATTTTCCATGGAGTCCAAAAAAGCAGTGGTAATTCGTAAGGTCTGGGAGGAAAATCTTGAATATGAATTCAGTTTAATTCAAAAAATTGTCAAGGATTATCCATATGCCTCAATAGACACTGAATTCCCAGGCATTGTTGTTCATCCAAACCTCGAAAAACACATGAAATTCTCCCACCTCACACCATCATACACCTATCTTTTATTGAAAACCAACGTAGACGCTCTTAAGATCATTCAACTTGGCTTAACCTTGTCCGATGCGACCGGAAACCTCCCGGATTTCGGCTCAAATTCATGCTACATCTGGGAATTCAACTTCCGGGAATTCGATATCCATACAGATCTTCAAAACCAAGATTCCGTCGGCTTACTTAAGCGACAAGGCATCGATTTCTTGAAGAACAAGGAAGAGGGTGTCCGCTCCGAACACTTTTCCAAGCTCTTCTCTGCTTCTTTTTGTACTACTATTTATCAAAAAAAATTAACTTGGGTGACGTTCCACAGCGCTTACGATTTCGGCTTCTTGATTAAGGTGTTGAGGCAGGATGATTTGCCGCCGGATTTAAACTCGTTTATGTTGGTTTTAGGGATTTATTTCGGGATTTCGGTGTATGACATGAAGCAGATGATGAGGTTTTGTGGTTTGCATGGGGGTTTGGAGAGCATGGCCAAAAATCTCGACGTCCATCGCCTTGTCGGAAACAGCCACCAGGCGGCGTCGGATAGCTTACTCACCATGCAGACGTTTATGAAGCTCAAAGATACGTATTTCTATGGTGACAATATTAAGGTTTTGGATCAAATAACTGGCCTGCCTTATGGTTTAAACCTTAAAGTAATGGTGTAATATATATATATATATATATATATATATATATATATATATATGTAACCAAATAGTTTTATGTCTATATTTTTTTTTGACCGATATTGCTACAACAAAAATATGGTTTACATAGATTTCGCCAAACTTTACAATTGTTTTAATAACAATTAAAATTTTTATGCTACACTGCTGTTAATATTTTATTTTACAATAATTTTGGGGAATTCATACAGTTTACATTATTTCATTAATTACAACAATCAAATTAATTTAGTAATCTTTTTACCCTGCGGAAACTAGATCCAATTTATTCCCATTGGTTGGGACTGTTATGAATGCTTGCATTTTCTTTCTTACCAGGATAATTAGTTATGGGTGTCTTCTACAAAAAATGTGAAAACACTCACTCAATTGTTCAAATTTAAGGTCCGGCCTAGAGGCGCACAAAAAGCCCATAACTTGCAGCCTAACCTTGATCGGGTCCGAGTTCGATCTGGTCAAGACCTGGACCAGTCAAAGCCGACCTGAAAGGTTAGGAAAAAGCCGTGGTATTGAACCTAAGCCCGACTTATAGACTGTAGCAGACTTGTGGCCTCGAGGTCTTGATCCGGCCTGATCATAGGATAATCCACCAATTCTATTTATAATTTTTAAACTTTAAAGTTATTAGCTTATAATTATTCATAAATGAAGTATAAATTTTTATTTGTTCATTATTATAATTTGTAAGTTATCATGAATTATTTTTAATTAATAAATCAATAAAGTATAAATTTTAACTATTAATTCTTGGTACAGCTCTAATGATTTTCCAGGGAAACACCATATCAATTGAATTTTGAACTTGGAAGTGTGATTCCTCATGTTTTATTGTTTGCTTTCTAAAGTGTATTGCCTATTGAGGTATATATTCTCAAGTGTTTTTTTTAATGGTAAGAAGGTGGCCCTTTAAGTAAACAGCTGCGGTACTTGATGAGAGTTTTGGCTAGACTTGATACTAACCAAATGTATGGACTAGAACTCTTTACCGCATCACAACCCATTAGTTTACACGTGTCATCATCTGGGTGGTCTAATATATATATATATATATATATAACTGTTTAACAGAAATTCCAATTATTTAACATTCATTTGCCATGCAGTATGCACGTGACCTTTCAACACATACACACAATTCTACATAGAAACTGATATTTTCACATTATTTTTTAATATTTTTACATGTATTATTTACATATTAGTAAACGTGTCAAATTTTTGTTAATTAATATATGGATTTGGTATATAAAAATATCAAAAAATGATCCGAAAAATATGAGTTTCCTTCTTCGCACGTCGACCAAATCCTCGGGGTATGATATTAGCCATTATTTGATAACTTTCAAACCTTATCAAAGACCTAATTATGAATATTAAATGCTCCTATGTGACATAATTTAATGACTTCTTTGAATTAAAAGATTATCTTAAAGAAAGAAAGAAATAAAAGCTACTTACAAAATATACAAATTATAGGAGATTACTAACATAACTAGTTCCATGGGATAATGTGCCTTGTACGAATTCCAAATAGTAAACACGACTAATTAAAATACTAAGAAACTTAAAAAATAAACCAACAACTACTACTACTAATTATTAAGAAATTTATTATACGAACAACATTCAATAAACTAGAGCATTTAATAAAGAGGAGAGGATTTGCATTTGATAAGGTGAAGAAAGAGAAGGAGTTTGATAAAATAAATCACGTTCAACATAACTAGTACTAATTCTGTTACAAAATTAGAGATATAAATTGACTTTTGAAATTAAATGGCGCCATATTAAATTTTAAAATTGATATGATTCATAAAAGTTCAGAATGAAATATATTTTAATTGTAATTAATAATTTTTGTTATATACTTCACAATTATATATAACAGTTGTACCACTAAAATTAAATAAATTCACATCAATTTGTATGAACCTTATCCAACCAACCAATCAAAAAAAAAGAAGTTGATTTTTCACCCGTGATATATATATATATATATATATATATATATATATTGATATATGCATCGTTGACGTTCTAAATTTTGTTCGTATAAGAAATTATTAAAAAATATACAAATCATAGTAATCTCAAAAATCAAATTATATTTTTAATTTTAAAACGGATAGAGTAATTTAGAGTGGAGGGAGTATTTTCTTTTAATAATTAACATTAGTCATTAATTCTTGAAAAATATCAATAAATTACCGACTCTTTAGTTTTTTTTTTGACCGACGGGAGTCGTAAGTTGTAACTAGTCTACCATCAAGTCAGCTGCGTTGTATATACGAAACAAATTCTCGATCCCTTTCAGAAATGTCAATAAATGCCGTCAATATCAAGCTTTAAAATCTTGTTCTTATCCCCTCTTTAATTTGACTGGATTGGATGCTTATATAAGTTCACAGGAATAATTGTTCTCAAGACTCATTTGCTGAAAAATTATTCGAAATTTTAAGCAGTTGGTCCAGTGTTGATAATGATGGTAATGGTTACTGACAGTAACTTAACACTAGACCGACTACTTAAAATTTCAAATAATTTTTCAGCAAATGAGATTTGAGAACAATTATTCCTGTGAACTTATTATATAAGCATCCAATCCAGTCAAATTAAATTTGATATTTGATGGTCTGGTAGCTCAACACTAGACCATCAAGTACATAACAGTAACTCAACTACTAGACCATCAAATATCATTTGCTGAAAAATTATTTGAAATTTTAAGCAGTTGGTCTAGCTAGTGTTGATAATGGTTACTGACAGTAACTTACTGTTATGTATTTGAAATTTTAAGTAGTTGGTCTAGTGTTGATAATGGTAACTTACTGTTATATATTGCGAAATTTTTTTTGGCTAATTACGATTGCGACGTATAGATATCAATATATACACAGAGCCGTTTCTGAGTATGGGCATGAGGGTTATCGGGGGCCCCAATTTTGTTATATATATATATATATGTGTGAAATTAAAAAAATAAATATATAATGATAAGTATACAAAAGTAATTTTTAAAATTTAATAAATTTTTAAGGACTCAACTAGGCCAACTTTAATATAGTGTTGAAACTCAAACTAAACCAATTAAAAAAAAAGATGTTAACCTACACGGCTACGCCTATTACTTTCTTTTCTTTCCCAAATGCTCGCAGATATTTATTTTGCTTCTTTTTTTTTTTCTCTCCTTCTCAATTTGTCTTCAAATATCTCCTAATTCCTTAGTTCTTGCAGAAGATAAAAACACTAAAAAAGAGGTAATTTAATTGATGATTGATGAGTTTTTTTTACTTTTCAGTTTATATTATTTCAGAAATTATATATGTTGATTTGGCGATTTGTAATTTTATGAGTTTCTAACCTTAGTTATAATATTTTTTTTAAAAATTTATAATTGCATATTTGCATTGAAGTCATGGAAGAGTTTGGTTAAAATTTGGATTTGTAGTTGAAACTTGAAGATAGGTTCTACTCTCCTTATCTGTTGTTTGATTTTTGTTTCAATTTGGTTTTGTATTTTTGGTGTAAAGATGTTCAGGAAACACCAATCTGCGAGTCAAAAAAGAAATAAGAGAAAAAGAATAGAACAACTCACTTAATCTCAGAAGGGAGCTCTTGATAAGTTCATTGTTAGCAAAACTGATTGTTCACTTGAAAATTCGGAATACTCGAAGAAGTATCTTTGATTTTGAACATTTGATTGAAACACCAATTGATTTTAAACATTTGATTGAAGATTTTGCCTCTAAGAATATTAGAAGAAATATCTTTCGATAAATGTATTCTCATATATTTTGTTGTAGTCGAACTTCTCATATATTTTGTTGTAGTCAAATTATTATGTTTTAAGCTCTGGAAAGGTACTTTTTGGATACAACTTATATTTTTTATTTATTTATTTTTACTATTTTTTGGTGAAGATAATGTTTTGAAAATGGTCTCGTTTTCATTTTTCGCTCTGGGCCACCAAAATCTCAAGAACGGTCCTGAATACATATTGTGCGATGTGTAAATATCAATACATATTGAGATTAGGTAGAATTATAAAGTTAACTCACTATATAAAGTACACCGTTAAATATTATTAACTATAGTTATCTGCTTGTCTCGCAATAAAAAAATCAGACATATAAAGTCTCGGTAAATATGATGGACTTGATTTTTATTTAGACATACCAGAAACAAATTTAGAGAGTATCACAATTTTTTTGGTAAAATTATATACCGAAGAAAACACATTGATCAGCATACATGAACGTAACATGCATAGAAAATATTCAAAAAATTCAAACAAGACTAAGTTTAGAATGAGGTTTCTTTTGGTGGAAGTAACAAAAACTCCTAATAATTTAGTATATCAATGATATGTATATATGTAACCAAAATTATTTTAAAAAAAATAAAAATACCATTTCACTGTTTCGTTCCCAATTTATGCAATATTTTTGAAAATGACTCGCATAAAATTAAAACCAGTTTTTGGCCTTTGTTTTAATGTCCAAAAACCAAAATATATGTATATAAATTTTATTTTATTTTTAACGCCATCCGCTTGTCCGTATAGTGCCGCAAAATTTCTTTAAGGTTGAGGAAATTTTGGATTTTCTCATGAAAAATGGTAATTAACTACTACTCCCTCTATTTTAAAATTAAAAATACAATTTGACTATTAATGTCAAACGATAGTATATTAAATTTTAAATTAATGTAAACTTATTTAATTTTAGTTGATACAATTATTATAATTGTATAGTATATAACAAAAACTATTAATCACAAAATTTATTTCATTCTAAACTTTTATGGGTCGTATCAATTTTATATTTTTATATACCGTCGTTTGACCTCAAAAGCCAAATTGTATCTCTAATTTTAGTATGGATAGAATATTATTTAACCTAGTACGAAAAAAAATTGCAAGATAACTCAAGAAAAATTATGAACCCACGAGTGAAAACCTAACATAATATTTTGTACACATCTCTCCGATACACCCCTCTTTTTAGTATATCTTAAATAGAAGTATGAGACAACTTTTAAATATTTTAAGGTTTTTTTGGAAATAAATTATTTTAAGTTGGTATTGATGCGGTCAATGCAAATCTTAATATTAATAAAATTTATAACAAAAAAGAGTCAAAGAATAAGACTGTCTTTCGTAGTAGGTATTTACCCTTAAAATTGAGAGACCATTAAGAATTTAAAATTATAATATTATTCTTATAATACTATTTTCGGCGAGATTCCATTTCAAGTTGTCACACTTGTGATCTATATATTGACCTTCAACAATACCATTATTATCAACGATTCTTTTTATATTTACCTACAATAATGTTTAAAATATTTCTTTTTGTAATTTATTTATTTATTTTGTTATTTTGACTTTGATGTCCTCTTTCCACTTTCCACTGGACATGCATTTTATATATTAATTAATGCATTTTGTGGGATTTCAAATTCTTTTATTTTAATTCTTATGTCATTTTCGAAGTGATCAGAAATTGGGATTTGAATGATTAATTTTATGCCTTAGATTGTCAAATGGAGTAACAATAATTACATGTATTTTGTTGGCTAATTAGCTCCAACAATTTAATTTATTCTTCCTAATGTGCCATCCTTTGGACCTTTTTGTTCCAATCCAAAAATTTCCTTGTCTTGTTTAATTAATTAGGAAATATTTAATGTTTTCAAAGTTGTCTTACATTGATTTAGAGATATGGATATGATATTGTTGTTATTATTTGGGAAAATATTGAATAAAAATGAGTTTTACTTCTTGATTTTTCATAAGAAGCTATGTTTGGTTGAAGTTATACTAAGATTAAATAATTTTGTTAATAGGATAATTAAGAATTTTTTTTATATATATCCACGCCAAAAATAAAGTTGATTAATAACTTTTAAAATAATTTGAGAAATATTTTGATAAGTTTTAAAAATTGAATGCAAACACACTTTAAAAGCACTAAATTTTTGCTAGTTCTAAAATTGTTCGAACAAGTTTGACAACATGTGCGAGGTATGGGCTAATTTGAGATAATAATATTAATTTTTTGTTATGTTATTTTTATTTTTAAACAAATTTATAAAAATATTATTTTAATAGATAATAGTTATATATTTTTTGGCATTTTTATAGGAAATAAGGATATTGTTTTCAAGGTTATTTGCTATTATATTCACGACTTAAACAATTATTGGTCATTTTCATCTTATATTTAAATTGAGTTGCAAGCTCATGAATTCATCTCTGCAACAATTTCTTAATCTTAAGATATTATTGTTGAACATTGATAAATGAATTTTTCATCAAAATAACAAGTGAATTTTTCATAAAACTTTCAATGGATAATTTTTTTTTTTTTAGATTTTTAACGATGAAAATATTTTTTATGGTTTTAATTTTTTGTAAAATTGATTTTAATATCATCAACTATCAATTAACATATTTTGATCATTACTAATAAAATTATTAAGATCAAATAATTAGTGTATTTGATAGAATTAAAGAAAATGTGTAATGAAAGAGAGCCAAATCCAATTAATTGTTATTATTATTTTTTGCTTTTATGATTTTAGCGATATTCCTTCTTATTTCTCATCAAACGAATGACATCTTTTTCTAAAAATCTTAGCTATTCTTAGCATAATATCAAGATATAAGTGGAATGAAAAAAGTGTGACACGTATCACCAAAACGGCCATGGGCTTTATAATATGGATAAATAACTTTCTTTTTTTTTGGCAAATTGAGGGGTTATTAATGGATAATATGGTCAACCTTATTTTTTTATTTATTGCAAATTACCCATTACAAATTAACCACTTTTTTCCTTTTCTTTTTAATCAATTTCTGACTCTTGTTTTTTACACCCAATGCAAACAAGAGCATTGAAATCATAAGCAAACATAAAATAAAAGTGTTGCTGATTTCTAAAACTCTTTCTGTCTTTCCTTTTCCAAGAACATCAGCAGGTGGTTAATACTGTTAATGTTCTTAGCTATTTTAGATTCTTTACTCCACATAAACGCCGGCCTCACATAATTATAGGACCAAAATCTGAAAGTTTCAACACAGCTCAGATTCAAAGAACCTGGACAAAATCTGGGTTATTTCCTATTTCTTCTGATTTCTCAAGTTCATATTAGCTTATGATTATTATTATTATTAATCAAGAGTTTTCAAGAAAAGCAAAAACAAGGGTAGGTGTTATTTCAGCCTCTGATTTACTTCCATTTTACATGCATGCGTTGCTTTATTTGAGTATTATTTTTCTGGGAAAAATTCTTTTTCAAATGTTTTTCTCTTTTTTGTGGTTTTCAGTTAAGGTTTGATAAGGTGGGGAATAAAATGAGGCACTCTGGATGGTTTCCATAGAAATGCTTGTATTGACCAGAAAGGGTGGAGAAAGAAAGGTGAGAATGAGACTTGGGAGGCCCATATTTATTATATTTTTATATTCTCAACCCCTTTTTTGTTTATGAAAAAGACACATTCAAGATTTCACAAAAATATTAATCATAATTTGGGGAAATAAAAATTACCCTAAAACTTTTCTGGGTTTTGGAAAATATTCCATTTTGGGGTTTCACTTTCTTTCTGAAAGATTTTCATTGTTTGGTATATATTTCAAGTTGCTTTGCACCTTTTTTTTCTTTTTTCAAGAACAGCAAAGGACATGTCAGTTGCCCATGTTCATAGGACACTGAAATTGTGAATCTTTTTACTGTTCATAAGAATATTTAGACAATTGGGTGAAAATTTGCAATGCAATAATCTTGAACATAACACCTTTAATTAAAGTTGAAATCGATGGAAATCAATCAATGTGAATCAAATAGCCCACAGTTAAGTGTGAACTATATAGCCTACAATATGATATGTTGTTGAACAAAATGAGTCAATTTTATATGGCTGTATAAAGTGTCAACATTATGCAGCAAACATGTAAAGTTTTTACTAATTTACTACTGTTGTTAGATCTATATATTGATCTGTGTAATATTCCTGTAAATTAACTTGGATAGTTGGATGAATTTAAATTTCACTTCCTTTCTGTAGTACTCTTAATTTTCACATCACATTTGCTATTAGCAATGCTCTTAGAAGAAATGAGGATGACTTCAGCAGTATCTTGAGGCAGTTAATTGTGGCCGTTATCAATGGTTTTATTTAGAATAAAAGTCAACTGTTTTGATGAAAAATATGCTCATGTTTGAATTTGTAAACCATGGGAAAGAAACTTTTCCAATGTAATGATTTTACTTGATTGAAAGATAGCTCTCCGGCAACATATTTCCCTATATATGAACACTTTTGAAGACTATTTCTAACAATCCAATTAAAATTAACTAGAGTGTTACTATATTTCTAGTTATGCCACTTTTTTTTTAAGACCTCTACTCAATATCTATATTAAAAATTACCAAGAATGTCAATTTATTCTAGAATTTCTACTACTTTTTCCTTCATTCATCAGTTCATAGTCACCTCTTTGATTATCGAATCGCTATATTCGTTCAACAGCTCATGAACAGTAGTCTATGTAGCTAGTAAAGATTCCATGGCTTTTTGGATTTGTGATGATTCACATCAAGAAAGGGACCATTGCACTTTGAATGGTTGTGCGGCGAACTGAAAATGTACCTCACACTTTTCTTGACCACCATTAACCTAACCAAACACATGTTTAAGTTGATGAATCATGGACTAAAAGAAAGTATAAAGCAAGGTAGTACTTTGTCTTTAGCCTAAGGGTACCAATACATATAATGCAGCAATACCCCCATATTGTTTATGCCTGAGTTGAAGGAACTCTCATACTATATTACTATTTCCTTCAATTATTGGTTAAAAAACCAATACAACTGACATATCCTTGAACTCCTATCCAAATTTATCCTTTTGCCCTTCTCAATATAGATTCATCCCTTTATTTTGACTTCCTGCATTTTCATCATGTTGACTTTATGAGCTGTAATACCTTATATAAATAAGAGCTCATCTATTCTTCATATCTACATCCAACTTAGTTCTGTTTATGTAGTTTTGGCTTGTAATCTGCTGTTACTACTGAACTTAGACAAACTTCTAGTGGTTCAACATTGTTTTGATTCTATAGATACGAGCACCTTTTTAGCTGTATATGGTTCTTGTTAGAAATTGACCAAAGCGAGATATAATTTGTGTAGCACTTTTAGTTTAAGATACATTTTGACTATATAGGAGAACCTGTTTCTTAATTTTCGTTTTGAGTCACAGCCCTCTTGCCAATGAGCAGTAGAATTACTGACGAACTTGCAGCGAAGGGAATGGATAATTCAAGTTTGTCTGCATCACGTCGTGATTCAGAGAATTTACCATATGTTCACAAAGTGGGAGTGCCGCCTAAGCAGAAACTATTGAAGGAGATCAAAGAAACTTTGAAGGAAACTTTCTTGCCTGATGATCCCTTGCGCCCCTTCAAAAAACAACCAAAAAGAAGGAAGTTAGTCCTTGGCCTCCAAACTGTTTTCCCAATACTTGATTGGGGAAGAGATTACAATCTTTCCAAGTTTAAAGGTGATCTCATTGCTGGCCTTACCATTGCTAGTCTCTGTATTCCTCAGGTACAATAACTACATGGCATGGTTTTGAACTTTTTTTTTATTGTTCGACACTTCTAAGAATTCTTGAATCTTCTTTTTTGCAGGATATTGGATATTCAAAACTTGCAAATTTAGATCCCCAATTCGGCTTATGTAAGTTTTGAGTTTTCTTATCACTCTCTTTGTTTCTTAAGAACCACCAACCACCATACTTATGTGTATACGTTAATGTTATATTACAGATAGTAGCTTCATCCCACCTCTTATTTACGCCTTCATGGGTAGTTCAAGAGATATTGCCATAGGGCCGGTGGCAGTGGTCTCTCTCTTGCTGGGAACTCTTCTACAGGATGAGCTTGATCCTGTTAAAAACAAACTTGAGTATCAACGCCTTGCATTCACAGCGACTTTCTTTGCTGGTGTCACTCAAGCCACACTTGGTTTTTTCAGGTAATATGATACCTAATCATCAGCCAATATCTTTCACATTTTCTTCAAAAATACAGTAGATATTTATGATCCTTTTCATTTTTTTTTTAGATTGGGATTCTTAATTGACTTCCTATCCCATGCTGCCATTGTTGGGTTTATGGCCGGAGCTGCTATTACCATTGCCCTTCAACAGCTTAAAGGTTTGCTTGGCATTAAGAAATTCACAAAGAATACTGATGTTGTATCTGTTATGAAATCGGTGTTTGGCTCAATACATCATGGGGTGAGAACAATCTTTACCTTGTTTAGTTGCTTTAATTTTCCTTTGTTAACCTTTAGGCATTCAGTTTTCGTAACTTTGCTTTATATACAGTGGAACTGGCAGACTATACTCATTGGGGTATCGTTCTTAGTTTTCCTTCTGCTCGCCAAATATATTGTAAGAGTCACCGCTGCTTCCCTTTTTTCCTCAATTCATTTTAATATATTTTTTTCCTTTCCTTTCCAAGTTTTTCCTCTTTTCTTATCGTCATTATTTGATCAGGGGAAAAAGAACAAGAAGCTTTTTTGGGTGCCTGCAATCGCTCCGTTGTTTTCTGTTGTTATCTCAACCTTCTTTGTGTATATCACCCGCGCTGACAAGGATGGTGTTCAAATTGTATGTACCATTCCTTAATTATCTGCTTGTACAATTGCTAGCTTAATTGACTCACTTGCATATATCTTTTATTGAGGCTAAAAATTCCTATTACTGAAGGTAAACCACATCAAACAAGGCGTCAATCCATCAACTTTCGATAAAATTTATTTTACTGGAGACTATCTTGTCAAAGGTTTTAGGATCGGTGTTGTAGCAGGAATGATAGCTCTAACGGTAAGAAGAATATCTCACTCCATTCCTCATCGCATTCATTTCATTGTAAAAGTCAATCACTAGAGTATCTAACAACAAAAAATATCGGATTATAGGAAGCCGTAGCAATTGGAAGAACATTTGCAGCGATGAAAGACTATCAGATAGATGGAAACAAAGAAATGGTAGCATTAGGAACAATGAACATTGTTGGTTCAATGACATCTTGTTATGTGGCGACAGGTGGGGCTATATATAAGCACTCATTTTACCCCTTTTCAATTCTTTTTATCGAAAAGGTTTATGTTAAAACTACTAAACTATGTAACACCAACATTAGTATCCTGAACATAGTCGAATGCTCTCTTGCTATGATGATTATAAATAGCTCCTAAATTTTTCTTATGCAGGATCATTTTCTCGCTCAGCAGTGAACTACATGGCAGGGTGTTGTTCGGCAGTGTCCAACATAGTGATGTCTTGTGTTGTATTACTAACTCTGGTAGTGATAACACCATTGTTTCATTACACTCCGAACGCCATACTTGCTTCCATCATAATCTCTGCAGTCGTAGGACTAATCGACATTGATGCTGTTATTCTCATATGGAAGATTGATAAATTTGATTTTGTTGCTTGCCTGGGAGCCTTCTTTGGCGTGGTTTTTGCTTCTGTTGAAGTAGGCCTTTTGATTGCGGTAAGTGAACCAACCATTTTTATTTTGTCACCCCCAAGTGTTTATTTGCAAACCAAAAAAGTTTAAATTTATTTTCCTATCAATTTTCATGCTGCTGCAGGTTGCAATATCATTTGCCAAAATTCTCTTACAAGTGACAAGGCCGCGAACATCAATACTGGGGAAGATCCCGAGGACTAATGTTTACAGGAACATGCAGCAATATCCAGAAGCGACCAGAGTTGCTGGTGTTCTGATTATTAGAGTTGATTCTGCAATCTACTTCTCCAATTCCAACTATATTAAGGAGAGGTATTGTTATGTTGCTCTTCAGCTTTCTGTTAACTGAGGCATGCTAATTGCTAGCTTCTCATCTATTGTTGATTTTAGTGAAGGACTACTCCTAATCTCCTATTACTTCGGTCAGTCTAAAAAGAGAGTCCTACTTTTTTATCGACTTTTTTTTTTTTTATTATTATTATTAAATATAAATATTAAGGTTTACATTCAGACACACAATATTTTTCAATTATTTTTTTTTTACAACTTTAAAATTTATAGATAAAGAATTGCAGCCGTAGAACATAAAGATCATATGAGAGAAATATTCCTATTCTTTCAACAACAAAAAAGAAAAAGAAAAAACAACCTAATTAATACCTTTTTATTATTATTTTTTTGCAGGATATTGAGATGGCTACTTGATGAGGAAGAAATATTGAGCGAACATAAACAACCCGTAATCCAAAAGTTGATACTCGACATGTCACGTAAGCGTCTACTCAAATAAATTCTTTAATTGTGCCCAAGTTTTCCACCACAATACTGTCATACTGATGAAAAGCAAAGCATCTAATGACAACCTTCCATTTTGTTCCTTATTCTTTTGCAGCTGTTACAGACATAGACACTAGCGGTATTCAGGCCTTGGAAGAATTGTACAAGAGTCTCCAGAAAAAAGATATTCAGGTAATCCCCATCCCATATGTCCAAGACCACTTCAAGTTTGATTTCATGCATGTCACATTTTTCTAAACCTCTGCTTTAGGCATCATTATAGTAAAGTTCTGTTTCAAAATCTTAATTCATATCTTAAAAGAACATTATTCAAAACTCTGTCGCTTTGGGTTGTTTGCCACAGCCAACATGCATATATATTTTCTTTCCCCTTGTTATATAATGTACTTGGTGATGAGCTTTTACCTGATTTTTTGGTTGTCCATATATAAACATGCAGCTCATTCTAGCAAATCCCGGACAAGTTGTACTTGACAAACTACATGCATCCGATTTTGCGAACTTGATTGGAAACGACAACATCTTCCTCACAGTAGCAGACGCGATTCTTATATGTGCTCCAAAGTTGGAACAAGCTTGAGATCGCGTATGCACCCTTATCATAAACTACAACTATTGATCATTACATCTCGTGCATTTTAATGATGGTATAATTGTCAATTTAACTATATGTAATTGAAGTTTTGACACGCTTGAAGTCTCTCTCGTCGCCTAGCCATAAGAGGGTTCTGAGAAAAAGGAAAAATTAGAAAAAGAAGATATAGGTAGATAGATAGATAGCCCTTGTATGCCAAAAGAGCTCTGCTTGTATCAAGTTTGCATATAAAGAATGGTTTGCTATAACCATTCTAGGTTAATCATGGGTATGTAGTAAAGGCTCTTTCTTCTTAATGGTTCAAAGAAAGCCTATGAGTTTCATTCCATAGTTGTACTGTTAGCATGCAGTTGTAATTTCCCATAAAGATAATCAAAATATATGGATAGCTTTTGCCGCTGTTGGTTAATTTTTGTGAGTGACTGTTTGTAGGTGATCTTTGTTCTTATTCTCAATTTCTCACCTGTAAACTTTACTTGTATAATTCATTTGTACTTGTATTAATATCCCTTCAATAATTCCCAAAAAAAAATGAATGATAACAATACCAGGCCAAATGTTCCAAGAAATAAGCAATACTTTCATTCTAACAGACCCAAAAGCAGCACATAATGTATGTGAATTAATCACAGGACCGAAATGTAGTAAAAATATATATATAAATATAAATATCCAAATCAAGAACAAGTTTTGGAGTGGAAATAAATAACCACCACATACTATAGTACCACATCAAAACGATAGTATATAGAACTCTCAATACTAATGTAATAGAAATAAACATCAGAATAATCCCTTCTATGCGCTCATCTACTCTCAAAAATAAGCAGAAAGCTCGTGTTTTCTTAGAATAACAAGGATGCGAAGACTAGGCCAAGAACAAGGGACATAGCAGAGATGGCAAGTGCAGAGGAAGATGAGCTTCCTGGAGGTGGTGCTGGTGCAAGATCATTAGCTCCCAAAGACATCGTAGGTGCATCCGAAATAGGAGGCATCACCACCGGAGGGAGAGCTGTGACAAAAAAATCAAAAGAAAAAATGGCTCCATAAATATTTACATGCGACATGCATAAATTTACTGTCTAAATAACAATGCAAGTGATAACATTTAGTTTTTCTTTTTGTTTTTTTATAAAGAATGTAAATACTCACACTTCATGTTTTTAACAAGGCATAATTTTATTTGATATCTTGACCCTTTCAATATACCCATAATATGACAATTCTATGGTTGTAAATGTCAACATAAGAAATAGAATGTAGGACAACAAGCCCTACTTTCCTTTCTTTCTTAAATTCCATGCAAGTAAGAAAAAAAATTGGACAATTATATCATTCGGAAGAAGTCTTCTACAGCTAAGTTGGGAGGGATAAAGAAAAGAGTGTTAAGAATTATTGCCCCCCGCCAAAAGAAAAAAAAAAAAAAACAAGAAGAAGAAAGCCACACAGATTTCCTTTCGATTTCCATTTCAACCCCTAAGTTAGTAATCTGTACCAACTACCAAGCAAGTGGTAAATAATTGTGCATGACAATTAGCTGCACAAAATTTCTTCTTATCAAAAAATATACATCATTTATTTAGCACCAGCCATTCATTGTTGCTGACTGACACACCAGGGCTCTATTAATGGCATTAACCAGTCCTATTCAACTCGAGAAACACAACGATAATAGTAATACTAATGGCAAGGAATGAGATCACGTGACCATTTATGGATATTACTCGAATTACACGGGACAATGACCGGATGACCCCGGTAAACAGAGGAACTCCAGAAAATATATAGAAAGTTGGGTGCCATATAAACAAGAAAGACATCCTAGAGACTAAATACAAAAAGTCCCAATTTAAAGTTAATATTCATAATACTCACCGGTTAAATTTGACCCGTATAATTACCAAGAAGAAAAAAAATTATAAAAGTAAATAAAATTTATACAACAGAGAGATTATGTGACACCCTGACCCCAAAAGAGACCGTTTTGACTTTATATGAGAGAAATCCTAAAATTTAAAATTGATGTAAGCTCTAAAAATCACAAATTTTTAGTAATTAGTTTAGTAGTTGTTGCATGGTAGTGAATCTGTGTTGTTACAAGTTATACTTATGTCATATTGTCATTTTATCCTATCCTAAAAAAGGAACCTTTTGTGTAAAAAAAAAATCAATCAATTTATTTTATTTTGTTTGCAGAAGGGACTCTTGTGGAAAGAAGGGAGGTGTACTTTTCTAATAGTATACAATAAATACTATTGCATTAATTAAAATACAACCACTTATTTCATGAACTTTTTATAATGGAACACTAGTTAATCAGAAATAAAATTTCAAGTTCAAAAAATTCACACATAAAACCAATAAAGATCACAAGGGAAAACATTTCATATCTAGACAAATCAGAGTAAGGATAAGCATAAACAAAGCAAGTAATGGACAAAAATTGGACAAAAATTAGATTAGAGTGTACATACCTGGTGCCCCACCAGTGCTAACTGGCCACAAAGAAAAAAAAAGTAAGTTTCAAATCAAAAAAATGAATACTGAAAATTGAATACTACATATAAATGTACAGTCTCTACATCTAGATCCCAGCCTATATCATGAAAATTTTAAGGTTTAAGAAAAAATGAATTCCCAAATCAAGTATTTTCGAAAGAACACAAACATTATATTTGGGTTAAGAAGAAATAGAAATAATAATAATAATAAAGAACAATTTTTCTGACGAGAAAATCAACCGATTCAACTAAAAACAAAAACCCAGAAAGGAAAAGAAGAAGAAAAACTTACTTCCACAATTACTAATAGAAGGAGCAGAGATTTTGCAAGCAGAAGGAAGAGTCATGGCTTTAGTAACATTTAAAGAGACACCAAACTGAGCACTATTCTTAAAAGCCTCACAGAGACAATCAGCGTTGGATTTAAGAACAGTTTTGAGGCCAGAACAGCAGGATCCTTCCGGCTTTTTGACGGTACTGCCGGTGGTGACATAAGAGAGACAGTCGGCCAAGTTCAGAACCACGGCGGAGCAGTCGACGGCCGGAGCTGGGGCGGCGGGGTGAGATGCAGAGTTGACAGTTGTGAATGCCCAGTTAAGGGTTAGGAAAATGGCGAGGAGGGTGGGGATTTGTTTGAGGGACATTTTTGTTATCTAAGGGTAAGAGGGGCAAATGTAGGAGTTTTTCTTGTGTTTGGGGAACATGGAGATTTTGGGGTTTTATAGGGAGATCAGTGAGAGAGATTGAGGGGTTTTATATATTTATTAAATTAAATATTTTTATAAAATTTAATTGTCTTTTAGATATTCATTAGTTATTGAGTAATACCATTAATTTATTTCTGATTTGGTGTTTGTTATTTATTTGTTAAAATTTTTATTTATAATTTTTCTAGTTTTATATTTTATTATTATTATTATTATAAATATTATTTAAAAGAGAAATATATATATTGCTTTGGGGAAGGGGAGATGAGTCAGGACTCAGGAGCTTGCGGCATGTGCGCATGGAAGTTGGGGTTGGGGTCAGAACATGGGATGACACGTGTCGAGTTCTGCGGCTTTGGAGTGTTTGTTTTTGGGATGTAGGTGTAAGATTTGAGAGGGAGAGGGAGAGGGAGAGGGAGAGGAGAGACAAAGCTTTGAAATTTGAAAGTTGTGAAATTCTAAAACAAAACTGATTTTAAAGATATTTTTTACTTAAAATTATTCTTCAAAAAAATATATCAAATATATTTTTTATATAAATTAAAAAATAAAATTAAAAAGAAATTAAAAATAAATAAATTTATCTTTAATCCTTCATTAAATTATATTAAATTTTTTCTTATTTATATCAATAAATTTTATTAAATAACATATTTATTATTTATTTTACGTACGATAAACCATTCTTTAAAAAATAAAAAAAATTATAATTTAAACTATTCTTTTGAAAACAGAGCGAGGGTACTTGTTTATGACCTTTTTAAAAGAAAAAGATGGCAAAGCTGAAAAAATTGTAACTTTTTTTTTATACATAGTTATATTTGGTTATTAACGTATTTAGTTATGCATCGGTGCATTTAGAAATTTGAACGTACCAAAATTATTATATTATTTTTAGTATGGCGTGTTTATAAGTTAAATAAATTATATTTAAAATAAATTATGTTTTAATAAATAAAATTTAAAATGTATTTTAACTCTTAAACACCTCCATAATAAATTAAAAACCGAACAAATATGTTTAGTAATCCAATGCAGCAAGTTTCAAATATACCATAAATGTTTAGTTATTTACGTTGCTGTTCTAAACGCATCAAAATTTTAATAACTTAACAAATTTTTAGAAAAATTTAGATCGATGAGTTTGTTTAATTGTTAAGAGCTATTCTATGGAGATATAAAAATTGAATATGAAAATTAAACATGAGTGTATTTAAATTTTATCAATTTATATTTTTATCTCTATTGGGGATCAAAATACAAATAAATAAAATTCAAATACACTCATGTTAAATTTGTATGTTTAATTTTCATATTCACGTAAAGTTTTTGAATCGTTAAAGTTGAACAAAGTTGAGGACTTTTTTTAAAAAAAAGAATTTTCCTGACAAAAGTAGTAGGGAAGCTAAAGGAAAATATGGATTTGATGATATTTCTTTTATTTGGTAACTGTCCTTATCAGTGTAAAAATAATTTTTAACCACCATCTCCCTCGTGTGTATAGTAAATTCACAAAAAAAAAATAGGGTAAAAAACATGGTTTTTCTATTATTTCCTTTCACTTTATTTCCTAAGTTAAATTTTCTTATAATTTCTTACCCGGATAACTCACATAGTGTTGAGATCAAATTATATTGTGAATCATCACTTTTGTGAGAGGGATTGTGGGAGCAAATTATGTGAGAGATTTTAGGAGCAAATCATGTGAATTAGATTGGGTTGGAGTAATTTTATGCTCACAAATATCTTATGAAATGAATAGTAGAAGAATAATTCAAAAAATAATGAACTATTAATAATTTTAATGATGAAATTCATAAAATAACAGTACTTATAATAACTTTTTGTGCATATAAAATTACTAGAGTCCTATCTTATACTTATTACGAGATTATTATACTGAATTACGATTGCAATATATATTAATATATAAAATTGTTTATGATTATAAAATTAATTCACTATATTAGATATATTATTAAAATATTGTCAATTATAATTATTTACCTACTTTATAATTAAAAAATTCACGTATAAAATTATAAGATATATCAGCTACAGTGATGGTACAATTGTTGGTCTTTTCTGAGGGAGTATGTAATAAATAATAATGCTGCAATGGTACGATTGTAGGCTTCACCAAACTCTCAATTTTGGACTAGTACAGTACAGCTGTACAGCAATTCTCATTTTAGCCGCGTGCGATCATCGCTGCATCTTTCGTCGTTTTGGGATATTCAAATATGTGAGTTACATCGAAAAAATTATCTCTAATAGTCTCTATAACTTTAGTCATCAAATTTGTAACCTCATTCTCTCTCTTCAGAACTTGTAAGTTGACTTTGTCTCTTCAAAACATTTATTTTGTTTTGAGAGAATCAAAATTATACGAAAAAGACTAAAAATATTTATTTTGCTTCATGGGTTTGATGTTCAGCTCATTTTAAAATTTATCATTCCTTTTTATTTATTTATTTATCATATTGCATTAATTGAATTGAAGAGACTGATGAGCTACAAAATATTAAAATAACAAATAATGCTCTTCAAATTGCCACGTAGATCAACAAACTTCAATTTGAAGAATTTTTTTTGCTACTATTGTTGGAGATGCTCTAACTCGAGAATAATGATGTTTCGTTAAAAATAAAAATAAAAACAAAGAAAAACAAAAAACTATGATATTAAAATTTAAAGATCGTATCATTTTATACCGGTATTAATAAAAATAAAATTTTATTATTTTAATAATAATAATAATAAGTCGAATTTTATTTTTATAATAAAAAATATAAATTAAAATTTTATTTTGGGACGGAGAGTGTAACTTTCAAATTAAATATGATTGTCCACTACTTCAACCACCTATTTCCATTGAAGGCATTTGTGGCATATGAAAAGCAATTTGTCAAGAAGTTTAATAATAATGTGTTTATATGATTCCGTCTGTACCATTAGGCCAAATGTGGCATTTAGGCGGTGAAAGGTTATCCCATTAATAAAGTGTTCACTACACATGAAATGGGAAACCCAAATTTCAAATCCACTAAGCTACCCACTTTTTAAGGGGGAAGAACCTCAATTTCTCAATTTTATTTTATTTTATTTAAAAAGTGGCATTATGCATTTATAATGAAATTCTAGGGTTTATGCATGAAAAAGTTAAAATTTAGGTTGCATTAACTTGTATGATAGAAATATATTGATCAAGAATGTATGTCACGACTTATAAATAGTTTGATTAAGAAATTTGTCATGACTCATAATTGATGAGAATTCAGTAAAACATGTATGTGAGTATCTAACGAGAGTAAAGAAAAAAAATAAATGAAAAATAAAAATAAAAAAATAAAAAAAAAAGTAGAAAAAGAAGAGGGGAGATTAGGAAAGAGAATTAAAGGTTTCTTTCTCAAAAATCTCATGTTTTTTTTTAGGAAAAATAGACCGAATTTTCTCTCCCTTTCTCTTCTAAAAAAACTCGTAAGACATTCCCATATACACCCCTTTCTCTTTTGTTTAAGACACCTCATTTTTTTCCCACCTTGTAGAGTTGTAGGGTAACATTGAAAAGCAATTTTTCCTCAAAAATTAGATTAAAATAACCAAAAAAATAATAATTTTGGAACGCAAATATCACGTTTTTTTTTTTCTATAATCACAAATAGACCCTGTAAAGTAAAATGGGTGGCCCATATCCGCCCATATTAAATAAAATATGATCTTATATATATAAATATATTTATATATATATAAAAAAATATAATATAAAAAGAAAGAAAAAAGAGAAAAGAATTTTTAATCGTCTTTATGATGCCGAAGGACATTTCTATGTTCAGCTTTGCTCGATTTATGCTATATTCAAAGGATGTTGAGTTTTCTCCTCTTGTAAAGTAGTAGTAGACTAGTAGTACAAAGGTTTCTAGGGCCAGCATGCACTTACCCACATCATTATACAAGCTTGCCACCCTCAATATAGGATTGAAATATATATTTCAAATTGTGCAATACTCAAAATTCCCTTTGATCTCTTTTAAGTATTAAAAATGAATTTCTTTCCTCATTTGGCAGGATCATACTCTCTCTCTCTCTTCTTTCATAAAAAGAGTTTTATTTATAAATAAAAAAAATTTACCACAAAAATAATCTTAATTTTATTAATTATAATATAAAATAACACAATATCTTAAAATTTATCATCATAATTTCAATATTATGTGATCACGTACTATTAAGCTAACAATTTATTATGTTAAGATAAATAAGAAACAAAAATTATATCTTTAAAATTTATGTTACTCTGTTTCTGGGATAGAGAAAGTATTAATTTAGAGTGTTGATATTAGTAGAGCGGAGCCAGCATGTTGTTATCAGAATAATTGTATATTTAATAATATTTTTGTAATTACTCGAACAACACTTAAAAATTTAACAAACACTTATTGATCTCATAATTAAAATATTTTTACTCTAATAATGTTAACCAAATTAATTTATTATTCTTTTGGTTGAAATAAAAATAGCCATAGTATGATGCATTGCTTAAAAATAAACTACAATTAATTAAAGCTGGTATGCGAGAGGGGGGCTACAAAAGTAAAGTCGTAAAGATGGGGACTTTATGTGATATGATTGTGGCATGCATGCAGATTGTGGACTAAATGATTTGATATGCTGCGAGGGCGTGCTTCCTGACTGAACTACTGCCATTTCTTTCTTATTTCTGATTTTCCATTCCTCCCGCTCCTTTGGAGTTATCAAATTTAATAAAAGAATTTCTTAACATGTGACCTAAGGACACGTACTAAACACATAATTTAAGAGTATATTTTTTTAAACTGTGTATATATTTTCTTGATTTTTGCATTTGCACCAAATTCAAGAGAATATACACGCAGTTCAAGAGAATATACCATTAAACTGTATAAACAAACATATAATATTGGATGATTTTGGAACACCATATAAAATAAGTAAAATCTTTTTGAATCGTGTCATGTGTTGTGAAAATTTTGTGTCAAAATTATAATTGCGAAACATATTAATATATAGATCAGATAGAATTATAAGAGAGTCTCATTTATTATACACAATCACACTCCTTTTTTTCACTCTTTCTCCTCTATTTTATTGTTTCAAGAAAGAGTTGAGAAATTAAATAAAATAAAAAAGATAATAATAGAATAATTAAGATGGCTAATTTAGAGATAATTTATTTTAATTAATAAATGTGTATTTTTAAATTAAGACGAGTAAAATTGGACCAAAAAAATAACTTGTACTCACTGTAATCAACTAATCACGTGCATATTAGAAAGTTCTCGAAATATAGTACCAATAAAACATACACCTTGTTTAGAAAAAGTGAAAAACAAGTTCTCCACAATACTAGTAACCAAATTATGTTGACAAAGCTTGCTATCTAATATTGGGCCGGGCCTCCATCTGACCCAAACTGAAGCTCCTATGTTCTTGAAACTTGAGAGTGATCTATGGAGAGATGGACTAAACCCTCAAGCTTTATTGGGTTGGGCTTCAAAACATAAATCCAAATTTGAATGTTCAATTGGGCTAAAATGACACACTATATAAATAATATAAATACATGAATAATCTATTCATGTGTCTACTCGTAACAAAAATCACAATCAATAATTTTGTTGTAAAATATATCTTTTTCCCGCAAGAATAAAAGGAAGCAAGTAAAGACGTAAAATTTAATGAAAAGATGAGGGAAAAACAAACGTGTATTTGTTTGGAGATATTATTTGTATTCGGTTTATGTTCCGGACATTTATTTATTCTTAGTTTAAAATTATTCACTAAATAAATAAATATGGTGTTTGGAGTATTTAAGAAGTGCATTTAGACAATTTTTAAATCTCAAAAGAACTATATTATTTTTGTTGAGGTGAATTTGGGACTTAAATACTACGTTTGCGAGTTAAAAATAATATTTAAAATAAATTATATTTAGACAAAAAAAAATTATCAAATGTGTTTGAATTTTAAGCGTCTAAAAACTCTAAACTAAACATGGACGTGAGATCCCGAAATGTAATTGAGTAGTTGGGGGGCACCACAAGAGCAAAACGTGAGGTGAGGAGGTGATCCACGTGTATGGTGGGAGAGGGAGGTGCAGGAATACAGAAGATGGAGGTGATGATATCTCATTGGTCCGAAATCTATCCATGAGGGATTATGCTTACGACTCTTCTCCACATTTCACTTATCCTACCTGGCTCCATACAATGCCACCCCCCCCCAACCCACCCCCCACTCTATTCTCTTCTTTATTAACAAACCCCTCCGACACATATATTTATAGATATATATAGAGAGAGAAAGAAAGTGAGATAAAATGGCTGCTACATCTGCTGCTGCACTTCTAAATGGGTTGGGTTCTCCCTTTCTGTCTGGTGGGAAAAGGAGCCAAAGTTTGTTGGGTGCACCCATTGGTGCTAGAGTTGGCTCTGTTGTGGCTCCTAAAAGGCTAACTGTGGTTGCAGCTGCTGCTCCTAAGAAGTCTTGGATCCCTGGTGTTAGAGGTGGTGGCAACTTTATTGACCCCGAGTGGCTTGATGGCTCGTAAGCTCCCTCTCCCTTTTTCTTTATGTATATATGAAATGTTCGGACTTCAAAGAGTCCAAATCCAATTCTTGTGTATAAACTAGAAAAGAAATAGATAGAAAATTTGGTCATTTTGTTTGCCAAAATTTTCAATTAAAAAATGGACAGATTTAAACAGAAAACTAAATAACTACATAAAAACATACAAGTTTTCTATTCTATTATTGTTTTTCCTGTGTAAAACTCACAAACATGGTGTGAAATTTTCATTAACCATCGATCCCCTAGAATTATATTTAACAAGTTCGTATATCCCACTTTTTTGGAATAAAAGGTATTGGTCCTAAATGTGCATGTTTGATAAATTATAGGCTCCCAGGTGACTATGGTTTTGACCCACTAGGACTCGGCAAGGATCCAGCATTCCTGAAATGGTACAGAGAAGCTGAGCTGATCCACGGCCGATGGGCAATGGCAGCAGTTCTGGGTATCTTCGTCGGCCAGGCTTACAGTGGCATCCCATGGTTTGAAGCCGGTGCAGACCCTGGTGCCATTGCACCCTTCTCCTTTGGTACCCTTCTGGGTACTCAGCTCATCCTCATGGGATGGGTCGAGAGCAAAAGATGGGTCGATTTCTTCAACCCCGAATCCCAGTCTGTGGAATGGGCAACTCCATGGTCAAAAACTGCTGAAAACTTTGCCAATGCCACCGGAGAACAGGGATACCCTGGCGGCAAATTCTTCGACCCTTTGGGCTTTGCCGGAACAATTAAGGATGGAGTTTACATTCCCGACGCCGACAAGCTTGACAGATTGAAGCTTGCAGAGATTAAGCATGCTAGACTTGCTATGGTGGCTATGTTAATTTTCTACTTTGAGGCAGGACAAGGGAAGACTCCTCTTGGAGCTCTTGGTTTGTAAGGGGTGTTCTTATTTGAACATTTTATGTAAAAAGTAACTGGATTTAGAGAAACCAAAAGGCTGAATTAATCAGTTCTTCATGCTTCGGGTTCCAACCAAATTAAAATTCTTTATCGTTAAATTTCTTTTGTAAGATAATTTATCCTGATAGCCGTGTTGTGATCACAATGTCCCATCTTTGTTTACAAGGGAACAATTAATGGACACAATATATGGGAGAAAAAAGATACCAAAATGATATGTGGGTTGTATTTCTAGAGATCATAGGGAAACAATGTTTTATCTAGGTATAAAAAAAAAAGATAAAACTGAAGTCATTCCTTAGTAGAGCACTACTAAAATAATATGATATCTTTAGGAAGATTTGAAATGGTTGCTAATATCATTCCAAGGTCTAAATTAAGGTCCATTTAGCTTGGGAGCTCAAAACCAACCGGAGAACCACTAATCTTTTGCAAACCCAGAAGCCGAAAACCTTCAACAGATGGTCCCATTTCTAACCAAATGTACTTCCATAAAAAATGCAGAACATCTGGGTATGAACACTAACAAGAAGTAGATGCTGAGCAGCATTTGGTTCCTAACAAACAGGTACATTTCCACTAGTATAAATAGATACTTAATAGTTCTAAGATCATTAAACTGAAAGGTCAAAACATGGTTTGCTTAATAGGGAAACTGAATTTTCAGGAGAAAAACAAAAAGGTGCTGCAAAATTTCAAACACACAACTACTGCAGATCTTCATTCACTAACCCATAGCCATCAAAAATTCACCTTCGCATACCACCTCACCTCCTACATATGCCTTTCCTTCCATCTTTGCTATGCCAAAGCCCTTTTGCAGCTTAACGAGTGTCATTTTCATTACCAAGGTGTCTCCAGCAATCACTGGTTTCCGGAACCTCACTTTGTCAATTCCAGCAAAGAAGAAATTTTCACGAGAGCCTCCCACTTCTGGTTGCAACATAACCACGCCACCAACCTGAGCCAGTGCCTGGACCCAACAACAACCCACATTCATGCCAACTTAAATCTTATTTTGAATGGAAGGGATCACATCAGATGCTAACATAGAAGAAACCACTGGCAAGGATTAATTATAGTAACACATTAATTGGATAGTGTTTATGATATTACTTATCCATGATTCATCTAAATGACGAGGAATTAGTGTTTCAAGATTATTCCACCATGAAGAAAAGTAGAAAATAATATGATTATGATGTCTACTATATAGCTCTCACTATTAAAAAGAGGAAAAAGGGGCCTTGAGTTCTAAGTTGCAGAATTTCTCACAGCATTTACTGATAAGAATCTATAGAACTATTCCGACATCGTTGTTTAAGGAAAAGAATTACTAAAGATAACTATGCAACAATGAACCTGTCAGCTTATGATCAGGACTTTTATTTAATCAAAATGCAGTTTGTCATAACTAATAGAAATAAAGTTGATAAGGGATTAATTCATGTTTTAAGAAGGTTGCTAAATGCTAGCCACTACTAAAGTACACAATTAGCAACTGATGATTATTTTAAGGAAACTGAAAGTCTCACAACTGCTATTACAAACCATTACTTACCGACACAACTTTAACAAATCATAATTTCTTTTATAAAGTAGAAGGGGCAAACCTGGTGATAACACATATTCGAACTTCTAAGCTAGGAAGCAGGGATTCTTTATTATCCCAGCGAACTGCCGTATCCCCGCACTGGATACACCGGCGAACTGACTTCATATTTATAGAAACATGAAAGTTATATTGTTTGATAGATGTTTGTTGTTTATCTTTTTTGTTGAATATGCTATCACATATATGTATATACACACACATAGGTATATAAAACTATACACATAAATATTTACATATTTATAAAATATGTGCCAAATCTTCTGCACCTAAATCCTCATCTTTTAAATCCTGCACCCGTATAAGTGCTTCTTAGCTTGTACGTTAATGATTTCATTGTGTATATAGATTGCTGAATAGTACAAGTCCACTAGTTCTAGATGTCTACTAAATTTCCACATCAGAACCAATGGGCTCAATCGTATATTATGTTCTACTGCTACTAAATTTAACACAAATATTCAACAAAAACTACAAGAGTTGTAATATATTAAGGTGCCAAAATCTTTTGTAAAAGAGTCTAAAGAACCTATTGGGGAATGAGTTTAACCATTTGATGATTATAGAGACGTCATATGCCCACAAATGAAATGAAATGCCATACGCTAAAGCAAAACTAATTTATTAGACACTAAACTATGTCCAATGAAGGAGACAAATATATGACAACTGAGAAATTGTCCCTTGTGTATATCAGAGTATCAATTATGCAATATGCAATCATACTATTCATATATATATTTTTTCTATTTCATTCAACATCATTCAAGGGAAAGAATGCATCTTACAACAGACTAATATTAAGGTGCTACTAATACCATCATGTAATACCAACCTAGCCACCAAATTCCACAACATCCCGTACAAAGAAATGCAAAGAGCCAAAAGTATAGAAATAAATTCACAGCACAGAAATAAAACTCATTGCACAACAAAGCTGCAAACTCTAAACATACTAGATATGGTTTCATCCCTCTATACAAATGCTCAGGTTGAAGTATATAACTATTGTAATTTCAGCAAGAATCATGTAATTACCTCAACCATGAGCACACCAGGCATAATTGGCCTTTCAGGAAAATGCCCTGGGAAAAAGTTATCATTTATTGTTACATTCTTGATGGCAACGGCAGAAACTCCAGGATTGTATTCAATCACTCTATCCACTAGAAGAAATGGGAAGCTACAAAGAATCAAACAACCCACAAATCAAAATTACATCTTTATCATCACCAAAACTAGATTAACTGAAAAAAACAAAAAATAAATAAATCCAAAAGGGTGATTAAAGTCTGACTTACCGATGAGGCAAAATCTCACGAATCTGGTTGATATCCATAACGGTTGGAAATGCTTGGTACCCTGAAAAGAAATTGAATTAAAAGATTAGAAATTTATGCTTTTACCGACACAGAAGATTAAAGGGGTTGAATCAAAATGCATACTTAATTCAATTGGGATTTCTTCATTTGTGCTTTCGTTTCCAGTTGGAGTACAATTGGCAATGAAATTGTTCTGGGTAATCTTTGATTGGGTCGATGATAACAAAGGAGATCTGGAAATGCTACCGAATTGTCTGCTAGGAAAAGAGAGAGAGGCAGTTTCGAGGGTCCGATAAGAAATGGGAGAGTGAGAGTTTAGAGGAGATAGCAAGGAATGAGAGAGAGTCTTGGAAGCCATTGAAAACAGAGAGAGAGAGAGAGTAAAAGGAGTGGATATGTTAAAGGGTTTAAAAGAGGTTTTTAAAGAGGGTAAGCCGGTAAGGTAAGAGGGGCGAGAGTAGGGAGGTGGTGTAGTTGGTGTGATTGGTTTTGGTGGTTGGAACTTTGAAGTGAAGAGGGCTGAGATTCTGACGCTGAGGGAGTGGTTGATCCTCCTTTTGTTCAAGAATAGGGATTGTTTGGGACAAAGTAATTACCTTTCTTGTATAATTACCGAATACATTGAAAATATATGCTTAAAATGTCTAATTTTTGAAAATTTAGAGTTATATGCGAGTAGAGTCGGGTTTTAACTTATCGAGTTTGATCTCGTTTAAAAGTTAACGAATCAAATTGAGTTGTGCTTTAAACGAGTCTAAAATTTGAATTCAATCACTTAATAAGCAAGTTGAACTCGAGCCGGATTTAAGCAGACGAAGTCTAGCTAAGTCCTTCTCTTTATTATAAAAATAAGAAAAAATAATTAATTAAAAGTTAAACGAGCGTAGCTTAAATGAGTCGAGTTGGTGTTAGACATCTCATTGTTCAAACTTGACTAGTTTAACTAAATGAGAAAAAGAGTTTGTTCGACTCATTTAACGAACTCAAGTTGAGCTCGGATCGAACTTAGTTGAGTCAGCTTTAATCGAATCGAGCTGGGACTATTCGATTCGTTTCAGAAAAAATCAACACCTCTTATTTTTATATATTAAAGGTTTATTTAATAGAAAATTGATATTTTCACAAGTAAAAATGATACTTTCTCAAACTCTGTCTCATAAATAGTAAACGAATCTCACCTCCATGTGAGAAATTTTGTAAAAATATCACGTTGTTTCACAAAAGCACTTGGAGATCTAGAAGGGAGGGAATAGATTCTTTTAAAAACTTTCCTTTTAATAGAGTATTACCAACTTATAAATTAAGCAGATTAATTTAATTATGCACAACAGAATGATAATTTGAAAATCTCATTTCAAAGATTTAGGAAAGACAGTTCTAAATTTAGTAATCAAATATGGAACTAAGTCAGAGTGCTAAATCGTATAGTAATGAAAGTAATAAACAGGAAAGTAAATGCTGAAAGTAAATAAGAGAGATTTTTAAGTGGTTCGAAGAATAAATATCTCATAGTCCACTCTTCTACTCCTCGAGTAGAAAATTCGCTAAGGATGGGGTGATCACTAAAAGTTTTTCACAGAGAACAATTACAACAACTGAATCACAAAGATTCATTCAAGTCACTTAGACTTGGAACAAGTCGTTAAGACGTGCCTAGCTAGATCACTTAGATCTCTTCAAAGTCACTTAGACCTGACAACAATTAGATCACTAAAATCTCTTCAAGTCACTTAGACTTGGCAACAATTAGATCAGTTAGACCTCTCAATCATTAAGATAGAGTGTTTGGTTGGGGTACTGCTAAGTGACTTTAAGTCCAGTAATAAAAGACTTAGCAGTATAACAAGATGTTTTAGATCTTCAAAATCTTCAATATCGTAGAGTAGAGCCTTGAGAGTTTTGCAGCAGTTCAACTTGTATAATTTCTTTTTGTTAATGTTGTATTGAATCTGCACGCCTCTTATAGATGTCCTCGAGCTTGTCCCTTTTAAAAGTTGTCGTTTCTCATTTAATGTTCTAATCTTAGAAGATATCTGATTGTTGACTTTTGGGTGATTATGTGTCAGTTTGCTTTTGGCTGTGACATGTCACATCATACTGTTGTAGTGACTTGCAAGTGGGTCGTTGTTACTTCATTGAACTAGCCATTTAACCACATTTTGACCTGTTCTTCTTTTCAAATTTTAAGATGTTTAACAATTATATTGGGATCTGCACTCTTCGAGTCTTGATAGTGTCACTCCATTATCAGAGCTGATATATCAGTCCATTGTCAGAGTTGACATACTCTATGATTTTCTAATCGTAGAGTTTCATATTGGTCGTAGAGTATCTGGCTAGATGACTCTACGATTGGCAAACTCTATGATCTTCAATGAGCTCTATGATCTCTTTCAGACTCTACGGTTTTCAATGAGCTCTACGATCTTTGACAGACTTTACGATCTTCAATAATCTCTATAATCTCTGGCAGACTTTACGGTCTTCAATATGCTTGTTGCTGCAGTTCTATGATCATCAATCAGCTCTACGATCTTTGAGCATTCAGTGTCGTTGCTCTACGAACTCCAACTTTTGAGCAGTTAGCTCTACTATCTTAGACTACTTTAATGTCTTGCTCTACGATCGTTTCTTGACTTAGTTCAATGCTAAGTATTCACTCTACGAACGTTGAATGTTGGATCAACCTAACAAGTTTGATCCCTATTGTAAGTCCTTTTACATTAATTTCAATATAAAGACTGTATAATCAATTACTAGATACAAATATACATTCTCATCATCAAATCATATATGTATTTATCCTAACATATCACATTTTACTTATAAAAATTTCAATTTTCATTTAATATAAGCATAGTTTTCAACTTAATTTTTTAAAAAAGCTGCGACAAACAGGGCATTAGACAGCTGAGCTAAGATCTACAATTTCTCCCCGCTCTCTCCTAAAACATCGCACCGGGAGAGAGACAGACCGATCCAAAATGAATTTTCAACTCCCTGCCGGCTCTCCGTCCTCCTCCACCTCCTCCTCCGGTCCAAATCCCAACTATCACCACAGCAATGGCGGCAATAACAACAGCAATAACGACACAATGCACTCATGGTGGGAATCCATCTCCAAAGCTCGCTCCCGAATTCACCTCCTCTCCTCTCTCCTCCCCTCATCTACAGCCGACCCATCTCTCTCTATCTCCTCCCTCGCTGACTCCGACCGCCCCGCCCGCTCCCTCCTCTCCTCCTTCCCCGCCTACTCCGCCCTCTCCATCTCTCTCTCCTCCCCCTCCTCAGGCTCCGGAGCCGACCCACTCTGCCACTGGCTATACGACACCTTCCTCTCCTCCGATCCCGATCTCCGTCTAGTCGTCCTCTCTTTCACCCCTCTGATCTCCGGTCTCTACCTCAGCCGAATCCACTCCAATTCCAATTCTTCCCTCGCCGGATTTGAAGCCGTTCTCCTCGCTCTCTACACTGCCGAAACTAAATCCCGGAACGGAAAACCCATCCTCATTTCTCTCCCCGATCTTTCTCTTCCTTCTCTTTACCATACCCCTCGAACCATTAATGCCAAATCAAACCCTAACCCTAACCCTACTCCCAAAATGGGAATTCTCTCACCTCCGTTAGAACCCCAAACTGCCGTGAAATCAACCAAACGTGCCTGCATTGTAGGCGTTGCCCTTGATTGTTACTATAAACAAATATCACAAATGCCCAGCTGGTCAAAATTAGATTTTTGTAAATTTGCAGCTGATTGGGCTGGTCAAGATTGCCCTTGTAAGTCAGAATTCGATGAAATTAACACTTTTTCTGATGGAATTAGGATAGAAGAAATTGATGATGTTGCCGAGGAAATGGGCAATTTGGGGATCAATGAGAATGGGAGTTCTGATGAGGCTTTACAAGGGGCAAGAATTCCCCTGCCTTGGGAGCTTTTGCAGCCGCTGTTGAGAATTTTGGGGCATTGTTTGTTGGGTCCTTTGAGTTCTAATGAGGTTAAGGATGCAGCTTCAGTGGCGGTGCGGTGTTTGTATGCTAGGGCTTCTCATGAATTAGTTCCGCAGGCATTATTGGCGACCCGGAGTTTGATTCAGCTTGATAAGAGAACACGAGAGGCTGCACAATTAGCAGCTGTGAATGCAGCTTCTTCAAATGCAAATACACCCAGTAAAGCTAAGAAACCGGAGATGCTTTTAGTTTCAAAATGATTCAATGCTTGTATTAATATTTATTTAGACAGTATCAGTAGCTCTTGCTTTCTTTGTTTAACTTTAACATATAAGTTCTTCATTTTGTTGTACAATGGTGATTTTGGTTGTTGATAATTATATTGTTACGTGGTCTTGATTGAATTGTGTTTCAATTTTTATGTGATGTGGTTTATATCTGTTTTCAATTGGTGTTGACTTCAATTAGAGATGACAGTTTTGATATGAATCAGCTTATTGAGCACCAGCTTCTTCTTCTTTTTTCTTTTCTTTTTTTAATTTTTATTATTACTTGCAGGAAAAATTGCTTCTTATTGGTTTATAGTATAAGAAACTTTATACCACTGCTGTACATCTGTTTATGCCATAGTAGCCTGCTTCTCTTCCTGATCTTGATACTTAATTGATAATTTTGGGTCGAGCTTTTGATATTTTGGATCAACCAGCACCAAGGGAAATCCCCCTCATCCACTGTTAGTATGGGGTTTGTATTTTGTTATGGTTTTTGCAGGTTGGTGTTGGGTGGTTCAGTGATGGTCCATTGCCAGTATCAGAAGTAACAGAGACGAAATGGTGCATAATATTGTGGTCTTTAGGCTGTTGACAGTGGTCTTGTTTGGAAGAAGGACGTGACAATGTTAGGGTAATAGTTATGTAGGAGTAGTTATTTACTTGTCTATTTGTTTTAAGTTCAACCCATAAGATCTTAGCTGTTGGAAGGTGTGAATTGAGCATTTGTAGTTGTGGGCTTGCTAATATTAAGTGTGCAGGCTTTGGTCTGTTTTCAGTTTCTGGTGTGCGGGGCTATATACATTTCGGCATGGGGGGGGGGGGGGGGTGGAGGGGTTAGGAGGAAACTAGGGGAACTTATAAAAGACTTACCTTTGCTGTGTGGTTTCTTTGCTGAAATTGCATCTGGATGGACCGGAACCAGTGACCATGCACAATAATATCGAGAATAAAAAGAAAAAAGAAAAAAGAAAAAAAGCAGCAGTTTGTAGCTGATTATTGGATTTTGATTAAAATTACTTAAATTTAGTAAAAAAAAGACTGAAATAAGCAGCATCATTTATTAATAAAGTAATAATAAAAAACAAAAATGAACAAATGGCCATTTTAAAAGCCAACCCTTTTATTATATTCTTCTTCCAGATGGGTTAGTGCAAGACTGCAAGCCATTTCAGTGGAAGGAGAGAACCATACTTGATACTACCAACTACAAAATGCTGGCAATGATTGAGTGTCAATATTGATGAAGTGAACCATGCAATACAAATGACTTATCTTATTTAATTCTCCTTCCCGTCCAAAAAAAAAGGGTATTTACTCTAAACAATTATGGAGCATTGATGTGATAAAAATATGTAACTGTAAATGCACAGTGTTAAATTGAAGAACGAGCAAGTACAGGTCGAAGCCACACAGACTAGATTAATTTTAATGTATCCTTAATATCTATTTTAGGTGAATTAGAAATAAAGATTGAGAATCAATTAACTATAATTAAACTAACTAATAATAAGGAAGTAATCTAGGAATTCGAATCCATTAAATAATAAACATAACAAATAATTCAATCTCTTTTATTTTTATAACTTAATTATGATTTTGATCTCCCTTCCCTTTAATTTAGTAATTTTATAATTAACGTGGGCAAACATATTCTATGAAAATTTAAGGATTAACTATAACCCATCAAAACTTTTTTGAGCAAGCATGAATTATGAAAAATTCATATCTTAACAATAATCTATCAAAACCTCTTAATTAATTTAAAATCGCATAACAACTATAAAACGAAGGTATTTCAATGATGAAACATGAAGGCGAAATCAATTAAACATAAAAGCATAAATAATAGAAGAGATAAAAAAAAATTATCATGAATAATTATTTAATTTCATCTTCATCCTAGATTAAAGAAACTAGCTAGACATTAAAAAATAAATAAACTAACTAAGATAAAGAAAAAGAAGAAAATTAAAATTAAAATTAAAAAAAACTCCCTTTAATTAACGATCCTCCAACAAGCAATGGAAAATAATTTAATTTACTCCTACTCCTAACCTAAATTGACACCTCTAGCTTAAACTAATATCTCCCTTCTCTCTAAAACAAGAGACCTATTTATAGGAAAAATAAATTTGTGCCATAATTTACATTAATTGAACTTGGCTTCTTTTGTTCCATTTTTTCCCTCTTCTTTCCTTTTTGATTTCAATCTCTGCATAGTAATCTCCCAAGAGTCCATTTTCATGTAAGTTTCAACTTCCTAGTGGCAATCAACTTTTCAAAGATATCTTCTAGATTGATTTTCCTTTCTCTCGTTGGATTTGACTTGCACACCAAGATTGTTCCACCTCCTTCCTTCTCTTTATAAGATTCTTCTTAGATATTTCAAAAGAGCATTAAATATTGCTTGATCACCAAGATTTTGACTTTATTGCAACAAAATATTAAATCCTACAAAATAAAATAAAACATATTAGTTAATAAACTAATATAATTAAAAGGACAAAATTAGGGATAATAAAATGTATGAATTATGTATCTATCAAGCATAATTTAACAAGTATCAAAACTTCTAAATTAACCTTGTAACCTACCCTAGTGGCCTTTATTTATTATGGATAAAATTCAGATGATCACCTCTAGTATCTGACATTTTCCACATAACTACCTGTATTACGTAAATCTATATTTAAACACTTGTGGTTTTGAGTTGAAGTGAAAAACTGACAGTTGCCATCCAATTTAACTGTGCGTGAAATGTACTCGCCAAAATAGCGTGAGGTATGAGTGTAACGGTCAAATGAGCCAAGAAAAAGTCGATAATGCCCTTATCTTCAACAATGATTATTAAAGGCCTGTTACTCGAGCACAGAATACAGTGGCTGCCTATGGAGCTGCTCTATTGGCATTAAAAGGAGCCCAGTAAAAAGCCAAGATACTTTAGCTGGATGAAATTCACAACTCCCTTAAAATGCATAATTATGGAAAAAACAAAGTTATTGTATTTGTTTCCAAAGATTGTCCGTCTACTTTCATTTTGTTCTTTCTTTCTAAATCCTGTTACACAATTAAATTTTTTAAGTTTGATTTTTGTTGATTATACACTTTTATCCTTTCATTTATTATATTTTTTTATTTTGTTTGCCTGTTTGTTTCACTAAAGTAATGTAATTAACGAATAAAATAAATTATAAAAGAAAATGTCATATCAACTGTGACGCCCCCAAATTCGGGTCTCCAATACCCGGATCCGGTCATCACGATTCAATACAAACATTCACCTCTAACAACATATGGTAACTAAGATGCGGAATATAATAAACATACGTTGTTTCATTACAGAGGTGTTACTAGTCCCAGAATGCAATAACCTTATCACTTACACAAATTCATACCCTAGGTAACAAGCAGGGTTTAAATTACATTAACAGTAATTAACTACTCATAAAGTTAAAATCTGCTATATGAAGTCTATCACTTCATCTTTTCTTTCCTTTTGTTCTTCCCTGACGTCTCGGGTTTAGCTGCAATGAAATCATGATATAGCAAGGATGAGCAACGAGTTTGCTCAGCAAGTTTAAAGTACAACAATAAGGATATACCATGATGAAAGGGATATAGGAAGAGATTTCAACAATAGGATTATCAGAAACAATAACAATAAATGCTTTTAGAAACAATTGACAGTCAAATAGACTTTGAACAATAACTTCCAAAGGAGTCAATAGCTAGTTGACCCTCTGGTTACTGGCTACAGAATGAGTACTTGAGGGGATCAGCCTCGCGTACGCTATGTGTGTGCATAACATTTAACTCTGCTGTTTGTACCTTATATACGGTACCTAGGGTACTCCCTTATAATAAAAGGAGTGTTCATTCAGTCTAAGAATCCTTACCGTGGATTGGTTCAGATAGCTTTTATAAATTCTTACATACGTGCCTGACCGAGACAAGGGTTCGGACTTAATCATGAATAGTTCGTAAATTTCAGAACTTAAATAATTATATGAATTCAAATGCACAAGTGCGAATGCCAATGAATACATAGATGTGGAATAATTTTTAAGGTAATTAGACCACTTAAAGCATGCTTGGAGATAAGATTCAAGCTTAAAGAATAACTTGCAATAATATATACCCTTTGCACGAATTAAAAATAATGCATAAGGTTTAGAAATATTGCTTCTATGTAACAGTTGGGTAAGATAGAACTTGCATTCAATATACTGAAAGAATGGAATTAGGGAACTTGCATGTTTGTTCAGCTACAATTTATCTTAGCTTTAACTAATTGATCGTGGATAACCTATCAGTTGATAAAGTCGGTTTATCCATTAGCATTGCATAACTGTATATCGATACACTCACTTATGTTATTTATTTAGCAGATAAACAATTCACCATATACATTTGAATTACTGGTTAACATTAGCTAAACATAAATTAATGAATGACTCTTAGCTATTAAAATAAATGATAGCTAATTGTGATTACTTATCATTTGAGTACCCAACTATTACCTTTGTTTGTCTCAGAATATGGGCTAATAATCTTTATTTATTATTTATAAAATAATTAATAAATTTATTCTGGCTTAATGACAACTAAATAACAATTGATCACTTATTTAGTTATACTCTTAATTATTAATTAACTAATCAATATGTATTATTATCTTTACTTATAATAATACTCATACTTTATTATTATACTTAGTGTAATTTAAATAATAAGCAAATATTCATTATCTTTATTTATTATTTATTGACAAATAATAAATAATTGTTTTGTTAACTTATTCATACTTAATTGTTATCTAATAACAATTAAATATTCGTTATCTTTATTGGTAAACAATTATTATTTTATTACCTTCTCATAATTATTATTTAATATTTCTTAAATAATAATTAAATATTTATTATCTTTATTTATTAAGGGCCAAAAATAATTAACTTATTAATCTCCCTCATACTTAATCATTATTTCATTAATGATTAAGTAAGTGTTATCCTTATTAGCTTTATTTACACCTAATCTATTATCAATGTCAATTAGATAATAATTAGATATTTATTATCTTTATTTATAACTAATTATTAAATATTTGTTATCTTCATAAATAATCATTTTATTATTTTTATTCATACCTAACTATTATTTAATACTAATAATAATTAAATATTTATCGTTTATTAATAAATAACTTTATTCATATTTAATCATTATTAAATATTTATTCTATTTATTTATTTAATAATAATTAATTATTTTATTAACCTTATTCATATTTAATTTTTATTAAATAATAATTAAACATTTATTATCTTTCCTCATTATTGAATGGTAATTAAGTTTTCATTTGTGCATAACATTAGTAAGGGTAACAACCCTACTTCGATTCTTTACAAGCATGTTATCTATTCAATATACCCTCACTTAAATTGTCAACCATAGCCATTGTACTACTTTACTGAAATCCAGAACATATATTATTCCTGCAGTTTCATTCCAAGGTTTTGTGGCCAACCCAAACTTCAACACATATAAGCAAACTAATGTTTGATTCTGTAATCCATGTTGCTGGCAGGGCCTCAATACCAAAAGAGAAATCAAAAACTTGGCTTAGGCATTAAATTGAACACCTACTGGTATCCTAGCTAAAGCTCGGCACTGGTCTAATCTTAGTGCATCATCCGAGTGCCAGAACCTTAAGGTTCTTTAACACACCAGGTCTCAACACAACCCAATACAAACAAACACACAATACCAGATTTTCCAATCAAGATCATACAATACTAGATGCTTAAATCCAACAATAATAATACAAATCCCAAACAAGAATGACCCAATACAATAGTCACAATTTGTAATCAGAGAAGGGAAACATTTAAGCCTAAAATCACAAAAAAAAAACTGTTATAGCAGTTTACTGCTATACCTTGGACTCGATCGAATGACAGTCTTCCTTCTCCTTCCAAAGTAATCAACGAATCCAGTAGGCATTCGCAACCAACTCCCCACTCTCTCTTCTCTCAGTGTCCGCTCTCTCTCTTTAATTTCGAATCCTAAATTATTTTTTTTTCTAAACTTGGGACTCACAAACAACGGAAATCAGCAGCCTTGGCTAGAGCTTGGACCTTCAATTTATAGTAAATCAATTACTCTTCTTGCCGGATAATAATTTACTCTAACTGGACAAAACCCAAGAGTTAAAGGAGTGGCCTGTCGATCGATTGTCCCTGTCAGTCCCATGCAACCAACGGCGAATTCGCCGGCAAGCCTCGAGCCGCGCGTCACCACCGGTCGCGTCGCCGGATTTCTGGGACCCTTGGTTCGTGCCGCGCTTGCGCGGTCGTCAACAACCTTCCCTGCTCCGACCGCTGGTCGCTTACGCTGTCGCCGGTGCGCGCCTCTCTTCCGTCACTCGCTGGGTCTAGTTGATTGATTGATTGAGGCTTAGATCACTTCTTGCTCGGCTGTTGATTTGAGGTGTTAGGGTTTCCCCCTTTTCTTTTGCTCGGTTATTCCCCCCTCCCTAAATCGATTCCTCTTTTGCCGATTGGAACCCTTCCCACAAGAATTTACCGGTTGCCCCAATTAGTGGATCTAACCCGATTCAACTGGTATAACCCGACCGGTAAAAGAATTAAGGAATGGGCTCAGCCTAGTTAGTGTAGTCCAATAGAAAGTAAAAGAAATTGGCTTAGCTTATTTAGTTTAATTCATAGGGACTTGTCAGCCCATTTAGTTCGGCCCACAGGAAATAGAAAGGAATTTGGGCTTAAATCAGGAATAAATGTAAACAATGGGCCAATCTAAATAAAGAAAAATTGACCCAAATTTAATTAACCATCTTGTATTTCTAATATTCAAATTAAATAATTAACCCAATAAATTAATTATTCAAAATATTTATGTTAATCATAATTCTTTATTCGACTTACTTAACCCGCTAATGATAAAATAAAATTATTTATTACTTATCTCCTCAATTTTCCTGTCAACAAATTCTTAGGGTTAACTCACTAATTATTCCACTTTTAATGAGTCCCTTTAATGCGAGAAAATTATTGGACCATATATTTAGATAATGAATTAATAATACCTACATGGGTCCAATTAAATTCATTAAATAAAATGAATTTCATATATTACAATAAATCAATACAATGTTTAAAAATTCTCGGACATTACATCAACTATATTCATTACATCGTGTAATATGTTATTACATCAAATGGATAATATAACAAAAAAGTCCCAAATTAATGTAAAAAAGATTATCTCCATGATAAGTCATTATACCAAATAATAAAATGTCATATTAATATAAAGCCTATTGCATTAAAAAATCATTATACAGATTTGATTCCAATCAAACGATTCTACAGAATTAAACTCCGAACCTGAACTAATGTTTCACATTTTTGTATTTCAATAAATGCATATATACAAAGAGTATGTTATAAAAATACAAAAACTAAATTTTGGTTGGAGTAATATAAAGGTGCAAGTAAAGCAAATTTTCAGCGGAATATATAAAAACTAAGAAAATGATGTATATTATGACTTTATATATATTTTTTTATTACAAGTTACGTGGATAATTGTAATTGGTAATATTTTTATGATGTATTTGATACAATAAATTAATTTTATAATCTTATTTAATCTAATATACGTCGCAATCGTAATTCAGTAAAAATCTTTCGTAATATATAATAAACAATAATGATATATATTACGAATATTTATTTAATAATATTTTTTTAGAAAAATATATAATAAATAAGACCTTTTTATAAATAAAATTCATAATTATAATTTAAAATAAATTTATTATAATATTTTGCAACAGGAGTCTTAAAGATTATATATACGTATATGACATTATGACCACGAAACCGAAAAGCATATGAACAGAGAAGTGCAGAGTTCTAGAAGAGGGACTGCAACTGGTGAACCTATTTATTTATGAGTCCTCCTACGCGGACATGAAAAAAGACATGGAAATTGGACATTTTCAATTTCCATTGGTTTTTTTTTTCTTTTTGGGTTTAGTCCAAATATATTTATACTATGGATTTAAAAAAAAAAATTAAAAAAAAACAAAAAAAATTAGATCCAATTTGGATATATATCAAAAAAAATGGTTGTATAGTATACATTTTACCAAACCCAATTCTTATAACCTAATATGGTCTAAAAATTAACTCTTACAATGATACATAAACTTCTAAGTTCTGTACGATTCTGATCTAAAATATAAAATTATTATTGATCTTTTAAAATTAACTTCAGACATTTTTAAGTTCAAAATTGACATGAATTATATTAATTTTAGCCAATAAATTTTCAAGTTCAAATTTTTTAATGAATTATCTCAATTTTGAGTTTAAAAATATCTTTGATTGATTTTCAAAATCAATAATGAGTATATAGTTTGACACCACCATTTCTATTTCCATTTTCTTCCCTTCTCATTCTCCTCTCCCTGTCTACCTTTACTTTACTCGGGGTGAGAATACAATTTAGGGTAATCTCTTGAGGCCATTTCTTACAACAATCACCAATGCTATATATGTATATATATATTCACACCTCAAAAAATTGGAATTCAAAATTCTTTTCTTTAATCCATTCCATCATTAATTCATATAATACATTATTGCATAGCTACCTTACACACCAATCAAAGAATATATTTATTGCATAGCTACCTTACACACGAATCAAAGAATATATTTATTGCATAGCTACCTTACACACCAATCAAAGAATATATATATATCCTATTGAATCACGCAGGATTCACTATTACATTTACTAAAGTAAAAGTACAAAGTAATTTACTAAAGCTAAAGTAAAATGTAAGAAACATTTTACATTAACATTTACTAAAGTAAAAGTAAAAACATTTTACTTAAAAGTAAAAGCAGAAGTAAAAGTAAAAGTATTTTCTTTTACTTTACTTTCGGCTGATTTACTGGGGGACAGCAATGATGCTGTTATTGACTGCTTTTTGCTTTTGCTGAAAGCTGCTGATGACTTGTGGGGCCTGTGGGGCCATCTTTGTTGACTGGGAGGTCCGACTCCTGGCGGGGCAGTGCCGGAGGGTATTGTTGATCATCTTCTCAGATGGATCACCATCCCTATACTTACTATTCCTTCCCGAAATTTTTATTCAAGAAAATACCCTTCACCCCCAAAACTAGGCTTTAAAAGAGAGAAATTTTTTTTCACCGAACAAGTGGCCACCATCTTCAAAATTTCAATAATTTTGTAAAAAATTTTTGAAAAACAAATCAGACTGCGTCTGACAAAAGGGATCACTCGATTGGCCTTGAGCTATTAGTAAACTCGATCTAAACAGTCTACTTCTTTTTTAACTGATTAATCAAAAATTTATTCTTTTTAAAAAACAAGACCCAACTGTTTTTAATCGAAACCACCAATAGAACAAAGAACCAACCGGTGGCTTTGAGATACCATTTGACAGCGGAGGAGTTTTTTATGAAATTAAAACATAAAGAAGATGACCGGTGAATCGGTAAAGTAATCTCTTTCTTTTATTTATAAACATTTGAGGAAGGGAATACATTTATCCTAGATAAACTTTAAATGGAAGAGAGAAGTAAAAAGAACTTCTTCTTCATCTTACTAGAAGAAGGAAGCAAAAAGCTTCTTCTTCGTTTACTAGAGAGAAGGAGAGAGGACCTCAGGTGAGGATTTCTTTCAAAAGAAAAACCTGAGTAACTCTGAACACTTCGAGTTACTTAAATAGAAAACTAAAAAGTAAATTACTGTTGAATCACGCAGGATTCACTATTACATTTACTAAAGTAAAAGTACAAAGTAAAAGTAATTTAATAAAGCTATATATATATATATATATATATATATATATATATATATATCAAAACAATTTTTCTTTCATTTTTTCCTACAAAGTAACAACTAGCTTAATTAGGCAGATAAATATTACATCAATCTGCTTAATTGCTACTCAATATTTAATATCTCGATCGTGTTTTACTAGTTAATTGCCGAACAAACTTTGCGAATTTCACCATTAGTTCCGGTCTTCACTTCAATGTTACTCATTTTGATCATGGCCTTTCCAAACTCAACATTCAAAGTCAATCCAGCCAAGCCTCTAATTCCAATAAACCTTTGCACAAAATTTTTGGTGGAACCATCTTCCCATAGCCTTTGATCAGATTCAAGAACACCGCGGCTGTTTCTTAAGTTTGTGAAGAAAGAATGGTCGAACTTGTCACTGCTGCCATTGTCTAGTCCGATTCGTTTATTTCCATCCCCATTTGCCGGACAAAGTGATTGGAGTGTTGGAAGGAATATTGTTGGATCAATGGAAGGGTCAGCACCACCAGATGTAGTGAAGTTGTATAATCTGTACCTTATGAATTGGCAAGCTACTGTTCCAATAGTATGTCCACCTATATATATAAATGAGTAACATGAGAATATATTTTTGTTAAATTTTCTGACATAAAATATAATTAAATCATCAATATTGCATATATATGTATATATATAGCAGTCCGGTTCACATCCGGGAGCCCGGATGGAATTTAAAATGCGAACTTTAGCTTTCAACCATTTTTCACATCCAACGGGTCACATCAGATATGTTATGAAAAAAAAAATGAAGCGGATCGGAGCAGAAAAAAATCCCAACTGTCGGGTTAAGAAGGACAAAAAAAGCTTAGTGGGTTTGAAATGTTCAAATCACTCTCTCTCTCTCTCTCTCAAGTCACTCTCTCTTTCTCTAACCAAAAGTGTAGCAGCTCAAATCAACCCTCTCTGTGTTTGAGATTGTCTTTGTTGCTGCTCCATGAGCCACCGATTACCAAAAAGGTTAGAACTGATGTGACCAGCTACAAAGGAAAATGGTCCAAGCTCAGAACCATAATTCCAATGATTAGTGTTTACTACTCATCATTTGAATCAGAGTTGTGCCATACACTGAACTTAAAACCACCTTTGCTATGAATTCTGATCACTATGCAAATAAAGTTCTTCTACTTACTACTTCGAACAATAATTAAAGAAAATTGCTTAATAGTTTATCAGGCTTTAGTTTTTCTTACGCAACATTCTACCACAAGAACAAACCAGTTCACACCAACTAACATCCAAGAGTGCATCATCAGAGAGAGGGTTGATTTGAGCTGCTACACTTTTGGTTATAGAGAGAGTGACTTGAGAGAGAGAGAGTGATTTGAACATTTCAAACCCATTAAGCTTTTTTTTTCCTTCTTAACCCGACAGTTGGGATTTTTTTCTGCTCCGACCCGTGTCATTTTTTTTTCCCATGACATATCTGATGTGAGCCGTTGGATGTGATCCAATGGTTGAAAGCTAAAGTTCGCATTTTAAGTTCCATCCGGGCTCCCGGATGTGAACTGGACTGTATATATAGTACAAATGCTTGGTCTAGAGTTTGAACTTGTAATGCTTACCGACAAGTGTGACAAGATCTTGAGTGCTGAGACCTTTGGCAGCAAACTTTTGCTTTTGGACCTCAACTGAGTCTGTAAAACCTGGCAAATTAGCAGTATCGGATGCTAATGAAACCCGTCCATCTCTACGTCCGGTGGGCACAAGATAGGTTAGTGCACCGGCCTGCATGAGACCACAAAACATTTAGCATGTTTATAAATAACTCTTAAAATGTAATGCATCCATTTAATACATACATACTTATATATGCTACATACGCCTAATTATTACACTTTTCATGACAAGTGTACGACTCAAGCGTGTTTAATATTTTAAATTGATAACATTATTAGTTAGACATACGATGATAACTAAAGATATTATAACTGTTTTAATAAATTAAATATTATTAGAATTGAAGAGATTATGGTTAAGCTAGCTAGCAAGCACAAGGTACAAATTAAATTACCTGACGAGCAGCAACTGTTAGGTTTCCTCACCCATGTGTTAGGTAAACTAAAGTGGGGGACAAAGTTAGTGGGAACTTTAGAATCGATGAAAAGAAAGAAAAAGGAAAGTTGGCGGAAGAATGTAAGAAAGAGAAAAGAAATGAAAATATGGATCATTATTTCAGCAAAAGGGAACAAGCTATATATATATATATATATATATATATATATATGCAAGCTGCAGGAGTGAGAGAGTAAAGGACATAGGTCCTTTGCCTATATATTCCTCTATTCTGCTAACAGGTAAAGGCATGGAGTAGGCCAGTGTGAGAGATATTCCATCAGAGAATAATCCTATCCGGAAGGGTGGAAGAGATGAAAAAGAAATCTCATCCGGGGAGGATGGATGAGAGCAAGAGAGAAGAAAAATCAGAGAAAGAGCCAAGAGAGAAAAACAGAGAGAAAAAAATTAAACAACTAGGGTGTGTTGTTTAGGTTCCATCATATAATTATTGTGGTGAGTTAATTTGAGTGTGTACTCAAATTAAGATATTTATGTAATCTCTCAGATTATTCTAATGAATTTTTCGGAGTATGTCTCGTGGTTTTTACCTTTTAGTTATAGATAGACTTGGTAATTTGATTTATAAACTATTGGGTTAACTCAAATTAACTAGAACTATTTTGGTTGGTTAACTACTTTTAGTTGTTTAGGTTGGTTAAGGTTTAAACCCATATGTTTTAAAAGAAATATAAGTCAAAACCAGTTAACGGTTTCAAGCCATTTTTTAGATTTCTATCTTGCTTCTTTAGTAAATCTAAATCTGACATTAATTTTCAGCACTACGGAAGTTGATTCTGTGTGTGTTTAGCAAATTTAAATTTGAAGATGAAATGTTCAGGCCCAAACAGTAAATGCTTTGTTCTCTCTCTAAAAGAATTCATTTTAAGATAAAAAAATTCATTAGCCCACTCTTTGTTCATTGCTATCTTCTCCCTCTAAAAACAAATTGAGCTACAGGTTGCTTCAAAAAAAATTGAGATTATAAACTTTTAGAGAGTATAATTATAAAATTGTTAGTATAAAATTTTAGAGAGAGAAAGTGCAAAAAAAAAGAGAGTATAAATTTTTTTTATAGAGTATATAAAAAAATTAGAGAGAAGTTAAAGAAAGATAAAAACAAATTACTTTATTTTTTTTAATTCAATTGCAAGTAATCACATCTAAGTTTATTTATATTTTGTACTGTTAATAAAATATACTTGTCACATATCTTTAAAAATTTAGAGAGAATATAAAAAAATTAAAAGGGAGTGTATAAAAAATTAAGAGGGAGAAGTTTTAGAGAAAGTAAGTGTACAAAAATTTTAGAGAGAGAAAATCTAAAAATTTTAGAGAGTGTATAAAAAAATTTAGAGAGGAAGAATGAATAAAACATTAAAGATAAAAGGTGAAAAAATATAGAAATTAAATATCATAAATAATTTATTTAAGTGGACCATAATAATGATCCAATTAAATAAAATAACACGTATATATGTAACATGGATATTTTTTTTCAGAAAACATAAACACGTATAAATAATTATTTTGTGGTAATTATTTATTTAAATAATTTTACGATATTATTTATGGAGTCTCCATTGATAATTATTTCGTGGTAATTATTTTTTTCCCAGAAAACATGAAAGAGCCTATTTATAAATAATTCTTTCTGTGTCTGTTCAATTATTTTCAGATATATATATATATATATATATATATATAGTTTTCTCAATATCTTTAGGTGTATTTAGTGTAAATCTTTTTATCGGGAAAAAAATTTAAAGAAGGGAAAAATACGAGGAATATTAATTACGGTTGATAATTTTCATCAGATGCCCCTCCTCCCTCGCTTTTTTACAAGTTTTGGATGTGATTCATGTGAACGTCCGTCCTATGTCAGTAGACACAGACTCTAGATAATGATAAGTTTGAAATTCCTCCGATTTACAGTTCAAATGGATACATGAAAAATGGTTAACTAGTTTCAACCCATAACTATATGGGTTGAAATCATTTTAAACTATATTTTAAGTGGGCTATATGGTTTTGGTTTTCAATTGACCCATAACCACTTTTGTATAACCCAAAACCAACCATAATTACTTTTTGCCAGGTCTAGTTATAGAGGGTTTTCCACGTTAAAATTTTTAGTGTCTTGTGTTTGGTTATTTTTTTCTCATTATTTCCTGCGGTTATTATTTTGGTGGAACTGTAAATTTAATCTGTTTGGCATGTACTGATATTTTTAGCTATTTAATTTATCAAAGATAACAGTATTTAGGAGGTGATTTTTCCCAACAACAAACATCAAGAATATCAGCACAAGATACTACCCCAGGGCATGCAGCTTCAAGCTGAGCCTTAGCATCATCAATAACTTCATATCCTCTCAACAGAAGATTGGGCCCAGCCGTTTTCTCAGTGGAAGGCCCATTGATAAGAATAGAAGCATCACAACCTTGAACAAAGCAATCATGGAAGATCATTCTAACTTCTAAGCAACCCGGATGCCGACGTCGTATCGGATCAGGGCCGGCCCTGGGCCAGGGCTACCAGGGCTATCGCCCAAGGCCCATAACTGAGGGGGGCACAAAATTCTTTCAGCTTGTTATGTTTTTTAAGAGAAGGCTCAACTAAAATTTAAATATCAGCCCAATAGACAATAGTGGTCAGGTCATAACAATTAACAAGAGACGAGATGTCTTAGGGTTTCAATCTGAAAAGTGAACAGCGGCCGCACCAAGGAGACTAGGAGAGTCAGAGTCTCAGAGAGCAGCCCGCATGAAGGAGGAAAGGAGAACTGAGAAGAAGAAGAACTGAAGAAAACTGTGCAAATCAAATGCATTGCTAAGTGCTAACGATCCCAAATTCAAATTGGCAGTGTACTGGTAAGCTTCAAGCTTGTTAAACCCAAATCCATGTTTTATGTACATCTGTATTGTTTTGGGAATGAGATTATGTTGGTCTGGGTATGACTTATTGACTTATGAGGTTCATAAATATTAAATAGTAATGAGATTATGTTTTATTGCTAAGGTTTTGGTGTATAATATTGTTTGTTATTCTTGCTTTCTTCTCTTTAATGCTTCTGAATTTTTCATATATATATATATATATATTTTGTTAGATGTGTGTGGATGATTAATAATTACAAATATTCACCAGTGTTATCAAAAAAAAAAGATAGATTTTTCACCGATCTAAAAAAATCATTCGGAGATGTATATGATAATAATTACAAATATTCACAAAAAAGACCATCAATCTAAAAGACCATTTGGAGATGTATATCAGTATATGCATGGTATAATTAAAATCTACCAGAAAGAATTAATTACGCTTTATATGTATAAATGACTGGGGAGGGGTAAGTGGGGGCTTCAAACGATAATTTTATATTTTTTTAATAACATGTCAATATAATTTTTGTTATGACATTTTTAATAATTTTTTTAATTTATTTTTTTTATCAAAAATATTTTTACAATTGTTGATATGAAAACACTGTTTTAATTACATTGTGAAAAAACTTTTGTCAAACCTTTATATTAAAACAAGTGTTTTATTTCAACACACTACGAACCTCCGTCAAACTAAAAAAAAATACAAAAATATAAAAAGTATTAAAAAAAATTGGCTCGGGGGCGCTGCCCCCGAACCCCCGCTAAATTTTTTGGCTTCGCCGCTAGACACACTCGAGAGATTTCGCCCTGGGCCTTAAAAAACCCAGGACCGGCCCTGTATCGGATTTGACATGTTTGGCAACAGTGGCCCCAACAATGGATTTAGCCCGAGGACAAGTACGTGCATAGAACCCTAGCCGCAAACCTTGGCCCAATGCCAATGGGGTTGCCAAGGCTAGCAAGAGAAACAGTAGAATGGTAACTTTGTTTAGTCCCATTGAAGTTCAAGGAAATTTGTTTAGAGAGAATTAAATCTTGATATTTTGAACTGAAGGTGTAAGTGAAGTAGACAGTAATGTTGTAGCTGGTGATGATATTGGGAAGCCAAAGATGTATATATCGTGTAGTAACTGGTAAAGGTTTATTGAAATTATATAATTAATGTCAAACATTGGTATATATGGACAGGAGTAAGCAAAGTCGGCTTTTAGCAATATATGTATGTAGCTAGTTGGATAATGAGAAAGTCTTGTGGTGGGTATGTGTTATTTTTTCGTGTAAATTAATAGTCAAATGCTTATGATTTGTTTTTGCACCGCCATGCATGCATGCAATACGATAACGCGGAATCTTAGTTGTTTTTGCTCAAATTTGAAATATATTGCTGGTGAAATTTGTTGACTTTATATATTTAAAATTTTGTTTCTTAAAAGAAGAAAAGTTAACTTAGATGTGCTTAATTATATATTTTACTCTTCTTTTTTTTTAATCGGGGGAACCAACATGATCTCGTTACCGAAGTGTGTACTAAATACATTACCGAGAAGCACGTAATATAATATTCTTTCTATTTTATATTATTTGATTATCGTTGACTTTTTAAAATTAACTTCATAGGTTTTGAATCTCAAAATTGACACCAAGTTTTTAATTTTAATCAATACAATGTTTAATATTATAAACTATCTAAAAAATATTACTAATTGTAAATTTTATTGTTTTGTAATTTTTAATGAATCATCTCAATTTTAAATTTAAAAATATCTCAAATTGACTTTTAAAAATTAATAATGATCATATAATTTAAAACGGAGGGAATATATTATAGTAATATTTTTCTTTCAATGTTTAATCGATCCATATTTTTATTAAGAAGTATCAAATATTTTTTCTAATTAATTAGGAATAGTTTGGTGATCGACCCCTTTGCCTTTGCACTCTTCCGGAAAAGAGTCTTATTCTCTTCCAAATTTTCATGTTCAATAATAACTAATATACATTACTCTTTCTCCAGATTGGAGAGAGCATTTTGGAACCAATCTTAATAAAAAAACTTCACTCAAATGAAAATTACAGCCGGTTTAATTTAAAACTACAAAAATGATAAAACTGCCTTGAGGCAAAAAGAGAAATAGGGTTGTTGAGAATTACGCGTTACTTGAGATAAAGTGAGCACAAAAAAAGCTGGCAATATACTGTACAACATATATATAGTGCATTTCAAGAGCATACTCTCTTAAATGACATATCAAACATATCACTCTTTAGCGACGGACCGGACGACGATTTGGTCCGTCGCCATAGTCCGGTCCGTCACTATATCTTTTAGCAGCAGGTCCGTTGCTATATATTGTCTGTCGCTAAAGGCTTTAGCGACGGACCAAACCATCGTCCGGTCCGTCGCTAAAGGAAGTATGTTTGGTATGTCATTTAAGAGGGTATACTCTTGATCCGTTATATATATATTGAATTTTTGGTCATAGTCAATGCATGACCCTGTGAGGCTGTGACTGAGCTATATATGCATGCAATGACAATGAAATTCTATTTAAAATTTGTAACTAAAGATGACAAAATTAGTATTTAAAAGTGACGAATTTTGTAATTTTAATTATTTAACAAGTTATAATCAAATTAAACACTATTATGCTCCTAATGGCTGACAATTGAAATATATAAAGATAAATTAAAATATTTATTTTATTTGGTGACAAATTGAAAATGAAGTTTAGTGGAATCATGAGAGTAACAGAAAAGTAGCGCATAGTGAGCAGAGTCAATGTCGACCCAGTCACAGTGTAGTACTACTACTATGGAATCTCAACTACTCTGGGACATTGATTTTATCTACTTTTAGTTACCAGAATATTCTTGTTTTATTGCTTTCTAGGCATCGGTAACACACGTTCTCTCCGTAAATTACGTGAGATAAAATAAAATTTTATAAAATTAAAAAATATATATAAAAAATAAATAATAATATAATTAATTTTAAAAAAATAAAAATAATATGACACGATTATGCGATTATGCACGCCTCTTAAAATCTTTTTTTTTTAAAAAAAATATTTTACGACAATGTTCGACTTTTTTGGTTAATAGGCTGCAACTATAGCGTATTTAGTTAAATTCTATACTCTTAAACATGGTTTGAGCTTATTTCTTTCACATTTTTTTTCTCATGTCCAAAAAAAATAAAAATGGTTCGTCAGTTGTAAAATACAGCAACCCTTCTCCTTACGAATAATAGTAAAATATAATATATGCTCTTTTTTATGTTAAGAAAAAGGGGAAATTGATAAACACTTATTAATATCATTTAATAAGTTGAGTTAGGAGGTCAAAGAAAGTTTGGCAACTAATATATGATTTATTTTTTTTTGTTTAAAAAAAAAGAAAAGGAAAAATTGATTAAACTTAATTATTACTAATATCGTTTTATAAGTTGAGCGAAGAGGCCTAAGGAAGTTTGGCAACTCTTCTTAAATTGCATGGGTTTTGATCATGGTACTGTTAGAGTAATTTTTTAACTAGCTAGACTTGTATTTAAATGAGCTACAAATATTTGATTTGTAAATTATGTTATTAGTTAGCCTTAATTTTTTCTTTTTTTTTTAAATTTAATCCGAGCTTACTTAAGCAACTTAATACATTATTTGTATTTTAAATTAAAGGTGATAACCTAATCGTAACTTGTAAGGTTTCTCCCTATTGTGTAAAAGTTACATACTTACAGGTTTGATAGACTGAAAAGAATGAGGGGATCTCGTTGATTATTTAAGAAACTTAAAGGTTGGTAAGTACTCTCTAGTTACTTTTTAATTGTCATTTTTAAAAAACACAAAAATTTAAAAATGTAATTAATACTTTGTCTAAATTAAGTCCGAGTTCTATGAATTTTTGCCAAGATCGTATCACTTTTTAGTACATCCATTGGACAATGAGACTCTTACTTACAATCGTATGATTTTCTCTTTCCAAATGTGAAAATTGTTTAGATAGACTTGATATACTTCTATCAATACTTCTTTAATAATGAATTGTCTTTATTTATTATTTAGTTGTTTTGTTCCCCGTTTCTTTAAAGACCAAACCCAATTCTTATAACCTAATATGGTCTAAAAATTAACTCTTACAATGACACATTAACTTCTGAGTTCGGTAATACTCCTTCCGTTCCAAAATATCAGATTATTAAGGATAACTCGTGCCTTAAGGCACGATGCAACTAATATAATAGTTAAGTACTATATAGCCTCGATTAAGTCAACTTAAGACATTTTCAAATTCAAAATTAAATTGACATAGATTCCACTAGTTTTAGTCAATACAATAATAACTATTGCAAACTATTTAAAAAGTACTATTTTTTATAAGATTTACTGTTTCCTAATTTTTAATGAATTATCTCAATTTTTAGTTTGAAAATGTTTTTGATTGACTCTAAAAAGTCAATAATTAATGTTCTTATAATTTAAAAGGGAGAGAGTATATAGTTTGACACCACCATTTCTATTTCCATTTTCTTCCCTTCTCATTCTCCTTTCCCTGTCTACCTTTACTTTACTTGGCGTGAGAATACAATTTAGGGTAATCTCTTGAGGCCATTTCTTACAACAATCACCAATGCCTCAAAACCAACTTGAATTCAAAATTCTTTTCTTTAATCCATTCCATCATTAATTCGTATAATACATTATTACATAGCTACCTTACGCACCAATCAAAGAATATATATATATATATATATATATATAGCAAAACAATTTTTCTTTCATTTTTTCCTACACAACTAGCTTAATTAGGCAGATTAATATTATATCAATCTGCTTAATTATATTGCTACTCAATATATATTTAATATCTCGGTCGTGTTTTACTAGTTAATTGCTGAACAAACTTTGCGAATTTCACCATCAGTTCCGGTCTTCACTTCAATATTACTCATTTTGATCATGGCCTTTCCAAACTCGACATTCAAAGTCAATCCAGCCAAGCCTCTAATTCCAATAAACCGTTGCACAAAATTTTTGGTGGAACCATCTTCCCATAGCCTTTGATCAGATTCAAGAATTCCGCGGCTGTTTCTTAAGTTTGTGAAGAAAGAATGATCGAACTTGTCACTGCTGCCATTGTCTAGTCCGATTCGTTTATTTCCATCCCCATTTGCCGGACAAAGTGATTGGAGTGTTGGAAGGAATGTTGGATCAATGGAAGGGTCAGCACCACCAGATGTAGTGAAGTTGTATAATCTGTACCTTATGAATTGGCAAGCTACTGTTCCAATAGTATGTCCACCTATATATATATAAATGAGTAATATGAGAATATATTTTTGTTAAATTTTCTGACATAAAATATAATTAAATCATCAATATTGCATCGGATATATATGTATATATATAGTACAAGTGCTTAGTCTAGAGTTTGAACTTGTAATGCTTACCGACAAGTGTGACAAGATCTTGAGTGCTGAGACCTTTGGCAGCAAACTTTTGCTTTTGGACCTCAACTGAGTCTGTAAAACCTGGCAAATTAGCAGTATCGGATGCTAATGAAACCCGTCCATCTCTACGTCCGGTGGGCACAAGATAGGTTAGTGCACCGGCCTGCATGAAACCACAAAACATTTAGCATGTTTATAAATAACTCTTAAAATGTTATGCATCCATCTAATACGTACGTACTTATATATATGTTACATACGCGTAATTCTTACGATTTTCATGACAAGTGGACGACTCAAGCGTGTTTAACATTTTAAATTGATAACATTATTAGTTAAACACACGATGATAACTAAAGATATTGTAACAAAGTAAATATTATTAGAATTGAAGAGATTATGGTTAAGCTAGCTAGCACGCACAAGGTACAAATTAAATTACCTGAACAGCAGCATCACGAGCAGCAACAGCAAGAATATCAGCACAAGATACAACCCCAGGGCATGCAGCTTCAAGCTGAGCCTTAGCATCATCAATAACTTCATATCCTCTCAACAGAAGATTGGGCCCAGCCGTTTTCTCAGTGGAAGGCCCATTGATAAGAATAGAAGCATCACAACCTTGAACAAAACAATCATGGAAGATCATTCTAAGCAACCCGGGTGCCACCGTCGGATCGGATTTGACATGTTTGGCAACAGTGGCCCGAACAATGGATTCAGCCCGAGGACATGTACGTGCATAGAACCCTAGCCGCAAACCTTGGCCCAATGCCAATGGGGTTTCCATGGCTACCAAGAGAAACAGTAGAATGGTAACTTTGTTTAGGCCCATTAAAGTTCAAGGAAATTTGTTTAGAGAGAATTAAATCTTGATATTTTGAACTGAAGGTGTAAGTCAAGTAGTAATGTTGTAGCTGGTGATGATATTGGGAAGCAAAAGAAGGTGTATATATAGTGTGGTAACTTGTAAAGGGTATTGAAATCATATAAGAAAAGTCAAACATTGGTATATATGGACAGGAGTAAGCAAAGTCGGCTTTAGCTAGTTGGATAATGAGAAAGTCTTGATGTGTTATTTTTTCGTGTAAATTAATAGTCAAATGCTTATGATTTGTTTTTGCACCGCCATGCATGCATGCAATATGTTAACGCGGAATCTTAGTTGTTTTTGCTAAAATTAGAAATATATAGTTGGTGAAAATTTGTTGACTTTATATATTTAAAATTTTGTTTAATTATGTAGTATCATAGTTAGTTTTTACCCTATGTTTTATTATTATTATTATTATTATTATTATTATTATTATTATTATCGGGGGAACCAACATGATCTAGTACTAAATACATTACCCAGAAGCACATAATATAATATTCTTTTCTTTTTATATTAATATTTGATCATTGTTGACTTTTTAAAATCAATTTAAGAGATTTTGAATTTCAAAATTGACATAAATTCTTTTAATTTTAATCAATATAATGATTAATATTATAAACTATCTAAAAAATATTACTTACTGTAAATTTTATTGTTTCTTGATTTTTAATGAGTCATCTCAATTTTAAATTTAAAAATATCTCAAATTGACTATCAAAAATCAATAATAATTATATAATTTGGAACGGAATGATTATATTATAGTAGTATTTTTCTTTCAATGTTTAATCGATCCATATTTTCATAGAAGTATCAAGAAGTATCAAATATTTTTTCTAATTAATTAGGAATAGTTTGGTGACCCCTCTGCACTCTTTCGGAAAAAGAGTCTTATTTTCTTCCTAATTTTCATGTTCAATAATTAACTAATATACATTGTTACTTTTTCTCCAGATTGGAGAGAGCATTTTGGAACCAATCTTAATAAATAAATAAAAAACTTCACTCAAATGAAAATTACAGCTGGTTTAATTTAAAATTACAAAAATGATAAAACTGCATTGAGGCAAAACGGAAAATAGGGTTGATGAGAATTACGCGTTACTTGAGATAGAGAGTTACAGAGCACAAAAAAAGCTGGCAATATACTGTACAACATATATATATATATATATATATATATATATATATATATATATATATATATATATATATATATATATAGTGAATCTTTGGTCAAAGTCAATGCATGACCCTGTCAGGCTGTGGCTGAGCTATATATGCATGCAATGACAATGATTTTTGTCCCACTAAAATATACTCTCTATTTCATATTATTTGATTAATATTAATTTTTTTAAATTAATTTAAAAAAAAATTAACTTAAAATTAATATAAATTCTTTTAATTTTTATCAATAAATATTATAAACTATATAGAAAATATTATTTATTGTAAATTTTAGAGTTAAATGTACTTTATATTTCCTAAATTTACCTCATTTTGTACATTGCATTATATACTTCAAAACATGATGCTTTGCATTCTGCATAGCGAATCGGCACATAACACTTTCCGGCCCAAAATTCGTGGTGTTATTTTGCATTTACACTTTTAGCGAATAGGCATATAACACTCTCCGGTCCAAAATTCGTGACTAAAAATGATAGAATTAATGTTTAAAAGTGACAAATTTTACAATTTTAATTATTTAACAAGTTATAAGCAAAACACTATAATGCTCCTAATGGCTGATAATTGAAATATATAAAGATAAATTAAAATATTTATTTGATTTGGTGCCAATTGAAAATGAAGTTTAGTGGAATCATGCTTGGAATTGATTGAAATTCCTTTTGATTAAGATAAACCATGCATATATTGCTTCTAGACCAAGAAAAACACAATACTTAAATGTGGACTTTACTAGTTAAATATACACTTGATTTGAAATGATTAGGCAGTGTATGACTTTATATAAAAGGCATATATAATTAAGCTTATATGCCAACCTTTTGGTATTACGGTTAAAGGGCGTCTTTGATAAGTAATATTATTGTACTTTTCTTCTCGTAAATAAAATGATAATTTAAATACAAAAAGATAAATAAATACCTTTTTTTTTTCGTTTTAATTTTTTTTATGAATAAGTCTACTTCTTGTGTGAACTGGGTTGGTGTGCATTTACGCGTAAGTAAGTATAACAGAAAAGTAGCACACAGTGAGCAGAGTCAATGTTGACCCAGTCCCAGTGTAGTACTACTACTATGGAATCTCGACGACTCTGGGACGTTGATTTTATCTACTTTTAGTTACCAGAATATTCTTGTTTTATTTTATTGCTTTCTAGCACTCTGTGACAGACGCTGTGTAAATTATATAAAAAAATAAATAATAAAAATGGCTCGTCAGTTGTAAAATACAGCAACCCTTCTCCTTACGAATAATAGTAAAATATAATATATGCTCTTTTTTATATTAAGAAAAAGGGAAAATTGATAAACACTTATTAATATCATTTTAATAAGTTGAGTTAGAAGGTCAAAGAAAGTTTGGCAACTAATATATGATTTTTTTTTTGTTTAAAAAAAAGAAAAGGAAAAATTGATTAAACTTAATTATTATTTATTACTAATATCGTTTTATAAGTTGAGTGAAGAGGCCTAAGGAAGTTTGGCAACTCTTCTTAAATTGCATGGGTTTTGATCATGGTACTGTTAGAATAATTTTTTAACTAGCTAGACTTGTATTTAAATGAGCTACAAATATTTGATTTGTAAATTATGTTATTAGTTAGCCTTAATTTTTCCCTTTTTTTTTAAATTTAATCCGAGCTTACTTAAGCAACTTAATACATTATTTGTATTTTAAATTAAAGGTGATAACCTAATCGTAACTTGTAAAGTTTCTCCCTATTGTGTAAAGTTACATACTTACGGGTCTGATACACTGAAAATAACGAGGAGATCTCGTTGATTATTTAAGAAACTTAAAAGGTCGGTAAGTAGTTTCTAGTAATTGTCGTTTTAATTATTAGAGACTACTTACCAACTTTTAAGTTTCTTTTTAATTATCGTTTTAAGAAATATAAAAATTAAAAAATATAATTAATACTTTGTCTAGATTAAGTCCAGGTTCTATGAATTTTTGCCAAGATCGTATCACTTTTTAGTACATCCATTGGACAATGACACTCTTACTTACAATCGTATGATTTTCTCTTTTCAAATGTGAAAATTGTTTAGATAGACTTGATATACTTATATCAATACTTCTTCAATAATGAATTGTCTTTGCAGTTTATTATTGAAAAAAAAATTCATAAAATTATGTCTAATATTATACAGTACTACTATAAACCATATTATTAAAGCAAAAAATTAAAAAGTCTTGAGAGGTTCTCATTTCCAATTTTAGGGAGCATATTTTTAAAAAATAATCTGATTTTAATTAAGTTGGGTGTTGATATATATATATATATATTATACATCTAAATATATTAAAAAAATAATAAATTTAATTTAAGAAGTACATGTATCGTTATCCGGACAAGAATTATATATCCATGTGAATGGAATCAGATTTGATTTGTCTTATATGCGACTTATGTGCGCAGAGTGTGGGGTATAAATGAATACAGACATACAGTGCACCAAGAAATAACGGAAAAGAAAAAGCTTCGATGTTAAGTTTTTTCGAAGTAATTAGTACTTGAAATAAAATAAGATGACATATATGTCAATAAATATATGATAAAATTAAATTATTATTAATATAAAAATTTATGTAATAAGATAAAAAATAATAAAAATAAAATTTGAATATAAAGTTTTTAAATATTATTTTTTTAATTAAAAATAAAGTAAAATAAAATTATTTTTAATTTTTATCTATATTTCATATATAAATGAACATTATAATTATAATTCAATTAAAAAACTATCACAAAATATAACAGAACTCTTGTTAATTAACATGAACATTATGCTGTTAGTTAAAGGTCAATTATAAAGAAGTAAAAGTGGAAATACGTGTGTGTCTATATATATATATACACACACACTTGCCTCAGGCTTAATTGAGGTTCCTTAATAAATCATTTTTTAATAATTGTAGATTCCTAGGAGACTAAAAAAAGTACGATCGTCAATGTGTACGCGTGGTTATGCCTTGTTGTGCACGCTATGAAAAATGCTTTGCATGTTTATCCAAACTTATGAAATTAAAAATAATTATAATGTCAATTTTGTCTAACGAATTGAACTTGATTTACATATTCGACATACTTAACACATTATTCATTGTGCTCTTCCGATTCATGTATATAAGTCCTTATTATTTAGTTGTGTGACTTTTTTTCATCTGAAAATAAGAATATCGTTTATTATGTTATTATGTCTATTCAACTTTGAATAATCGACATATTTAACACATTATACATTGTACTTTTTTAATTCATGTATATAAGTCCTGATTTAACGGTGTCGCTTTTTTTTATTTAAAAATAAGAATATCGGTTAAATTTTTATTTTTATGATTATTAAATTTTGTTATTTTTTTCAATGTCTTGTTTTCAGTGACAAATTTTACTCCTACAGATTTAATAAAACAATATTCCTTCTGTCCCAAATTAATTGCTCAATTTTGACTTTTTAAGTCAAATCGACTATTTTTAGAATTAATAATTAAGCATATATAAATATATTTCTAAAATTATAAAAATTGGGGTTAATAATAAATTGTATATACTTTCTTTTGGTTATAATCTCTTCACCTATATTTTAGCAAAAATAATAAAAAAATTAGTTTTAAAAATGGTCAATTTGACTTTAAAAAGTCAAAACTGAGCAATTAATTTGGGACAGAGTGGTAATATTTTTTCACAAGCTTTTGTTAAACATTAATCTTATTTTGGGACAAAGAATATATATATATATATATATATATATATATATATGGATGGATTTTCATTCAAAAACACATGCATGGAAAATTGTCTGTAAGGAATAGTTTGATGATATATACGCAAATGACTTTTTATTCAAAAATGTTCCCTATGATCTTCATTTTTTCAAAAATGTACTGGAAATTAAACAAAGTTTGGAACGGCATTTTATTCTTAATAAATTGCTTCATATGGTAAGCCGGTTTTATGACTTATAAGTAAAATGATTTAATAATACATACATCCTTTTAGATTGCCAAAAAAGAAGAATTATATTTAGTCGACTAAAAGACAAATTGCACCCCAAACTTTACTCATATGTTGACTTTTGATCCCAAACTGAAAAACGTATCTAAGTGCACCCTAAACTTCATATATGCGTAACAAAATGCACCCTCCATATATTTAGCCGGTCAAAAGTGACCGGCTAAGGCACTGGGGTCAAAAGTCAACAAGTTTGGGGTGCAATTTGTCTTTTAGTCTAACAATAATAATAATAATAAGACTTAATAATAATAATAACAGTAATAATAACAATAATAATAATAATAATAATACCGATAATAATAATAATAATAATTATAATACCGATAATAATAATAATAATAATAATAATACTAATAATAATACCGATAATAATAATAATACAGATAATAATAATATTTATAATTTTTATATTTTATAATATTCTTAATTATATTTGCTAATAATTATATCAAAACTCATTTGATATTAATTATAAAAATCAATTATTGGATACAAATAATGATACAATGCATTATTTGTATCAATTGATTTTTACCCCAACCTCCAAGTCACTGTGCATTGTATCATTATTTGTTATTTGTATCCAATAATTGATTTTTATAATTAATATCAAATGAGTTTTGATGTATTTCTTAGCAAATATAATTAAGGAAATTATAAAATATAAAAATTATAAATATTATTATTATCTGTATTATTATTATCGGTATTATTATTATTATTATTATTATTAATGGTATTATTATTATCGGTATTATTATTATTATTATTATCGGTATTATTATTATTATTATTGTTATTATTATTATTGTTATTATTGTTATTATTACTGTTATTATTATTATTATTATTATTATTATTATTATTAGACTAAAAGACAAATTGCACCCCAAACTTGTTGACTTTTGACCCCAGTGCCTTAGCCGGTCACTTTTGACCGGCTAAATGTATGGAGGGTGCATTTTGTTACGCATATATGAAGTTTAGGGTGCACTTAGATACGTTTTTCAGTTTGGGGTCAAAAGTCAACATATGGGTAAAGTTTGGGATGCAATTTGTCATTTAGTCTATTTAGTCAAATATGCATAAATTTTCGTTAACACTTATTTTTTTGAGAAGCAACTTTTTTCAGGTAAATATTAATTAAAATACTAGTTTGGCAAGTGGTACATAAAAATTTAAGAAGAGTAGATTGCTTCGAGAGAGAAAAATGGAGGGTACGTACGTACTGATCGATGTGGACTTTGGTAGATTATATAATTGAAAATAATTAGGCATTGTTTGACAATTATTCAAAGAAAAAACAGTCTTATTTTTTACTTTAAGAAGTTAACGAAATTCTAATAATTAAAGTTTTTATAATATGATTTTTATAAGTAATAAATTTTATATTTAGTAGTACTTTTTAAAAATATTTATTATTATATTTACAGTTGCATTGATTAAAAGTTCATTTTATATTTTATGTTTAGATTTATAAATACTCTCTCTGTTTTAAAATTAAAGATACATTTTAATTTTTTAAAGTCAATTTATAAAATTTTAAAATTTAAAATCGATACGAAGTTATTTAATTTTGATACAAACAATTATAACAATTCTAAAATAATTATGAAGTACTACTAATTATCATATTTATTGTTTTTAAAGAATTTTTTGATTTTTAAAATTTTATAAATTAATTCTAAGAAATCATAATTTTTCTCTAATTTTAGATTAATAAATAGTATCATAAAGTGATTTAAACTTTTTTAAAATGACTCTTATTTAAACGATAGTGACGCTGAAATTAAGAAAAAAATTACTCCCTCGATCCTAAATATTTTAATATTTTTTCTGTTAAGTTTTTTTTTTTCTTCTTATAATTGTCGGTTCACTTCTTGTCAATGGAGTAGGTGAGGACGTGAGGTATACGTGTTTAGAAAAACGGAAAGCAGATGCATCTGGCAGTGATCAAAGCCAATGTTGACCTTACCTTTTAAAATGATCCATTTACCTATTAAAATGAAAAAAAATATAAAATTCCACAGCATATTTGAAAATTACGGGGATATATATATATATATATATATATATATATATATATATATATGTGTGTGTGTGTGTGTGTGATGTAATAAGGCTTGTCGAGCTGATCTCCCCCCTTTACTTCAGGCCTATATACATACACATATATATAGTTCGAAATAAATCTCGGTTTAAATTTCAACTTCAAATCGAACTAAATCCGTCTAAATAAAATTTTAAACCACTAGCTTAACAATATTTTCTTGGATCATCTTAATCCACCACAAATAATTCACCCAAAAGATTATGATTAAATGTATTTTTATTAATAACTTAATTATTTATATATAGACAAATTTTTTTATATTTTTTGATGTAAAACTAGAGTATTACACCTTATATTACAAAAATATAAGAATTTAAATACAAATTTTTAAGCAATGAAAATCAATGATTAAAATAATATAATAGTCATAATTGAAGAATGAAAGTGAAAAATGATGATGAAAGTACAATCGATACCCTAAATTCCCTAATTATAAACTTATATATATAGAGAGAGAGAGAACAATACATAATAAAAATGAAGAAGCATACATGAAATGATCAAGAAAACAACTTATTCGACGTAAAACGAGTGAGAATACTGCATGCTACTTAAATTCGACTCATTTTATAATTTGAGTAAAAATAATTCAAATAAGGCTCATTTTTTAAATTGAACTTAGCCTAGCTCGAATTTTTCAAGTCGAAAATCCTATTGATCTCTCAACTTTGCAGTAGTACATTAGATAGAACAAAAAGAATCTAGGAAGTTTCTTGGGGTGCGTGTAAGAGAGCTTTAGCTATTAATTAAAGGAATTTAAAAAAAAAACATTATTTTCAATCTTTTATCCGTAATGACCAAAGTCAAATTAACAACATTACTGGATAGCGAACCCACGCGCATTCTTCTTTTTCACTTTGTGGAAAGCAATTGTACAAAGATGAAAGAGGACCAAGGTCGAGGATCTCCTTGTTGAAACCATTTCCATCAATTAGTTAATTTGTTAATGCCACCGTTTTTATTATACTCCCTACGTTTGATACTATAACATTATTACTCCTTAATTATCAGTGTTCTTAAACCCGGACCGTTCATCGAACCGGAAAGGGTACTGGGTGGGTGGGTCACTGGTCCAACCAGTGGTCGGACCGTTATTGAACCGGTGACGTAATTAATATATAAAAATATATATTATTAGTAATTAATAAAATTTTTAAAAATCTCATTTTTTATGAACTATAACATAATAAAGATGAGTTACAATATCAATAAAAGTGATTAATTTTAACATTAAAATTTTTTTTGGCAAAAAAAAAAATAATTTTTTTTAAAAAAAACCGGGTCAACCGGGCCAACCGGGTCAATTAACCGGGTTTACCGGTTGGACCACCGGTTGAACCGGTGGTCAACGGGTCAATTCGGGTTTTGACCAAAACCGGTTTTCTGGGCCAAACCGGACCGGAAGACGGACCGGTTCCGGTTTTTACCGGTCCGACCGCCGGGCCGGTCCGGTTTTTAAAACCTTGTTAATTATTATTGACTTTTTAAAAACTAATATAAAATATTTTTAAACTAAAGATTATGATTTCTTAAAGAAATTCAGAACAATTAAATCTCATTCATTATTGTTGTAATATTCATTGTAACACCACAGTCTCACATCATAACATTTGTAATATTTAGATGTGTATATAAGGATTCAAGATGCTCTATCTTATTAATACCTTTAATCATAATCTTTGAGTGTGTCTGAGATGAGTTAAGATGAGAAATTGCATTGATCCTTTATTATACTATAATTAATTCAGACTCGAGTTATTACATTGAATTATAAAACTTTTATTACTCTTTTCCCACTATTTAAATTGACTCAAGTTGTTACATTCATCGAGAGATGAATTATAAAACTTTTTTTATTATTTTTTTTCACTATTTAAATTGACTCAAATTATTATTCAAACAGATGAATTATAAAATTTTTATTATTCTTTTCTCACTATTTAAATTGACTCGAGTCGTTAAATTGACTCGAATCTTACATTCATCCAGAGATGAATTATAACAATTTTATTTTTCTTTTCCCACTGCTTAAATTGTAGCCTTTGCTTTTTGTCATATTAACTTTTTGTCACTATAAATACACCATCTTCCTTTGCTTCAATACCCACAAATAATTAACATCACAACCCAATCCACTTCACTTGCCTCGTTCACATCCCCACTCCCCCTCTAGCTAGCTGTTGATTTTTGACATTGTTACACATTGTAACATTGTAATGGATTCTTCCCTTAACAAAATCACCATTTTATTTTTCCTTTTGCTGGCCATAGCCACCCCCTTGGCATTAGGCCAAGGAACCCGGGTCGGGTTCTATTCACGTACTTGTTCTAGAGCTGAATCCATTGTTCAATCCACTGTTAAGAAACATGTCCAAGCCGATTCCACGGTTGCGCCCGGGTTGCTCAGGATGATCTTCCATGATTGCTTTGTCCGCGGTTGCGACGCTTCTATCCTTATCGACGGAGATTCCACTGAGAAAACGGCTGGCCCAAATCTCTTGTTGAGAGGATATGAAGTTATTGATGATGCCAAAACTCAGCTAGAAGCTGCATGCCCTGGAGTTGTATCTTGTGCTGATATTCTTGCTCTTGCTGCTCGTGATGCTGCAGTTTTGGTAATTCTTGAGCTTATTGCATGACCATACGTACTATATTATCTTTTTCCAAACAAAAAAATAAAAAATACATTAATTAATAACCTAGAATATATATATATATATATATATATAAGCTTCCTTTTAAATATTAATATATATTTATATTTAAAAAAATGGTCTTCGTTGCGAGTAGACTAATAAATGGATACTCATGTTTCATTATGCACATTTATATACAGCGTTAGTCTGTTTACTTGCAATAAAAGTAAGTAATCTTTAGTAGGACTCCTATATTTGCATTTATTGACAATTTTTTTTGGTTAATGCAGGCTGGTGCATTGACATATCTGGTGCCAACAGGACGAAGAGATGGACGGGTTTCATTAGCATCTGATACTTTTAATTTGCCAGGTTTCACAGACTCAGTTGATGTCCAAAAGCAAAAATTTGCAGACAAAGGCCTCAGCACTCAAGATCTTGTCACCCTTGTTGGTAAGCATGCATTACAAATTGATTAAAATTAATTTAGTCTAGTAACTTTTTTTTTTAATTAATTGCCATGCAATATATATATATATATATATATATATATATGAACTTACTAATATCGTAATGTGTTATATATATAGGAGGACATACTATTGGAACTGTAGCTTGCCAATTTGTTAGATACAGATTATACAACTACACTACTTCTGGTGGTGCTGATCCTACCATTGATCCCACATTTCTTCCCACTTTCCGGTCCCTTTGCCCTCAAAATGGCGATGGAAATAAGCGTATCGGATTAGATTATGGCAGCAGTGACAAGTTCGATCATTCTTTCTTCAAAAACTTAAGAAATAGCCGCGGAATTCTTGAATCCGATCAAAGGCTATGGGCTGATGCTTCCACCAAAAATTTTGTGCAAAGGTTTATTGGAATTAGAGGCTTGGCTGGATTGACTTTAAACCTCGAGTTTGGAAAGGCGATGATTAAAATGAGTAACATTGAAGTTAAAACTGGCACTGATGGTGAAATTCGCAAAGTTTGTTCTGCAATTAACTAACTAGGTAGCTAGCTAGAACATAAAATTTCCATTAATTATGGATTTTAAAATTTGAGATAGAAAATTAATTGCAAGTGTGATCATGTCCAAAAAAATAAGGAATTGTACGTTTTACCATTCGTACGTAGAATATAGTTTCTCTGTCATTAATAATAATGTATGCATGATTTAATAAAAGAACAAAAGTACTTGCAGTTAAATGCATTCATAATTTTACATGGTGATATAGACATTTTGATGTGTAAAAACGTTGTATATGGTACGATATCCAATTTGTTTATGTACGTACTCGGATTGTGGGCGGTTGAATTTTGTATTTGCGTGTTTGGAAATTAACCGACCTAATTATGGATTATATGCCCAAGTGTAGGGTTAAATATATATAGTCAAATATGAAATACTGATCCAATAAAATGTTTTACATGCATGTTTACTTCATGCATGAAGCTGCCCAAGCTAGGCTACATTCATCGATTTCAAAATTAGAGATATAATTTAACTTTTGAAGTCAAACAATGACATATTAAATATCAAAATTGGTATGACTCATAAAAGTTTAGAATAAAATAAATTTTATGATTAATAGTTTTTTTTATATAAACTATGCATTTGTAAGTATCAACTAAAATTAAATAAATTCACATCGATTTGAAATTTAATATGTCGTCGTTTGACCTCAAAAGTCAAATTGTATATCTAATTTTAGAATGAATGGAGTATCTTCTTGTTATAGACAAAAGGTGTACATCTGTGATGATCTCGATCTCCAATTAAAAAGAAAGCAATACCTTGTAGCCTAATTATAAAACTTGGGCAAGTTACAAAACTGTTCCCTCATGTTTTACATTGAATTGCGATATCGACGCTAATGTTTCAATTTTTATAATGTCATAATCAATGTTTTAATTTTACATTAAATTGTGATATCGGGAACAGTCGGGAAAGAACAAGTTTCTTGGCATGACGCACCATAGCAGCTCATGACATCATTATCCTAACAAAGAACATCATTCTTGAAGCTCTAGCATCCTCTTTGTGCTCATGATGCCATTGGTGGCTTGAAAGCTTGACTTCCTCACTTCAGGCCTACTTGTGTGAACGTAGGGTCTACTTGTGTAAACTTGGGGCTTACTTGTGTAAATTTGGGGCATACTTGTATAAACTTGGAGACACATGTCTTTATGTAAAGTCTTGCCTTACTCTTCCTTCAAATTCTTGGAAACATTTCCAAAATTTAACTGTGTTAGCATCATATAGTGAGTGCAAGGGCCTCCATGAGGGGGAAGCCCACCTTGGGGCCGACCCTAGGGCGGCTAGCTCCCTTCCTCATGGTGGCATCCTTCTCACTCTTTCATGCTTTAGTCTTCTTTTCCATAACTTCCTTCATTTTGGCTATTAAACATGAGAGGTGATGGAGAACATGAGAGCAGTCCTACCATGGGTATATAATTCATAATTAGGTTGATTAATTTGAAGTTTAATATAATTCATAATTAGGTTGATTAATTTTAAGATTAATTAAAATTAAATAAATTCACATCAATTTAAAGTTTAATATGCCGTCGTTTTGACTTCAAAAATCAAATTGTATCTCTAATTTTGAAACGGAAGAAGCAGTCCAGATCAGGTACATACCCTTCATATGTACATACCCACCTTATCCTACATACCTATTTAAAACAAAACAAAACTCCCGTCAATATTTCTTCTCTCTCTCCTCACAACTTATCAGACAAAACTCCCCTTTTATTTCTTCTCTCTCTCTCTCTCTCCTCACAACAAAACTAGGTCGACAAATTCAGAAGATTCACTCCCCCTCTCATTCGATTCGCTGCAAGCCTCATCCGATTCACATCAAGCACTAAATCTAGGTCGAAATTCAAGAATCACCGTGAGTTTTCCCCTTTCTCTTTTGTTCTTCCCAGTTTTCTCTTCTTGTTTATGCTCTGTTTGTGAGTACGCCACTATTGGGGTATTTGCCATCCTTTATTTCTCCAACTTCCTGGTATATATGTGCTAATAATCCCTACCTCTATATACATTTATAGTTGATTAATTGATAATTTTTTTTTGATGTTTCTCTGTTTTTGGTTTAATGGGTTTGATGAATTTTGTTTCAATTTAATTTTCAGTGTTAATTAGTTGCTTGTTTTATTGACGGGTTTGAAAGTTTGAATTTTTATGATGTTCCTGGTTCCTGTTGGATGTTAATTTTTAGTGTTAATTAGTTGCTTGTTTTTAGGTGTTTTGTTTAGCTTGAGGACCTATTTCAGTTTTCCCAAAAACAAAAATGACTTTTGCAAATTTTACAAACTTCAAGGATATATTATTGTTCGGTTTTTATACATTATATTTCTTCAGAGTTCAATTTAACAATGATGACATTATAATGAAATTGTGATGGCGAACTTGAGGAAATGAGACCTTTTTTTTGGAAAAATTGTCAAATGGGACTTTTTTGTGAAACGGAGTATCATGGAGTTTTATCTAAGATTAGTTCTGTAACATCTCTGATATGATTTAGTTCTATGTATCATGTAAAAATCAAAGTGGGGTGAAGAATAACTCTCAGTCTCGTCATTTTTTGATAATGAGTTAATATATTTTTTGAAAATGACATGGTTGAGTAAGTTTTGATATTGGCAATAGAGTATTTTGAAATCGAACTTGCTGTAATAACTTTTGGACTTTGAAAAGTGCACTCTCGCAGTGTCATGGTTAATGAAATGCATGATTTAGATTGTTTAAGAACAATTGTTGCATGTGTTGATTGTGGAACTGAAATGTTAGTGAATATTGTTTAAGGTTTCAGCATATTAGAATCATATTACGTCGATCAGATAAATGACATAAATATGGTATGCTATTCTATTTTCAGGTTCATTAAAAATGGATGACATGGACCATGAAATAGGGAGTTGTGGGGATAATGCAAAAATAGATTTTGACTACATGAACAATTTGGAAATAGAAATGGAGGGGGATGACTTCAGTGCAGAGGGGTTAGATGTGAACAATGAGGAGACTTTTGTCTACTATCCTCAAGTAGCCAATGAGTTTACGCCTAAGTTAGCTCAAGAATTTCAAACATTAGACGATGTTCACACTTTTTACAATACATATACAATGCATGCTGGTTTTAGTGTGCGAAAGTGGACTGAGAAAAAAAAGGCGGGAACCGGTGAGATTTGTAGCAAGGAGTATGTGTGTCATAAGCAAGGAGTTTCTGAATTCCAAATGCAATCTGAAAACTCTTTATAATAAGCACTGAATTTTAATGAGTCAATCTTCTCTGAAAATTTGGTTAAAATGTGCCAACTACAATACCTATGAAATGTTTGAGGAAGGATCTGTGAAATTGCATTTGTCATAGCCGGATCCTGATCGGTGATAATCATCTTAGGTGCATCACCTGGCATTACTTCCAAAAAACACTTGAATAGCCAAATAAAACTATCTATCGTCTCATCACTTAAGAACGCACAACCAAATATAATAGTTTGACCATGGTTATTAACCCTCATTAGTGGTACAAATATCATTCCGTAACGATTAGTATAACAGTTATAGACAAAAGGTGTACATCTGTGATAATCTCGATCTCCAATTCAAAAGAAAGCACTACCGTGTAGCCTAATTATAAAATTTGGGCAAATTACAAAACTATTCCTTCATGTTTTACATTAAATTGTGATATCGACGCTAATGTTTCAATTTTTGTGATGTTATTTGACCGAAAATGTTCATTACCAATATAGTCTTTGGGATGGGAAAACTTTCCTAGCTCTTGGTAATTACCAAATTACCATTGTATCTACCGTGCATATGCTGATTGTTGGAATTGTTTAATGATTTGAAAAGGTTGTAGAAAACTCTAAATTGTGTTTTTTAAATTCATAAACAGTCTAATATGGTGGTGTTTGATTGCATCTTAATACATCTTAACAACTCACCTCTTAATGCATCTTAAGAGCCCATATCTTTGTATTAAGAGGTCATCTAAATAATTTAGACTCATATTTGTATCTTAACTATTCAGAGGACCTCTTAATACAAAAATGTGGGTTGTTAAAATACATTAAGAGGTGGACTGATAAGACTAATAAGATGCAATCAAACCCCACCTAATTTAAGTAAACCTAGAGTTTGTATTCAGTTTAGTTTTAAAAAACATTAGTTTGTATTTGTTTGTGAAAGTCACATGTTTGATGGCAGTTGTTCGTATTAGAATACCTGACGTAGATGTACTAATTAAACATTAAGATCTAAGACTTTTGGATATATTTTGTTTTTGATTCAGTAAATAAAATCTTTTACCTTTTGCCAAAAAAAAAAGAGAAGTAAACCTTGAGTAATAATTGATTATGGTAAATAAATCATCCATCACTGGTTTTGTGTTCCAAAGGATCCCAACGTTCACATTCATAGACCGATTAACCAATAGGAAAATTTTAGATTAAATGACAAATGTGACCCTTTAAGTTTGGGTCCAATTTTAAAAAGGACATATAAATTTCAAATAAATGTAACATAGCCCCCTTAATTAAGTAGTCAAATGTATCACATTCCCCTTTTCTCAATATTTTGACAAAATTGACGTACGTGTATAAGCTCATTTAACTCCTAAGTTAGGGCAATTTAATTTACTCCTATAACATGAACACTTTGCAGAGGCTTTTAACCTAGTGGGTAAAACGGCTATATAAGCCTGAAATGGTGATGCTTTTGGCTTGCTCCTCCTTAACCTTAACAAATTAAATTGAATAATATTAATTGTCCTAAAAAAGTTTACTCATCGCAGAGAATATATATTTCAAAATTTTAATTAAATAGCAATTGATATATATATATATATATATATATATATATATATATATATATATATATATATATATATATATATCCTTCATCCTTTTTTTTACGAATATATTCCCTCGATTTCTTAATATACGACGTTTTAAAATAATTTTTTTGTTCCTAGATACATGTCATTTTAAGATTTTTAGGAGAATTGATTATAATTTTTCCCAAATTACCCTTAAAATAAATTTTTTATTTTCAATACTCCTTTCTCTTCTTTATGTATATACATACTATCCTTTCTCTCTCTTCTTTTTTTTCTCTCTCCTTCTATATCTGACTCACTCTCTCCCTTTTCTTTTTCTTCTCTCTCCTTTTTCTTTTTCTTCTCTCTCCCTCTTATCTGACTCTCTCTCTTGCAATCACTCTTTTTAATATAATCATATTTTCTTCACACAAAAAAGTAGAAGTAATTTTGTGTGTTTTTAATTGTAAAATATTTAAATTTATTTCTTTAATTAGTTGTATCTATGGTTAATATAGTTTAGTTTGTTTTGTTTTATAAAAACATACGTAATATAAATACTCTATGGAACAACTTTTTAATTATAAGAAAAAATGGTGAAAAACAAAAAAGAGAGAGCTAACAAAAATTTTAGGCAAGTAATAAAAAAATAAAATAAAAAAGAAGAGTGAGATGACGTAGATAGAGGGAGTGAGTAAGAAAAATTAGCTACATGAGAAATTAAGTTTATGGGATAACTACATATTGGTCAAAAATAAGGAGAGAGAAAATAGATGAATAGATAAATAAAATGGTGTTTTGGACATTTGGTATAATATTTAATTAGTAGTAATTAAATTTCTTAATATATGTACTCAACTCTAAAACGTCAGATATTAAGAAACCGGGGGAGTAATATTTTTATTGGATATTTATTTTTATTGTTTCTCAACATTTAGTCATTTAAGTTTAATATAAAAAGGAATGAACATAAAATAAAATAATGTCTAAACGTTGTCCAAAGCAATTCACAAATATGTAAAAGAGTAGGCCAACGAAAAAGTAAGACCCTTTTTTAAGAAAGAGGAAATATCATGTTTAATTCTTGTTAGAACTTGCAACAATAAGATAAAATAAATCCTTGATTATGCTGTTAGGTGATCATTGACAATCAATAAGGTAGTTAATTAGTGGGAATCAAGCTGGCCTCCAGATGAAATGAGATTTCTTTAATATATAATTAGAATTAAAACGTATACTGCTTGAGAGTTTAATTAAGACCAATAAAAGTATAGTATCAAATGTGGACTTTGGCATATAGAAGAATAAACATTGTTAAGTATTGTGTGACAACTATGTACCTGTTTCATTAAAAATAAAATAAATAAATAAATCTCCTTTTAACCTTTTAAATTCAATCCGAAAATTCTAAAATTTAAAAATTAATTTGATATATTCATCTATGCAAGTTCTAAAAGAACAAATTTTATAACTGGTAATACTTATTCGATTACTAACACTTATTTGATTACAATTTGTAATACCTAAAAACGAATAAATTTATATAATTTTTTATTTTAAAGTTTTCTAGTAATTTAAAAAATCAAAACGATATGGTTTTTCGTGGAAATGATATAATATCTTTTTCTATGAGTAAATTATTTAGCTTTTTAAGTATTTTTAAATAGAACTTTGAAACTTTGAAAAATAAATAATAATAAAATATTGGGTCAATTAGAACGAAAAGGGTTTGACTCTAACTGATCAGAAAAGTCTCTCTCTTATTGCTGTCTGTTTACTTCATCTTGTTAATGGGTTTGGTGAGCATTACGCGTTTATCTAGAAGAAAGAGCTGCCAGACATATATCTCAACGACAAGTATTTAGTTACTCATAATACAGCAAGCTCTCTCAATTTTACAATTACTTTTTAAAAAATGATATATATATATATATATCGTAATTTTTACGTCGATTTTTTTAACCATGATAATTTTTTGAGTATATGTATAATAAATGAAATTTTTTATAATTTTATTCAATTTTATATACTAATTAAGTCTGATATTTTTCATAATTATATTATAATTAAACATAAATTTATTATAATACATAATAACACTTTTAAATTTTTAATAAAATTTTATTTTATACTGGACTTGTATGTACTATAGGGCACAATATAAGTAAGTACGTAGTCAAACTGCATAACACGTTGACGAAAGCTAGGAAGTTTTAAATTAGCTGACAATTATTTAGTTACTCGTAATACAGTAAGCTCTCTCAATTTTACAGTTACTTTTTGAAAAATGATATATATCGTCAACGTTTACGTTAATTTTTTTAATAGTGATAAATTTTTTTGAAATATATATAATTAGTGAGATTTTTTTTATAATTTTATGTACTGAGTCTGATATATTTTACAATTATATTATAATTAGACATAAATTTATCGTAACATATAGCAGAATTTTTAAATTTTTGATGAAACTTTATGCACATAATTTTATTTTCGACTAAAATTTTCATTTTGCGACCTTAGGATGATTATATTTCCATGTGATTTGTGAATGGAGGATGATGGATTTATTTTATACAGGACTTGTATGTACTGTAGGGCACAATATAATTGAGTACGTAGTACTAAATAGTCGAACTGCATAACACATTGCCGAAAGCTAGGAAGTTTTAAATTAGCTGACAATTATTTAGTTACTCGTACTATAGCAAGCTCTCAATTTTACAGTTACGTTTTGAAAAATGATATACATCGCTAAAGTTTACGTCAATTTTTTTAATAGTGATAATTTTTTGAGTATATATATAATAAGTGAGACTCTTTTATAATTTTATACAATTTCATGTACCGAGTTTGATATGTTTTGTAATTATATTATAATTAAACATAAATTTATCGTAACACATAGTAGGACTCTTAAATTTTTGATAAAACTTTATGCACATAATTTTATTTTCGACCAAAATTTTTATTTTGGGACATAGGGATGATTATATTTCCATGTGAATGGAGGGTATTGGATTTATTTTATACAGGACTTGTATGTACTGTAGGGCACAATATAAGTAAGTACCTAGTACTAAATAGTCAAACTCCATAACACATTGCCGAAAGCTAGGAAGTTTCTTGGGTGGGGAGAGCTTTAAATTAGCTGACTAAAAAGGCATGCATGATATTAGCTTCTTCATCTCTAATGCATCAGCTGAAAAATGATTGAAACAAGCCAGAATGATATATATATATATATATTGTCACCAAACAATTAATAATTTGAATAATAAAATATCTGAGTCAAGAATCTGTGTTTAGTTATTGATGTAGCGCGTTTAATATCTTTATGTTATAATCGGTGCAAAAATTACTTAAAAAAAACAGGGTTCGAAAAAAGTTAAATGTATATAACTTATTTTACTTTGACGAGGTATGTCTTGTATAAATTTTTTTTATAAATTTGTAATATATAGATCCTCTATAAAGATGACAGTGGTTTACAATTAAACTTTCATTAAACAAAAATAATTTAAACCCATTATTTATTTTGATTTAACGGAGTACTTTACTTCAATCAAAAAGGAAACAAAACACATACATTCAACCTCATGCATTCAAAATATGTGTACCCAATATATTCCCTGTAATTTTCTATACAAGACAAAGTATATTTAGGCAGCTTTATTTGGATTTAAACTCAATATTATCAACCATCAGGCCTACTTTTGAAATTTCTACTCGATCCCACTCTTTCCTCCTCTATAAATAATATAATTAATTTGCTAACAAATAACTTATGCTGGCTTTGCTGACTAATTAGCACGTTCCCCTTCTGTATGTTTGACCTCTATTAACATTTTTTTATTATTTACTTTTTCCTTTTTATCACTATAAATACACCACCTCTTTTGCTTCATTTCCCACAAATTAACATCACAACCCAATCCACTTTTGTTTACATTGTAAATTTGTAATGGATTCTTGCCATAACAAAATGTCCATTGTATTGTTCCTTTTGCTAGCCATGGCCACCCCAATGGCATTAGGCCAAGGAACCCGGGTCGGGTTCTATTCAAGTAGTTGTTCTAGAGCTGAATCCATTGTTCAGTCCACTGTTAAGAAACATGTTCAATCCGATTCCACGGTTGCACCCGGGTTGCTTAGAATGATCTTTCATGACTGCTTTGTTCATGGTTGCGACGCCTCAATTCTTATAGATGGCGCCTCCACAGAGAAAACGGCTAGGCCAAATCTTTTGTTGAGAGGATATGAAGTTATTGATGATGCTAAAACACAACTAGAAGTTGCATGCCCTGGGGTTGTATCTTGTGCTGATATTCTTGCCCTTGCTGCACGAGATGCCGCGGTTCTGGTAATATCTTAATACAACGGTTATAACATCCTTAATTATATATTACATCTAGTAACGGAGTTATTGATAGTTTATGCTGTTTTTTTTTTTGTTTGTTTCATGCAGGCTGGTGCATTGACATATCGTGTGCCAACAGGACGAAGAGATGGGCTGGTTTCATTGGCATCTGATACTGCTAATTTGCCAAGTTTCACAGACTCGGTGGATGTTCAAAAGCAAAAATTTTCTGACAAAGGTCTTAGCACACAAGATCTTGTAACCCTAGTTGGTAAGCAATTAAAAAGTTCAAAATTTTACACAATCATACTTGGTCATGCATGTTATAATTTAGACTAAAATACTACAAAAACATTTTGACGCGCGATATTGTTCTTCAGTTTATATATTTAAAGTCAACCCTCAGCTCACCTAATATATTTAATTGTTTAAAGTTGACCCAAGTTTCAATATGCACCATCTTTGTTGGGAAAATTATGACCATCTATAAAAATTTAGGCCTATTTTGAAAAATTATGTGCATATTTGGTTTTTGGGACTTTTGGAGTTCATGGAGCTTTATGAATCCAAACGTACTTAAGAATCTTATTCATCTAAATAAAACTTATTTTAAAACGTAATTTTTTTTACTCACAAAAGTACCTTATAAGTCCAAACTCACCGCACAAAAAATTATACGGTAAGTTTGAAAGCTTATAGGTTATAAGTGAGCCAAACGCAATTTTCCATTGCAGCTAATGCACCAAAACAAACAAACAAACACTAAATGTAATTAAGTACTAGAGGCTACGATTTGGTAATTATGAAATACAAAAGGAAGATATTGTCACAACTCAACAAACTGCATGCATAGTTAATTTTGTATTTTAGTCTATATAAACTATATATTTTGCAAACAAAATTTGAATCTATATAACTTAAATTATGTGTTTCTTCTTCTAGGAGGACATACTATTGGAACTGTCGCTTGCCAGTTCATCAGCTACAGACTATATAATTTCACTACTTCTGGTGGTGCTGACCCTTCTATTGATCCCCAATTCCTTCCCACACTCCAATCCCTTTGCCCTCAAAATGGCGATGGAAATAAACGAATCGGATTAGACAATGGCAGCAGTGACAAGTTCGATCATTCTTTCTTCACAAACTTAAGAAACAGCCGCGGAATTCTCGAATCTGATCAAAGGCTGTGGGCAGATGGTTCCACCAAAAATTTTGTGCAAAGGTTTATTGGAATTAGAGGCTTGGCTGGATTGACTTTGAATGTGGAGTTTGGAAAGGCCATGATCAAAATGAGTAATATTGAAGTCAAGACTGGCACTGCGGGTGAAATTCGCAAAGTTTGTTCAGCAATTAATTGATATTTAGTGAAGTTAACTTTAATTTTTAGTGTGGATTTGGCAATATTGAATTAAAGAACTTTGGCGGGTGTTAGTACGTATTAATCAGCGTAAGCTGTAAGTGTGATTCTGTGATGAAGATAGAAAAGGAATTAATTGTATTTCAATTTATTGAGTGTGAGATTTGCTAATAAAAAATGTACTCGTGATCAAATGAATAACAACAAATTTTAGTTATAATTTTCAAGTTACCATCGGTGAATGTGATATGTATGCATGGTCGTCAATATTAAAGAGTCCGGCTACATATGTGGAATCTGCATATTAGGATTATATATAATGGCATATTTATTTGTGTTTAGTCAACTCAAAAATCAACATAAATTACTCAGAGAATATGTCATTTTCCTACCGGAAATGCCTGCATCTTTAACAGGATTTAAGGAAGGAGACAGATATGGATGGATTCTCATGGTGATTTACAAAATAAGTAAAGACTGAAAGGGAAAGATAATATGATGGTAACATTCTCAAGCTCTTGTATTTATTATACATCTCTGTGAACCAAACACTGAAAGGGAAAGATAATATGTATTCGTCTGTCAAGCATGTTTTGACATTTTAGACATACAAGTTGGTTGATTTTTCGGTTTATGTAATCAAGATTATCTTGACGGCTGACATCACCCAAAATTAACTCACAATAATACTTTGATGACAAAAAAATAATTACAAAATGATGTGATTGGTTGTGATTGATTATTATCAGTAAGACAATGTACTGTGAATTATCAACTAATTATATTTTATTATATTATTTTATAAGCTATTTTTTATAAGATTCTTTAAGATTCTTTTTTTACCATGGCAACATTAACTCAAGCTCAACTTGTTTAAAGTTCATTGGAATTTGACACTTTAAGATAAAACTGCACAAAACTTGACCATATTATTTTTTACTCTTTTTTTTTTGAATTTATATTATTTTATTTTTTTTACTTGGTTAACATAGAGGTGTAAAATACTAGATTTTTGGACTCAAAATTTGTGTACACAACAGGCTTAGCACAAACTCAGTTTGTTTGACAAATTAGCACCTTAAAATAATTTTTTGGAAGAATTGTAGTATTTATCTGTTACACAAATAAAGAAAGATTTCTGTTTTAAAATTATTTTAGTGAGAGAAAATATTTTTACATGAGATATATAAACTTTATAGAATATTGTTGATTATATATATATATAAAGAGAGAGAGAGTAAGTTTCAATAGCAGAACTCTTAAAGAGCGTCGCTAAAAGTTATGGCGACGGACAAAACCGTCACCTGTCCGTCGCTAAAGAGAGTTCTGCTAGTTATGCTCTTTAAGAGTTCTGCTCTTGAAATTTTCTATATGTATATATATATGTATATATATGAGTCCGGATCTTAAGCATACTCTTTTAAATAACATACCAAGCATACCCCATTTAACGACGGACCGAGCGACGGTTTGGTCCATCGCTAAAGCCTTTAACGACGGGTCCGTCGATAAAAGTTGTCCGTCGTTAAAGGCTTTAGTGACGGACCGGACCTAACGGACCAAACCGTCGCCTGATCCGTCGCTAAAGGAGGTATGTTTGGTTTGTCATTTAAGGAGGTATGCTTAAGATTCGTTCTATATATTTGTGTGTGTATGTGTGTGTGTGTGTATCGTACTTAGTGGAGGCTATAAAATTTTATAGTAACAGTATCTTGTGTCTATGCATGCCTCTGGTCCTATGAATGACTCAAGTCAGAATAAGAAAAGAGAACTAACATGATCTCATCTCATTAACAGAAACTTGCTTCATGATTCATAATCATGAAGATGCATCTTCAGAACACTTGATTTATAATCTTACTGACCATTTTAAAATTTTACCAATAATCTCTACAAGAACAAGATCCATTTCTAAAATGATGGAACCTACTACGATCTCTCACAACAATCTCTCGATTGAAAACTTTGGAGATGAGTTTAATTGCAAGGTGGCAGTCTGCACAAACCCTCAAGTTCTTCACAACGCTAATAGGGGCGTAAGAAGGGGTATTAATGAGCATAAATGCAATGGCAATCTTCTCGCTGTGATAAGATAAAGCAGTCTCCTTTTCCTCTTCTTCAATGTCTGCAAGCACATTTGAGGTATGAGGCACATAACCTTCCAATCTTAATAACTTTGTAATCTCGGCTAGCATTGCATGGATTTCCTCGCTTTGTGAATGAGATCTATCTCCCATGACGAATTCATGGACATTATTTCCCAACTCAACTAGGCTATGCCCCGGGACTTTCCTAATCCCCTCGGTCAGCATTGTTTTCCTAACCTTTTGCACCTCCGACCAACGTCTCTCAGATGCATAGAGGTTAGAAAGGAGCACATAATCCCCACAATGTTTAGGCTCTAACTTTTGTAGTTGTACTCTAGCAACCTCCCCTAGAGCCAAATGCCCATGTATTGTGCAAGCTCCTAGTAACGTCCTCCAAATAACAGCATTGGGCTGCAATGGCATGTTGCTGATGTACTCGTATGCTCCTTTCACTAACCCTGCCCTCCCTAACAAATCAACCATGCATCCATAGTGTTCTATCTTAGGCACAATCCCATATTCCTCTCCCATCCTCTTAAAGTAAGCAAACCCCTCATCGACCATTCCACAATGACTACAAGCGTACAGCACGCCAACAAAAGTGATTTCACTAGGCGCCAAACCTTTTCTCTCCAACTTTTTGAATAACTCAAGTGCCTCATGACCAAACCCATTGACAGCCAACCCAACAATCAACGAAGTCCAGGACACAACACTCTTTTCCTCCATCTCATCAAAAACCTTATTCGCCTCCCTTATCTTTCCACACTTTGCATAAAGATCCAAAAGGGCATTAGCAGCATGCAAATTCTCGTTCAACCCTACCTTAAACATGTAAACATGAGCCCTCCTACCCAATGCCAAAGCCCCAAGCTCCGCACAAGCAGTGAGCAAGCTAACCAAAGTAAACCCATCCGGTTCAACACCCTCCAAACTCATTTCCCTAAAAAGGGTCAAAGTCTCATTGGGCCTTCCATTTAAAGCAAACCCGTTAATCACAGAATTCCAAGTCACAAGATTTCTCTCAGGCATCAACTCAAACAACTTGTGCGCACTCTCAGCATGCCCACAAGCAGCATACATATGAACCAATGTATTCTGAACAAACACCAATGACTCATACCCATTTTTGACAGTAACAGAGTGAACCTTCTCACCCTCCCTAACAGCCATTAACTTAGCAATGGCCTTTAAAAGAAAAGGGTAAGTATGCGTATCGGGTTCAACTGAAAACAACTGCATTTTATGGTGTATATCAATGGCCGGCCTCGGACTTTCACTCTCAGCATAGCCTCTAATCATTGTATTCCAAGTGAATATATTTGGGTTTTGGATTTGGTTAAAGATTTTGTGGGCATATGACATGGGGCCTGAAAGGGACACAAGGGTGAAAATGAGGTGTTTGCCCATGTCCGGATTGTTGAGTGGGAGACCATGCCTGATTGAGAAGGCATGGATTTGCCTGAGTTTGTATTTTGAGGAGGCGCATGATAGCAAGAGAGCAATGCACTTCTTGACAATGTAAGGTCTTGGGTTTTCTTGAGGAGAGAGAATTGTGGGGAGTGTGATGTTAGAGGTGTTGGAGTAGTTTGTCAAGTGGTTATTGGGTGAGTTTGAGTGCATATCATCAAAAATAACAATTGTCTGTCCACCCCCAGAACGCACTTACTGTTATTGTGGCTAAAACACACCGGAAGACAAGAATCCTCCAAACTAATTTGCGAAGTTTATAAATATAATAGTCATTTGGTTCTGTATCTAAAAGTGATTTTTGTAGCCTCACCAAGTGATGTTCCTCACATTCTCTAGTCAATACGAGGGAACACACCCTCCCACCCACAAGCATAACTAAGTGTTTTATTTTTGTTTATGTTAACTACTTTTGTCTCGAGTGAGTTGGTTAAAATTACATTTCATAAGATACATTTTGGATCTCGACTAGTACAATTTTATAATATTAAAAATTACTATCATATTTATAAACTTTGCAAATTATGTATCATACAACTATTATTTCCTTGTGCTTCAACTTCAATCTTCTGATAGTATTTTGCATAAATTCTCTATCACATTCATCTGCTGCTTTGCCCAAGTATGGCTCTATTTACATGTTTCCTAGCCAATATATTTTGTGATACCAAAAATCTCGGCCATCTATAGGAACCAACCTTGACTAAGAAAATGAATGATTTCCGGGTATTCAGTCTCTTCCACAAGCTTTGAGTGAAACCCCATTGCCCTCTCTGGATGAAAAGAAACTACTTCTGTACCCCAAAAAAAAATCATAAAATAAAATTAAGTAGGCAGCTTAGCTACTCATATTTAGCTTTTGCCAACCACACTACATCCAGTGTTTTACTACATCAAACATTTAACGGGGAAAAAAAAATTAAAAAATGACGGTTACCGTGAGAAAAGAAACTAAGAAAGGTATGAAATTGCATTTTGTTCTACCAAAATTGATCCAACTTGAATTACATATTCAGGAGGGAAAAGTGGAATAGAAAAGTAAAAAGCCCCGTAAACAAAAATGTTTTGCCTTTCTGTGTTTGCCTTGCCTAAAAGAAAGCCTTCATGTCTGAGCAATATGTTCATAATGTCAAAACCTCATATGAATTTGCCGATTTCTACTTTCTTCTTCACCACCCTCTGACCATGGTATATGAACGAATCTACTATCCCCGCCACTGTGAAGAGACCTGGATAAAAGGTAAACGAAGTGATTATTGCATAGTGCCAATTAAATATCAAGGAACTAACATTCTGTTGGGTTAATGCGAGTTAGGGTAGGAGAAAAATATTTAAAAGTCAATAAATTACTTAAAATCTAATGTGCAATATTAAATTACTTAAAATCTAATGATAATTTAAATACGTGTTTAATACCTTTATTCATATTGGGAACCGAAAGACTTGTTGCATGATTTTTTACATCCCAATACCGTAGAACAAATTTTCATCAGCAGGCAGCTAATATATCAGGTCATTGGATTATTAATTACCCAGGATGAGATAAACATTATGTATCATTTTTTTTATTTTTTTACAAATTATACCGAATCTTACTATTCAGGTCATGATTGAAAGTCATAGACTACTTGATTTGGCAATATTGCAAACACCAAGACCTGCTCTTTTCTCGAAAGGGACCTGCTATGCCTCCCTCTTTATTAAATAAGGAAAGTCAAAAGACCAGTTTTCTACTTTTCTAAGTCCCAAAATATTTAATACAACTAAAAAAAAACAGTCTATTGGTGATTTTCTTTCTTTTTGCCAATTTCATGGGCAAGCATGCATATCTTCTCCCTGTTAGTTTACTAGAAACCATCCAATACCACAAGGCAGCATAACCATACTTCCTCCATGAATTGGCAACAATTCTGACAGTAGAATTCATCAATTTTCTAAGGTTCAAGAGTAGATAATGAAATATTAATTCTCATAAGATGTTTAGGTGGGAGATGCATGTCTTTCCTCAATACGCTATATCTCTTCCAACTACAACATATGCAATCTTTTTGTCTTTCATTAATTTATGCCTTGCTTTTTTTAGTCATCAACAAAAGCAAATTCTTTCTCAACTCAAAGAGTCTTAGAACCAGAGCCTACTGATTAAAAATTATCTCACTTATAAAAGTACAGACAATGTATCACGCAGATAGTTAAAATTACCTCCAACTATTGCACAAACATGTGTCATAAAGTGAAAAAATGAACTACGCTCCTCGGTGAAAGTCACCTGCAACAATCGAGAACAATTCACAAAAGAATGAACCTTCTTGAGTTCAAATTTGACTTTAAAAGGGCCACTTCATTACTTAAGATGCCAGTTATAGAGCTACTCGCCATCTTCCAAGATATGACAACCTTTATATGTGTATGTATATGCATTGTACATCACAATGAATTGGACACTTGGCCTATAAATATGGTGCCTCTATGTGCACTATAATGTTAAGTCTCATCATGAAAACAGTCCACTAAAATGCAACCAACCATGAAATGAAAAATCTTCTTGACACCAGTTGTGGAGCAGATTCATATCCACGTATTAAGTTAACTTGTTTAAAATGGAAAATAGACCAACCTTTATAGGAGAAAGATCGTAAAAGAAGAAAACTCCTGGAAGGGACTTGGACCGACCAATTTCTGCAATTTTAAAATGCTCTGTAGCGGAGAACTGCATAATACCATCTCTTATAAAGTGAACAAATGATATAATAATTCCATCTCAAAGAGGTTTAGCCTTGCCTGGTTTGACTGAAAAGTGTGACCACCAATATCCGTGTATATAGTAGGGACCACCTGCAAAAAACATAAAAAATTACTTAACATCCTCCATTTAAAACAGTAATTTGAGAAAACTAAAAGCCTTTACACGCTGAAAATAGTTCTAGGCAAACAAGCAGATGAGAAGAAAAGGCCAGATAGGTGGAAAGAGTGAAGAAGAAACAAACAAGTGAAAAACCAATTTAGAGAATCCATATATTAGTATACTCAAATAATATTCTCTAATTTTTTTGACATTAGTAATAGTATTTTTTATTTTTATTTTTTACTACTTTGACACACACACCCCGCACGCACACACCCTCCTTGCTACAACCAAGGATCGAACTCTCGACCTCATAGAAACCATGAGGCGAGTCATACCATTGGGCCAAAGGCCTTTGGTTAATAGTATTGATTTGTCTAGAGATGATAAGTAGTGATACAGCTCTCCTATTTGGCTCATTTGCAACTTCGGAATGGCAATCGGTAAATGGGGAAGTGCTTATTAAATACTTGGTAATTAATGTATGCTGTTGGGGCAAAACTGATAAAAGGCCAGACATGGTCGAAGTAAACAGTTAGAAGCAACAACAAAATCATTGAGATGTAACTGTAATTGGCAAAATCTTTAGGGTAATGCTAGGGGTCTCATATGGTGGCATTGAATATTTTAATGATACTTTATTGCATGACCAATCACAAGAGATGGCAAATCATTTGTTAGAGAATTTTTTAGACCAAAAATTTGAGACCCCCTAGTTTTACCCAAAGAGTTATCAATTTACTTGATTGATAATGTTCCGAGCTCTGGACACATTACAATTTATCACCTTCTCCAATGACGCACAGCAATTATGCTATGAACCCCACTACGAATACACAAATACATTAAACTTAGAAACCCAAAGACGTTACTAAGTTGGTTCATTCCAAAAACACAAACTAAAGAAAAGCTGGAGGAGAGAAAACTAACCTTGAGAAAATACTGGTAAGTTCCATGTTCTGATCCTTGCACCCACTTTACCCTGAATGACAATTGAAAAATTAGGAAGAAAACAATATGTCAGTATAGAAATAAATATACACTTACGAGTGCAGGGCAGCAGGGGGGAGGGAAGAGAGGGAAGCTTAAAACAATAAAAATTAAGCTCTGAAAAAGAAGTGCACATCAGACTACTACATTAATTTTCGAGGTTATAGATAAAAATCAATAATAAATATGTTATATTTGCTCGAGTCAAATTCCAACCTTCAACAGCATTGAAGCTAGAATTAGTTCAGCTTAGATCTCGTTTGGTACGCCAGAATCAAAGGCCATGAATGATATTCCCGTTAATGAAATTCTTAAAATATTTCCATTCAAATGTTTTAGGGTATATGAGGAATCTTAGTTTTAACTTTTAAGGTAATAGGAAACACGTTTTAAAAAAATTATTGATTCCTGGAGAGTTAGAATACCCGCTCTGTGGGAATCTCATTCATGGGTGAATCACATTCCCATCGGCAATATGCATACCAAACTCCAAAATTTAAATAGGAATGAGATTCACATTTCCACTTGATTCCTGCATAGCAAACTCTATGCAGCCCTTAGATTTCATTTGTCACCGGCACCAACTAAAGTATATGCACATAGTGAATAGTTCTGGAGAGGGTGAAAAGAAAAAACCTACCCATCAAGTGGATTTATATTTCCAGGATAATATTCACCAAAAGATAACTTATTGATCCTGTGACTTATCTGCATAATACATCATCGAGCCAATTATTTGTAGATATTAAAAAATAACTGTTAGAGTATATATCTTGTCTCATATTGAATAATTTGAGAAAATATGTCTAGTTTATAATGACTTGAGCCAACTCTTCTCATTGCCAATTGGTTTTGAGTTAGAGAGCTTGAAGTCTTTATATACTAGACAAATCTAACATGATATCAAAGCGGGCTATTCTTGGGTCTAATTAAATACTCTTCTTAGTCTTCATTCTTATCCATTTGCAATCTACTTCTTAAGGGTCAAAGTTACTCATTTCTTAACTAGTACCACTTATCAATTGGGCCAATAGTTGCCCATGGTTTACTAGATTTCTTCTAGGCTTGTCTTGTGACTAGCTTCTTCTGAACTTGCTTATCTTGTGTGGGTCTTCATATTCATCAGGTCCACGTGCAACCCTTAATACACCGAGTTACACGTGAGGGGGAGTGTAGAGTATATATCTTGTCCCACATTGAATAATTTGAGAAAATATGTCTAGTTTATAATGACTTGGGCCAACTCTTCTCATTGCCAAATGGTTTTGAGGTAGAGAGCTTGATGTCTTTATATACTAGACTTTGGGCCCATTTTATAAATCTAACAATAACTACAGTCCAAGCTCCAAAGAGATGGAACTATAATTCAATATCAATATCATCATAAAGTATTATTATCCTGAATAATATATGACAATATCTTACATTATAAGTATCCATTTGAAAGGCCAGCAATTCTAGCAATTGAACGTTTGACTGATGAAAGCTTTTTCCTGGAGCAAAATGAAAATTTCCAGCCACTTTATTAACCTCCAGAGATCCAAAGATATTGCATCCTTCACCTTCTTCATCTTTGATCCTTTGGATTAAACCTTCTCTTTTGCACTGAGTGCAACAGTTACAGTATATCAGAAACTTGCAACAATCCAAACATTAAAGAAATTTTCTTCAGTACAGAAGTTAGAAATATGCATGATTTCTACCTGTTGAATAAAGTTTCGGTTGTAATCTTAAAAGTCCAACAAGTGAATAAAAGTCCCTTGTGCTTAAAATCAGATATGCCTACTGCACAAAGCACACTGATAACTTTTTTATATCTAACTGCATAAAGGGTCTTATTATCATGGCCATAGCAGAGAACTTGCTTTCTTATGGTGTGCAGATTGCCTTGGGGGTGCAAGTATTGCCAACTTCTCACAACACATACACTCAATTGGGTTTTTTATAAAAAAAACCCACAAAATAGGCTAGCATGAGAAATTTGGGGGGAAATGCTTGCATGAGCTAATTAGATTTAACCCTACGGAAAATGCTAGGTAACTCGACAAAGGTTGTCTAGATTTGTCTGGACAAGCATTAGTGACTTGTACAATACAATCCATCAGTACATGATGAGTTGTATAGTACAATCCATCAATATATGATAAGTCGTACGGTACAACCCGTCAGTGCTTGTCTAGATAATCTAGACAACTTTTTTCTAATTATCTAGCACTACTCCCTACTAGTTATCATCCAAAGCAACAGCCCCCACATGTGAGCATGGCTATGTCTCCATACATTACAAATTGTACAATCAAAGTTCTCATACTTTCTCTCTTTACATTCATAGAGATAATCATATGTCAAATTGTAAGTATGTCCCAACCACAAACATTACCCTTTGCTAACAGCGATAAAATTTAGTTTTACTTCTTAGAACTGGAGCAAAGACGCTGAACATCTTGGGTTCTGTTCCACCTCAGGGTTAGTTTGTTGCTTTGTTTCTATAAAACCATTTTACCTCTTCTCCCAAGAATTATACACCAGCAAATCAGTGTTCACTTGGGTATAGTGGTAAGACATAACAATGTTCGACTTCACTAACCAACACATCCGCCTTCACAATACTACCATGGGTGATTGCTTTAGGGGGAAATTTCTTGAAAAATAGCACAGGTGTGGTCTCTTCAACTTAAGAACATGAATTCAAGTAAAAAAGAAGCCCTGAAGGCAGCCAAATTATGAAATTGATTCCGGAAGTTAGGTCTCTACCTAGTCTAACGCTAGCAACAACAAATACTGGCGGACTAAAAAATTGGGTTCAGCCATGGGATAGGGTTAAATTTAGTCAGGTCCAGTTCAATATCCATTTAGAATGTTTCAAGTTTCACCAACAACAGAAAAGGGAGGGAACTGAATCAAAATGTTTCATATTGTCAACCTGGTCAATCAAATCTGGATTTGCTACCCCCCAGCCTCTGTTTTTATATGCTTCACGAACTTCTTCACATGAATTACAACAATCCTCATCTGACTGCAAAAGAAAATGAAGGCACTGATTAAGAATATATAAAAAGAAGAAGTACAAGAACTACAATGAATAATTTAGTGGTCTATAGATCAAAAGCTAATATTTTAAACTTTTTTTAAAAAAAATTGTCCCAAAACAGTGTTATGCTGCCAAATCATTACATATCTATTTATAACATTGACACTGTGGCAGAGTTATCTTGGGCCAATATGTCAGGTTAAGGGCATTCTAGAGAATATATAATATAATAGTAGATTCTAGTAGCGCATGTGAGCACGTCATAGTTAGTTATTTTGTAGCGAAGGATAAGAGGTATGGTGTAGGATTAGCTTTATTTCTTTGCAAGTAATTTCTTCCTATAAATAGTTGTAATAGCTTTTACATTTACAAGTAATGAAATATATAAAAATGAGTAACATTTTCTCTCAACCCTATCTCCCTCCTTCTACCTTCTTCCTATTGAATTCTACCAGTCTCTCTCTCTCCTCCCAATTCTATTTTCTCTTATCTGTTGCTCGAAGACAGGGGCAAGTGTGGCCTGACAACTCGATATCAGAGCTCGATGAAGCCTGGCACCATCTTCTTCCTCCTCCCAAATTCCTTCATCCCGAACCTCTCTGTAATTCCTCTATTTCTGTAGAGAAAACAAAACCCAAATTTTGTTACTCTGTTTTTATTCAAACACCCAAAATCTTCATAACACCCCTAAAAACTCCATTGATTACTCAAATCCCATCATTTACAGCCCATACAACACCAAACGCAACTCAAACTATTAGAGTATATTATTATTATTACTTAATCATCAAGTATGCTTGGTGCCCACGCATACTTGGCCACTACTCAACTAGTAACCTATATATAAGGCTTTAGTACTCTTTGTAATAAAAAAAACAATTATTCAATACATCAATTTTATCTCTAACATGATATCAAAGCTAGGTTAATCTTGGCAATCAAATCAAAAATCCTTGCTTTCACCGCCGGCAGCACATAGCCGGCGACTGCCAACGACGGGCATTATTTATTTTTATTTTTTAACTTCATCTTAAAGAAAAAAAAAATTAGGTAGTTAGAGTTCAGTTTTAGTTTTTTTGTTGGAGCTGTAGTTTGAGTTTTGTCATGCGTTGTTAAAGTTGGTACTTCATTGCCCAGATTTGAGGTTTCTTTCCAAAGATGCAGGTTCCTTGTTGCATGTTATTTTTTTTTTCATAACAAGGGTAATACATTCAAAGCAGTTAATTTCTCGAGTTGAAATATGTAAATAGTTGATTGGAAAATAAGGATTGCATGGGGCTGAGATTTCAGGAAGGAATGTGTCCTTCGATTTTGTGGGAGGCTAGAGAGTGCTCCGTTATTCTAAGAAGGCAAGAAATACTTCGTAGTTGTTTTTGAAAGATAGAGAGTCCTTCACATTTGTTATAGGAGACAAGTATTTTCTGTTATTGCCGGCACATGATATCCTTGGAAAGTGGATGTGTGAAGTTATATACCGAGGGTGAATCTAACTTCGAACGTAAAAAAAAAATCAAACTTTTTTCTATGCAAATTGAAGACGGCCTCAATATTCGTAGTTCGTTTGAGTCTTTTATTTTTAAGATTATGTTATGTAACAAGTTGTAAGTCGTGATACAAGACTTCCAACTTAAGGGGGAGTATTAAAGTATATTATTATTAGACAAGAAGTCCTTCGTAGTAGATTTTGAGTTTTTTATTTTGTTATGTAACAAGTTATAAGTCGTGATATAAGACTTCCAATGTGAGGGGGAGTATTAGAGTATATTATTATTATTACTTGGTCACCAAGTATGCTTGGTGCCCACATACTTGGTGCCCACACATACTTGGCCACTACTAAACTACTAACCTATATATAAGGCTAAAGTACTCCTTGTAATAAAACAACAACTATGCAATACATCTATTTTATCTCTAATACAGACAATCAACAAAAACAACCCAGAAGCAAGCAAACACATGGATCAAAAGACCGAGCTAGTGATACTCTGTTTTCGTGCCGACATCTGCAACCGAGGATTATAATCACTCTCTATGATTATTACAAGTATAAACTTGTTACCCAGAACTCGTTTAAGTATAATTCACATAGCCCAAGCATTTTCAACTCTTAATTAGCCTGTTCTCTTAGTTTATTATCCAAAAATCCCAAAAATTTATTGTTTCGGCATTAAACTTTATTTCATATATTTTCTTAAAGGGTCTACAAGTTTTTCCCAATTTGAGCATAATTTCATCATAGTTACTCATCACAGATCATCTATATTGATTACAAACATTCCCACAAACAGTTTCTGCTCAATTTTAGTTTTAACCAAGTGTTAACACATTGTTGATACTTAGTTAATAAGTACTAATTTTGGTCATTTGTTAGCCTAGCTTCCTTTTTGTGCTCACTTACTCCATTAAACCTTGGTAAGCCAAGTACTAGTCAGGATTAAACTCCATTAAAATTCGAGCTCACAAATTGTTCTTGTAAGAGGTTCATTTCATACACAAGCATCAATCAAGCTCATTTACTCATAATATCAAGTAATGTTGACACTACTAGATAAAATTTACAATTCTAGTTCTTAATTGTTCTGGGAATTCTCTCCACTCCTATAAATAGTAAGTGATGGCAGGATCATCAAACTCCAACCCCAACCAACTATTACAACAGGACTTCATAAGCTATAGAGAGTACACAAATGAACAGTTAGTAACCATTAATGAAAAGATGGAATAGAATGAATGAACTGCTTAGACAAAGGGCTCCAGAGCAAGACTATTCATCGGTAATTAACCGGCCCGTACCGGACCGGACCTGTTACCGAATTCACCTAAAATTGGATACCGATACCGGTATATCGAACCCGTTAGCCGGTCCGGAACCGGTACGGTACCAGTTTTTACATACATTTATACCGATTGTCCTACAAGAGTTTCAGTTAGTTCTAATTCTAGGCTCTGTTCCTCATATTTTAGGAATGATGTCTTTTATACAAAATACAGAAAACTCACAAAATACATATACCAATTTAAAAACTTTAATCTACATACATCTATAACTACAAGAGATGTGACACTTTCAGCTTGATACATGTATTATTACAGTTAGACAATTCCACAAACACAACCTACAATTATCTTTGTAGCCTTTTCCCATTCATCAATTGCCAAAAAAAATTCTACAAAGATTCAAGACAATAGGGAATATAATGATAATACTTCAATTTTCCCTTACCCTGTACATGTTTGGTGTCAACTTTTCACTCTGAACTGCAACAGTGGGATATTATAATACCCAAAAATGAGGTACTAGAAATTACCATAAATGCTTATAAAATTCCCTCAAACAAAATTTACCCAAAGTCATACGACCATTAGCGATTTTCTGACAAAAAACACAAAATCTAAGTCAAATCTCTCTTAATTGGAAAGAGGTCATTAGCAATTGAAAATTAAGTAGAAATATAACTCAATAACAACTAATAGTGGATTCCATGACTTGAAATGGCCAAATCAAACACACTCACACTCACAGTCCATAAGAGGTCACATCATATTTGAAAATTGAAGCAGCTATTCCGCAAACCCCCAATTGATACAATAGGCGAGAGAGCTAGAGAGACAATCCGAGATGGAAAGGAATAATCGAGATGGAGAAGAACGGTGGCCGATAGGAGAGGATCGGAGCAGTCCGAGGTTGGGAGTCGAGACTTGGGAGCAATCAAGAATTTGAGATGGAGAGAAACTGAGAGATGGAGAGAGCGCAGATCTATTTGGGAATAAAGTGAATGATTGAAGTTTGAAAGTATTAATTTAACCGGTATAACCAACTCGGTCCGGTTTATACCGAACGAGCCAAACCACTTCCCGATATCGGTCCCGAATATCCGGTATATACCGGTTTCTTGTACCGATCCCGAACCAGTACCCATTTGTCCCGAACCGGTTCGGTAATCAAAAAAACCGAAAAAACCAAAATTTTTGCCCACCCCTACTCCAGAGTCTCATGAGAATTTTGAAAATCCATTTGGAGACAAGGACAGAGGAAAGAGGCCAATTCAAGAGGGCAACAAGGGCACCAAAGGATTTTTTAGAGACCCTGAACATGCTGAAAGGGAAAGGACCAAAAATCATGAGGAAGAGGATGACCCATGGAGGAAGAAAAACAACTGGGATAGTGAAGAAGGAGAAGATAGGGAGCTAAAACACCTTAAGTTGGTTTTCCCTTCATTTACTAAGGGTGATAGTAGAATTTGATATATATGGCATCCATTCCCATAAAAGGATTGTCATTGCTAGTATGCACCTACATGGACCCCCTAAATATTGGTACAAGGCATTTATCAGCAATAAGGAAGGGTTAACCTGGGGAGCCTTTGCTAGGGAATTCATCTGCAGATTTTCAGAAGCAGGGCTAGATAACATCTAAAGCTCCTCAAACAAGTAAGCACTGTCAATGCTAGCTATGATAACTTTGAAAGGCATAAAGACAGGCTGCTTGAGAAAATACCCCAACTGACTGAAGACTTCTTTGTGGGCAGCTTCATTGGGGGACTCAAGGATGAGATTAAAAAGAAACAGCCTACAACTATACAAAAACCAACACCTTGCCCCAAGTCCAACCAGGCCCACAAAAGGAGACTCCCACATCATCATACACCAAACCACCTCTTCTTACCTATCCTAAGAACAACTTCAACAAACCTAAACCTATCACTACTACTCGAAGGGATGAGAGGAAATCCCAAGGTTCATGTTTCTACTACAATGATAAATACACATATGGGCACCAATGTAAAAACCCCAAGTCTTTTATGATAGTTGGGGAAGACCATCTCAGCCTGGGAGATGATGAACCTCCTAAGTATGACGAAGAGCCTGCCCAAGAAATAAATGAAGAAAAAAAAAACTCTAAGAATGAAGATATAGAGATATCTATCAATGTTATTGAAGGACAGCCCAATCCTCAAACAATTATGATGACTGGTTATGTTGGGAGAAGAAAGCTCTCCATCCTCATAGATGGATGGAGGCAGCAACACAGAGAATGAAGTGCCCTTTGGAACCCACTCCTATGGCATTCTCTATGGCAGATGGGAGTAGATTAACCAGCAACTTGCAGTGCTCAGATTTTCAGTGGAAAAGGGGAGATTTCTACTTCAAGGATTCCATCAAAATCTTACCTCTGGGAGGCTGTGACATGGTCCTTGGGGTCCAATGGCTGAGGAAGCTAGGGCCTACTACCTTTAACTATGAAGACCTCACCGTCCAGTTTAAATATGGGGATGAAATGGGGCAGTTACAAGGAATGAGAGCCCATCCTCAAAATGATCAGTGCAAAAAATCTTATCCAGCACATCACAGAACAAGAGCATGGGTCTTTAGTAGTCTTACAAGCTGTAAAACCAGACCCAAATCCACCAGAGTCTCCCAATAAGCTAAGCCTGAGCTGCAACTCCATCACAACCACAGACCCTACAATACCCACAAAAATCCAAACACTTCTAAACACCTTCTCAGATATTTTTCAAAAACCTAAAGACATGCCTCCTAAAAGAGCCCTAGATCACAGAATACCCTTAAAACCCAATTCAGCTCCATTCTCTTTGAGGCCCTAACCAATGTTCATTTGACCAGAAGAATGAAGTTGAAAAACTTGTCTTGGAAACACTGCATCAGGAATTATAAGGCCCAGCCATAGCCCATATACTTCACCTATTCTATTAGTAAAGAAAAAGGATGGGAGCTGGAGATTTTGTGTAGATTACAGTCATCTTAACTCACTCACCATCAAAAACAAATACCCTATTCCACTCATTGATGAACTTTTAGATGAGTTAGGAAATGCTAAAGTCTTCACCAAGCTAGACTTGAGAGCTGGATATTATCAAGTAAGAATGGCTGAGCAGGACATTGAAAAAACTGCATTTAAGACACATCAAGGGCTATTTGAGTTCACTGTTATGCCCTTTGGGCTAACTAATGCCCCTGCCACTTTTCAGAACCTCGTGAACCAAATCTTCCAACTTCTTATCAGGAAGCATGTGTTAGTCATCTTTGATGACATTTTAATTTACTCCAAAGACATGAAGGAACACATGAAACATCTCCAAGAGGTATTCCAAATCATGAGGGACAATCAAGTTTATGTAAAACTCAGCAAATGTGCTTTTTCCAGACCTCAGATTGATTACCTAGGACCACAGTTGTCACGGCGCCAAGGAGGGACGCGGCGATAGTTGACCGCCAGGACGCCTAGGCGATAAGACGTCAGCCATGTGGACGTATGGAAACAAGTCGTTAACAATGTACACTTTATACATTATTTATTTTACTTCAAAAGTATATTGCATAATAAAATTTTATATACACTAAAACCCAAAACATAATAACTAACACTGTGAAAAAGTCTTCACTATCTACTGTCTAGTCATAGCTCAAGCAAAGTCATTAACTATGAAGTCATTTCCGTCTCCCTCACGAGCATTACTCTCATTCAAAGGAGTAGGGTCATGGGTTAGGCTAGGGTCATGGATTGAGTTACTTGGGTAATTGGAAAAGTCCACGAGTTATGATGAGTCATGGTCAAAAATGAGTTAAATCACTTAATTTGGGCCAGCTACCAATGTGTGAGCCTTGGCGGCTCGGCGTCTAAGGCGTTACCTTGCCCTTCTCCAATGCCAGGACGCCTAGTCGTTGCCTAGGCGACGCTATGACAACTATGCCTAGGACATGTTATATCTAGCTCAGGAGTGGCAATGGATCATTCCAAAATTCAAGATGTGTTAGATTGGCCTCAACCTAAAACTGTCACGAAGCTAAGATGTTTCTTGGGACTAACAAGGTACTACAGGAAGTTCATAAAGCAATGTGGATTCATTGCAAGACCTCTTACCAATCTAAAAAGAGCTCTCACCACTACTCCTTTACTAGCCCTACCAAAATTTAAAAAGACTTTTGAGGTTGAAACAAATGCCTCAGGGTTTGGAATTAGAGCAGTCCTAATGCAAGAAGGAAGACCCCTTGCCTATTTCAGCAAAGCTTTAGGACCAAGGGGACAGACTTATTCTACCTATGAGAAGGAACTAACGGCAGTAGCTGAAGCCATTAAAAAGTGGCCCTCCTATTTGGGACAAAGGCAATTCATTATAAGAACAGACCACCAGTCCTTAAAATACTTCCTAGAGCAGAAAGTAGTGTCTTGTTTACAACAGAGGTGGATGAGCAAGCTACTGGGATATGATTATGTCATAAGGTATAAGAAGGGAAAGGAAAATACAGCAACTATCAGTCTATCTAGAAAACATGAAGAGGCTACAACCAGTTGCATCATCCATGAGGACATGGATCCTTCGGAGGAAGGGAATGTCAGGTTAAAGGCATTCTAGAGAATATAGAATATAATAGTAGATTCTAGTAGCAATGAAGTGCATGTGAGCACATGTCATAGTTAGTTATTTTGCAGTGAAGGATAAGAGGTATGGTGTAGGATTAGCTTTATTTCTTCGCAAGTAATCTCTTCCTATAAATAGTTGTAATAGCTTTTACATTTACAAGTAATGAAATATATGAAAATAAGTAGCATTTGCTCTCAACCCTATCTCCCTCCTACCTCCCTCTTACTGAATTCTATCAGTCTCCTCTCTTTCTCCTCCCAATTCTCTCTTCCCTTATCTGCTGCTAGAAGTCAGGGCCACCCTGACACAATAATATTTAGCAGGGAGGGTCTAATTCTTGAACCCATCACTAATATTTTAAATATTCCACCAAATTAACAGCTGAATTTATTACTATTTCATTACTATATTACTTTCCAAAATTTATACCAAGTTGAAGATAAATTAAGAGAATATACCAGTTATGAAACAACATTATATTGATCTAGCATATCAAAAAAAGAGGAAAGAATGCAATATTTGTAACATGAGTACAGGAGGAAAATATCAGTGTTCCATATAGGTTAATATTAAGAAGGAATTTTATTCACCCCTTGAAGGGGGGGTAGAGGAAATGGTGAAAAAAAGTTGAAAAGTAAGGATAACCATTGCTGCACCAAAGCATGAACCACAATATGTCTCGTTGTGCGCAAGCCTGCCACCATGTCTCTGCAAAGGCATCTCGACCTGCATTAAATCAATATAAACAAAAGGGGAAAAATAGAGGTTGTAAGTGCACTCATAAGCAAATTGAGAAGGAAGTGGAACTCTAAAAACAATTCATTATCATAAACAAATATGCACCACAGACTTAAAATTCCAGTTTCAACAAAAAATATTCCCAAGAATAATTGGCGCTGAAAATAAAATTAAGGAAAGACACATTGGAGGTTAAGGTATACAATATTCCCCAACTCATGGAAGAAAGATGTCTATTATCTTCAAGCTTCAGCGAGAGTTATTCCTGACATAAATGAAACCCAAAGAGAACAGTGCAGAAAGTTTAGCAGGAGCAGGAATCAATTTGAGTCAAATGATGCATCATAGCTGAACGCAAGCAAACAATAATTCACAATTCTAGTGTGAGGCACATGCCTAAGAAGTTCTGCACATTATATGTGCAAGCTGTCAAGCATTCACCTAGCCAAGATTAGCCCTCACTGTAATCAGGCGACTGTCTGCAAAGTCCCACATTTTCCTCTTAAAAGGATCACTGAAATACCATGTTCCCATTGTAGCACATGTCAACCAAAAGGGTTGTGCATAAGTGGCCAAAGACTTCCCTACACATGTTTGAGTGCATTCAAAAGCCAATGGAAATAAACAAGCAAACACAAACAACCAGGAAACAAGGATGTTCTGAAAATCTTCAACGTTATCAACTGATAACCTATAGGATGCATTTTTTCTTTATAGTATCTTAGCTTCTTCAAAATTGTAAGGGTGATTAGTTTTTTGTTGTACTAATATGAGCTATTTGTCCATTATAGAATAATAGTGTTTGTGTGTGTTTGTGTCTATATATATTTGGTAACTGAAGGAATACATAGTTGTATGTGTCTTGATCATGTGATTATTTGACTTGCAGTAAAAGCCTAACATCATAAATTGAACGTTTGGTGCTCATTGTTTTTTGTGCTTGGAGTTTGAGGTGAGGATGCGCAGCTCAGCTTATAGCCTATCAAGTATATTGATTGTATAGCAATAATATATAATATCTAAACAAACTGAAAGAATCGAACATGGTAATTTAGTGTTGCAAATCATGTTGCAGCATGCCATTGGTTGAAAATGCAACACCAGAACTTGCTTGAGACATCAAGCATAACTCAAAGCACAGAAACTTCTGATTGTTTCTCCTACAATACAAAACCAACTTGCCAACGCACAACCTGAGTCACCATCCCATGCCACAACAAAAGTCACCCCACATTAAATCGTGAGAGACGATTTGCTTCTGCCAAGCCACCCAAGCATCCTGTCCAGAAGCTGCACTAAAGCATATGCCACACTACCTAGACCTTTTTATAAGGTCAACATAAATACCACAGTTCATAACCAAATCCAGAAAACTGAACCATGCACAACTAATACAAAATATATATATGACAAATTTAAGGAAATGTACAAACACAAGCATAATGCTAACCTTAGGGGCGCCAATGCCATCTGACCTAACTTGTATTACATTACCATCTAAATCGATTCTCTTCTTGTTTATATCATGTCTCTGCAAGTTTAATAAAGATGGGCTACAAATCAGTAACAGCAAATGATGAGCCAGCAAGACAAACTATGTTAGAGGCAACTTAAGGAGTTGAGTGAATATAGATAAACAAGCACACTCCACTGAATCACATACTATGTCAAGATGTTGTTCTCCACTGATATCCATTGCATCAAGACTGAGCAACGAACATGGAATGGCAGGAAAAGTGACATCAAACTGCATTGTTTAAGCAAAAAGAGAACATAGATCAGTAAACATATAGATGGATTATGATGCATACAAGTTGGAAATCAAAATTAATATCTCGTGTTAATATTTCATGAATGGAAAATATCCTCCCACCTGTCATAATTTTGTGAGTGGGATACAGAATTAAACTCCTTCCTCCATAAAATCCATGCTGAAAACATATTCATACATTGAACTTCTATATTCTCAATATATCTGTATATTATATTTTTGAACTATATTAAAGACTTAAATAAATTGAAAATGAAATGCATAAATTTGTTTCAAGATGCTTTAAAATCCCATGGCGTACACAACCAATAGAAGAAGACATTCTTTGCGAGACAGAAGTAATAAGAAAGAAAATACTATCTTACTCATATGACCAAATTAAATGTCAAGAGTTTGCACAGTACAAACGCCCAGAGAAAGCTACATATCTGAGATTTTTTAATGGGTGAATTGCCAACAAATTTAAGTTCGATAATAATTAGACAAGGAGCTAACTGACATCTCCGCAGAGAAACAGCAATCTTACATTGATATGTAGTTTTTCCCCCCTTGAAGTATCTACTACAAGCTTTGTGTCAGTTACTGTGTGGAGGTATAACCCTGCAATCAGAGAGATGTAAAAGCAAAACTATGAATACAGAATCAGAAGCATATATGTAGCAAAAAGTTGTGATTAATCATCATAGAAAAAAAAAACTGCTTTACTTGAAATATATACGTTAATATATTATTCGAAGTGATGAAAAACTGCCGGCAACTTCATGTCATGGAAACAGTTGCAGCATCAAGGTTGGATTTTGAATTTTTGAAACACATCATGAGGCCACCTTCTGTGGTTATCATATCTCTTATTTTCCCCTCCCCTCATTGCTAGTTAATTTTCTCAACATAATAGTTCAGAGGGTAACTGTCTTCTATTGTCTATTTCTATTAGACGAATGTTACAGTAAACCTGCGTTTAAAACAATGAGATAGAAAGCAACGGGCGAGGGATCAATGGTTGGACAACGCAAAACTAGAAAGACATTTTCTTGGATTAAAGAACAGATTACCCAATCCATTTCCGCATATAATGGTTCAAAATTTAACTGCCTTCTAGTGTTCATTTCTATTAGGGAAAAAAATCATTAATCCTCTATTTTCTTCATTACTTATTACCAATTTTTTCAATTAGAAAATGTCAACAAGCTTAGATTTTGATTAGCAACTAAACAATAAAACTGAATTATTACCCAGAATTATTATGTCGTTAAGAATATAATTGTCAAAAGACCAAGCACACCAGCAAGATCATGCAAAATAAGTAGAAATGGAAGTGGGTCTGGAGAGAGAGATACTTACTGAACTCGGATAAAAAGAGTAAGAGCATGAATGTGGAGGAAACAAGCGTGATTAGGCCACCAGAGACCGTACGCTTATAGAAATCTTCATTAATTTTAGGGTAAGCGTCCAACTTCCGAACCCTATCCATTACTTTGTCCATTTTCCCACCAATTCTACACGATCAAAACTCAGAATCGTAATTCTTAATTTGAAATAACTTAAAAAATCATACGTAAAACAGAGAGAATCTCTCTCCCGTTTCTCTCTCACATTCTAAACATAATGGTGTGTGTTTCTCTCTCTAACAAAAGCATCGCCGGCGCCGGAGAACAATACTAGGCTGAATTTTGAGCTGTTTTAATCGAAGGGAATGATTTTGCTCTGTTTTTAACCATGATTAATTTGGTTTGGATTTATTCCAACACTCGTTAGAATGAGTCAATAGAATCTTTTTCCAATAGTTTTTTTTTAATAAATAATTTATCTCTTTGTGGCTAATTTTTTTTATATTTTATATAGACACACACATATATATATATATATATATATATATATCAATAATTATAGTATGTAGGAAGGATCTTATCACAATAATTTTATAATTTTATCGAATCATTTGAACCAATCATTATAGATTCTCCATTTTTTTATACAAATATATATAATGATTGGATATATACATGCATGCATGTATAACATAATTTAAAAATTATTTGTGAAAATTAATAGACCTATTAAATATTATTTACTATTTTCAAATTTATTTATGCATATATAAATATTTTCGTATAATATATAAATTTTAAAAATATAAATTTTCCAAAAAGTATGTGTCTTGCATGGGTTAATAATCGTATAACTTAATCCCGTGAAATCCTTTCATATAAACATTTTAAGAATCTAACTACACGAATGCAAATATACTAATGTATAAATTTTTATTTGACATTGTGGATCATGTTAAATTATTAATAATTAGAGAATTGATATTTCCACAAGTAAATTTGATAGTTCCACAAGTTTCTTTAAGTAAGGTTCACCCTCGCGTGAGAGAGAGTATTTTGTAGAACTAACACTTTCACTTGTGAAAATATCAATTCTCAATAATTAACATACATATATTTTCAGTAGCTCGTATTATATAGTTGACATACGTTACTAATTCAAAGAAATATGTGCATGTTTCCTTTAAATATAAAAATATCCCCTCAAGTATGAAAAGCAGACAAATTAAGCAAACATGGCTAGTCAAATACAAGATTTTGAGCTGTAGAGATTAATTATAAATTTCACATCATCTATAGGAGGGGTTTGATGATGAGTTTTCTCTCTGTTTTTTTAGTTTTGGTGAAAAAATAGAAGAAGAGAACTAATTTTTTCACATTCATCGCTAAATGCTGCAATTAAATTTGCTTTTTTTCTAAATTCTTATTATTAGGTTAACGAAATAGTGGTAATATCTATGAGAAATACTAGGGAATAACTATATGCATATTTATAGATTTAGGAAATTAGGGTAAAAGAGTTTAATTTGAACCCCTCCGGATCAAGAAACAAATTCATCACATACATTAATTACCTTTTTTTGTTTGTTTGTTTATTTTAAAGTCTCATTTTTTGGGAATACAATAATTTCATAATCAAGTACACTATTCATTATTATAATATCATCATTCGTTATTATAATATCAAAAACCAATCAAAACTCACTTGAAGAGGAAGAAATAAACTCGCAAACATAAAAAACAAATCAAACCTCACACAAGCCTCAAGAGAAAACAAATCTTCACATAAAGGAAGAAATAAAGTCACCCAAAATAAGAATCGAATTTAAGACATAAAGGTCACATCATCTCATTTTTAACTACTAAACTAAGATCTCGTCAACCATTAATTATTTGATTGCCAATATACCTTATAGATAGGTAGATATTTTTTTTATTTTGTTTAACTTCTAGTTTGAGCTTGGTTTCTTAATTTCAATAAAAAGAATTTTTAAAACTTATACTACATTTGGATTGAGAGAATGAAATATATGAATAAATGAAATAAAAAATAGTGTGTTTTATGATTATTTTGGAGGATAAACCCCATTCAAGTGGAATGAAAATTTATTTCATTCATTTATTTTTTTATTCCATTTGAATAAGGTGGAATAAAATATATTCTAATCGAATGGATATATGTGATAATTTTGTCATTATACGATAACGCCCACCACCATCAATAACTAAACATATACTTAAAACACCTTAAAATTATTTTATTTCGTCATTTTATTTCTTCAATCCAAACGCAACCTTAAATTATATAATATTTTCGCATGTATTAAAACGCGGATCATCTTTGTAATATAGTGTCAAGGTATATGTTAAGGTTATAGATATGACTCGTTTTTATATGTAATTTGATTTTTGTTGTCATATTTTTGGACATAAATACAAGCACACAAATCTACATACATATATTTATACAGTTATATATACACACACACACATATATAACTGTTATTGAATAATAAATTTGTCATTTCACAAAAAAGAATGACGATTATAAAAATTTACTATTTTATTACTTAAAGTTATATATTTTTGAGTTATTGCAACATTCAATTTGATCACAAACTACTAGCATTTGTAACATTAGTGCGTATGGATTTTCAAATGCATTAAATTATTTTTTATACGTTGTATTGTTAAATACATAAATTATGTATGAAATAAGTTGTTGAAAAATAATATATCTTACAACTTTTGATGTCTGACTTTTTTGTTACGAATTATAATTGAGTAGATCAATCTTATAAATCCTGCTCAATTTTATATATTAATATAAGTTGCAATCGTGATTCGACATAAAAGTTTCGCAATAAATAACAAATCTCTAGGTTATTCCCAACAAACAAAATCTCAAATACATTTGACTTCTAAATGTTCAAATGTAACCAAACATACTTGGTGATTGCAAGTTTATATTTCCAAAGTGAGATTGTTATGGCCTTAGTTGACTTTGTATTGTTATTAATTTATATGTAAATATGATATTGTCAAAGTTTTATTTAATAGTTAAAATATGTATAAAAAAAATATATTGTAGACATATGATAGTTATAATAAGAAAAAAATAAAAAAATGTGCAAGCTCGAATTTGTTAATTTAAAAAATAAATATACTAATGCATTCCAAAGTGGTAATTTTTAATATGGCCAAGAAAAATAAAATAGAATATCAAAATTTTCTTATAAAAAAACATCAGTTTCAAAATAAAGCCTATATATACAAACAAATCTATGTATGTAAATCTGTTTCTAGATTTGGTTGCGCATTTTTAGTTTCAGAGCAATGAGCTTAACACTTCTACAGGGCTACTCATCCGCCGAAGAGGAAGAACCACCGTACCAAAAGTCCTCCGACGATGATACCGACGACGATTCAGACCACATCTCAGATAAGCCTTTAGTCGCCGGCAAGCCCTTATTCGAACCCCCAAATCCCTCATCCTCCTCTTCGTCGCTTCCTTCAGCATTCGCCGTATTCTCCGAAGTAACTCTCTCATATTTATATTTAATTATTGAATTCCGTTTGGTTTTCAATTGGAACTTACTTTTTGAATTGTTCTGTTTTGGGAAATTTTTGGAGATTGCAGGACCGCCGCAGTTTCTGAATAAATGTGTTGAAGGGCCGACGTCAGCGGCGATTGAAAATGATGGGCAGCGGTGGCGGCATGGTCGCCGGAGAAACCGCAGAGAGAAAAGCGATTTGCCTGCAGGTAATTTTTTTTTGGGATAATCTGCTTTACTTCTGTTGTGTAATTATTATTTTAATTTACAAGCGTAGAACTATACATTTGTACTTCATACGAACACTTTATGTTGATTGTGCGGGAGCAGGGCAGGTTTTTGATGATGTTCCCAATATGATAACCACTACTATCACTTAAACAACTTATTATACATATCATGTAATTCCTGATCTGTGATAATGCTTGAATAATACTTATTATGCCACAGCCTGAAAGTTCAATTTGCTGGTGGTTGAGAAAGCATTTGATTATGTAATGCTTGCTTGGTTTGACACGTAAAAGAGATTTGGATTTGAGGTAAAGCAAGGTAGTCACGGGAATGCACCTTGAGTGTTAGGCTTTCTGACCATCACAAGCGTGAAGCTTGAGGCTGTCTTCCCTAGTATGAAGGAGTTGAAAGAAGGTGACACACTCCTTCCATTTTTCTTCATCTTAGTTATGGATACACTAAGCAGGTTTTAAAGGTGGTATGGTTAGGGTCTAGGGGTCTATGGTTGGCTATAAGGGGTTCACATCTCATTAGAGATGGTACATACATACTGGCTTAAAATAAACATGCTCAAGATCTATAGAGTTCCAGTGGTAGAACAGGGCGATAGTGTTCCCCCTGAAGCATACATGGGTTGTTATGGGTGCTCTGTTTTACTCATTTTGGGTCATCTATCCAGAGTTGGTGCTTAATGAAGCTTGCAGGATAGTGGATAGGGGATACCATTGATGATCTTTGATGTTTGTAGGATGAAAGAAGCAATACTTGTCAAAATGAAATGGTTGACACTTATGAAGAGAAGCTTCTCAAGACTACCAAGTACCAACATATTTCATATCTATTTCTGCTTATCCTTGCATTAGTGGAGCTGGGGCAGAAGAGGTACACAGGGATGTGTTCTTATGATGGAGAGAAAAGGATTGGAAGTAAAAAGCGGAGCATCTCTTTTAGCCTTTGTAAGGTCCAAGTGGGTTGTGCAGATATTATGTTAGGGGAGGATAAATAGTTGAGAGAGCTCGTAAAATGCAAGTATAGAAATGACACATTTTGGGTGGACAAGTCAAGAGGTGAGAAGAACATCGAATTGTGTGGTTTTAAGATGGGAATAGTTATTGGAAGTTGATATATGTGCTTTAAGTAGCAAAATTTCAATTTGCATTTATGTATTCATGTTGTTTATCAATATATTTGAAGTTAGGAGGTGCCAATATTGTAAAGCTGAGGTTGAAATTTTGGATTTAGGACAGGTCTAGGATTGGGACCTGCAATCAGTGTATGCTTTTATGTGGATGCTTTAGGTTAACTTGAGGTCTTCTGAGGAAGACATGATGAGATGTGGCTGGTATATGACTGGAATATTCTTCGAGCAGTCTGTTACTTAAAAGTCTTCTCTTTATGCATCTATTACTCTTTCTCAATTGTTGGGGAGTAATGGCTCTCTCAAGGGTCGTAGGCCCAACTGCGGTGGTCATTTGTTTTAACTTTTTAATAGATATCTAGGTGAGCAGTGGCCCCTCGCAATGTGTTGGGTCGAAAAACCTACATATTCACTGGATAATGATTTTGGGATTTAACTGTGGGTTGTGATTCGACTAGACTTAAGAAATAAAGAATGTGATAGATTTTAGGTTTGGACATCTTTATTGTAGAAATTGGGTTTAATATATAAGATCAAGTTTGATTAGTTTTTTTGATTGCAGAATGGTTGAGTACCATATTTGGAGACTACTTTGATGTGTAAGTTACGACCTTGAAAATTTTAGTTTTTTTTTGGATAACGGGCAAGTTAGAAAAATGAGAGTTGTATTGGTTACGCTATCGTGAATCTAAGATTTTGGTAATCATTCTATGATACGAGATTGAAAAGCTTGCTTAATTTGATGTTCAGATGGATATAGAATATGAAAGTGTCAAACGGGTTTCTCATAGTATTTTAACTTGAGGACAAGGATTGGGTGATGTACTAGGTAGTTTAGATGAAGACTGGGGCTTTTGGAACATTATTTAGATATGGACCGAGTGTTAGAGCTTGTTTGTAATTAACCTTAAGAACTGTCAATTTGGAGGACCAAATTTTTTTAAGAAGGGAAGAATGTAATACCCCAAAATATTTTATAAATAAAGTTGAAGTCTTTTTTTAAAAAAAAGATATTATTTTGAATCTTTATTGTGCCTAATCTTTTAGTTATAAAAATAAATTTTATAAGTAACTGAATAAGAGAATTATATTGAAAGTGAAACTTTTATCCTATAAGAACTCTATTTAAATGCAAAAGAAGTAGAAGAGATAGTTTTATATATTATTATAATGTGATAGGAGTCTACAATTCTAATTAGAGAAAATTGGATGGAGATAAGATCCGCCAATAGCTTGAGAGGAAGTCAAAAGAAAAAGAATAACAAGGAGAACAAGCTGTCCGGAGGGAAACAAAAAGATCAACTTTTGTTATTGTAAGTATAAACTTTAATAATTTGATTTAGTCAGTATTATATTTGTTGTTTATAGCATTCTGATGGTGAATAAGTCAAACTATTAAAGATTCATAGTTAATGAAAGAGAGAGAATCTAATATTTTGATAATATAGTCATTGAATAAGTCAAACTATTAAAGATTCATAGTTAATGAAAGAGAGAGAATCTAATATTTTGATAAAAGTTATTGATATGTAATATAGTCATTCTTATTTTACATCTAATAATATGTATTTATATATAAGTTTTTTTTTAAAGAAAATATATGATGTTACGAATATATTTAATAGAAAGAAGGCTATATCGTAGTATAAAAATTAGTGTGTTAACGTTTATAATATCATATAAAAATTATGTTTCAAATAAATTTAAAACTATTATTAGGATTTTATGACTTTAATTAAATTTAAATATTAGCTAAGGTGGATGATTAAGGTAGCATAGGTTGGAGTTTAAGAATGATTTGGTGTATTTGTTTGGCTTATTAATTACCGTGGAACGATCGTTGTAGGTGGTGATTAAGATTGTGTGTTTGAGATCATTGGAAAATTGAGGTTAAGCTTATTCGGGTTCAAGTGTACTGTAAGTGGCTTTCCGAATTATTTAGTGTTTTTAAATTATTGTTTACTTTTATGTATGCCTTAGTAATTACTCGGATGCCTAAATGTACTGTTTCTAAATTTGTTTAAGGCTTCTATTTAAATTAAAATGTTATGTTCTTCTATTTCAAATTTCGGATCAAGTATTTATTTTTAAACTGTGAAATGGGATTATATGATTTTGAATTGTGAAATAAGTATAGTTTTGAATATCGATGAGATTGTGAAACATTTTGAAATCCTCAGTCCGACTATGTATAGAACCTGTTAGTGTTTACGTTTAGTCCCTTCCGGCGACGCTTTGTGACTCTGATCGTCACTTCGGCAGGTATTTTCTTCTTTTTTTTTTCTTTCCTGTTTCTGCTTTGCTGCTCTGTTGCTCTGCTGCTCCTTTTTTTTAGTGCCGACTGCCGAGTGCTATATATGATATATCTGTGCGAGTTATGTACTTATGTTTACTGTTTAGCTTTTTTTTTGTTTCCCTTATCATTCATTTCTATCGACTGCTTGTTATGTATATATATATTATATAAACTTATCCTTTCTGATTGTTATATATATACTTATGAGTCTGTTGGTTATATATAAATTTATATATGTTTGTCTTATATTTTTTATTTAATTGTATTACTAAGTATTTACATAATTGTGTTTTTAATGTTATTCCATAGTGTTATGTTTTGGGTTTTAATGTATATGAAATTTTATTGCCAATATACTTGTTAAGTCAAATAAATAATATATAAATTATACATTGTAAACGACTTGTCGCCATACAAATGCCATGGCGGTTGCCTTGGCGTCCTCGCAGCCGGCTATCGCCATGACTCGCCAGGGCGCCGTGACAACTATGGTTGGGCTTCATCGCTCACCCCCTTATATAAATTTTTACAGGTTACATCATTGTTAGCTGAGCACTTGTTTAACATAGAGACATAACTCTTAGTTTTGGGGAGACATAACTCCATAGTGTTATACACTTTGGATAGCTGGAGTTTAGTTTAACATGTTTATTTCTTTTAGTCCTTGAATTTTTGATAAAACTCTTAGTTTTGGGGAGTTGTGTCTCTATTTTACGAATCTAGTATTTAGTTGTTATTCATTTGAATTGGTTTTGAAAGATGGTTATTGTTGGGTTTTAATTTAGGATTACTGTCGAGTTGTTATTGTTTGGGCTGCACGCTATTGATATTGTTGCCATGCGGGCCCTTTGGGCCGGCTTGCGGCGTGTAGCACTTCGGGCCTGTAGCGGGTTCGGGGTGTTACATTTTTCCCCTCTCCGTTGAAACTTAAAATAGAATCGAAGACCTCAAATATATTTCAAGTACTTGAGCAATACTTTTTATCAAAAAAAATAAAAGCACTTGAGCAATACTAGCCATGTCGAATATAGATAGTCATGTGAAAAGGTAACCACTTTTTTTTGTCTCTAAAACAAAATTCAACTTGCTGTTACAATGTGATGTTTCCTTGACAAAAGGCATCCCTTTGGAGTTGGAGATTGAACTGCATCAGGAAAAAGAACTAGTGGAGATGGTATGTTTCCCGCTTTTTCTTATGTGGACAGTGTGGAGGGAGAGTGGGAGATTTCTTCAGGAGTGTCCCCCTTCATAAGCCAAAAGTTTAAAGTTAAAGTTTATTTTGACCAGTTAATTTTTCATTTAAGACCAATGAAAGGATCCATATTGTTGTTGATTTGTTTGGAGTATGTTCTATGTTGAGCCTTGTATTATTTTTATGGAGATTCTTTTTTTTTGGTACCCTTCGTGTACATGGTATGCCCATGTCTTTTTTCTTCTAATACATATTGCTTATGTAAAAGAATAATCTCGTTAACACACCCTTTGTTTGGAATCTAAAGTTGGACGAGGTTTCTATAATGGTTGAGGCTATTGAGGCTCATTGGATGTCGTGTAAATGGCATTCTCAGAATAAAACATGAGTAGCTTCAACCAAATCAGAATCATAAATATCAAAACACTGTGGTGATCAACCACCATTACGACTCACGTCCTAATACTGCTTTTTAACTAAAACCATTTTCATGCACAAAATTTATCATCAAGAGTAGACACATTGGGGCTATATTTAGCTACTTTGCAGCTTCGTCATTATTTTTATGCAGTTGTTGGCTTGTTGTACAGAAGAAAGGATATATTAACTTAAGCTTAACTTCTATTAATTTACATTACATAGTATTACAAGAGATGGAGAGGAAAGTAAATCTTAAGCTCCTTAACCTTGGAAGGTCATTTAACACCGCTGGGTCTGTTTGGGGACTCACCAACCAAGGTTGAAAATTACTCACCTACTCAAGCAACAGTACCCTTATGCATGAATCTACATAGTAGTGAACGTAGGTTGGGACTCACTGACAAGATGACCATATTGGAGCTCATGATGGTTCTCCCTTAACACATTACAAATTCAGTGTTCCTCTATTTTTTATAACTCATATCCAGAGTAGTGATCTAAAGAAAATCAGCTATTATGGAAAGAAGTCAAAACGAGCTGCTAGAAGCTAAAGTACATTAGTAAGTCAAAAACTAGCTGATAGATAGCAAAGTCCATTAGTACTGGTTTGCTCTTTGTGCCGCATAAGTGGCTGCACTTGAGTTCTTTGGCAGTATTTATTTTAGCTGACTAGTGGACTATTTATCATCTTTTTGTAGTTCTCTTAACATCTTTATGTTGTCTATTAGGCTCAATTTCATTTGTCCTCTGATTAAAAGATTATATGACTAAAATTGCTTTTGTGCTATTTATAGGAGCAGTAGTGGAGGCCAAAGCTCAACTAGTTGGAATCCATGAGAGAGTAAGAAGCGATGCAGAGGGTAGCCTTTCTCACGCCTCATCAACTAAGACGAGTGATTCTTTGAGCACAACACAAGGAGTTAAGCGTGTGGCAACAGCAACCAATCCAAATGCAGAAGATGCAGCTGAGCTTTTGAGGTACAAAACTTTTGTTCTTATCATGGACCCAAACCAAGAGTCCTAATAATCCCTGTTGAGAGGCCGGAAGTTATTTGCTTTTGTTGCAGATGACAAGCCTTAGGATACATATGGTATAAAATGAATATCCAATTGTCTAAATTGGAATTTTTTTCTCATTGAATAAATTTTATCTTCTCTCCTTTCTTTCCAAATAGGATAGAAAGAAATGAGAACATCTTCATTTCTTTCCTCATTAAAACTCACAAGCAACACAAATGGAGAGAGTGAGATCTTTTCTTCCCTCTTATCTTTTTTTCTGTCCAAAATTAAACACCTTAGCATATGAAATATTTGCACTTCAATTTTTAGTGTCATTTTTCAGATTCATCAATCCAGATGTACCAAGTTACCAACCTTAAGTTGTGTAATATAAGCTTATCTAGTTTAAACTTTTTGCCTCTTACATTTGGACTACTTGCTGTGAATAATCTCGTCCTGTCTTGGACTCTTTAAGCCTTCTCTACAAATGGCATAAACAATCACGTAGTTTCCATTGGTGCTCTCTCTCTCTCTCTCTTCTCTCATATACCTAAGAGAAATGCACAGAAATGTAAGTTATCATTGACTTGTGTATATTGACTGCATGTTTATGTGTCTTACTTTAACTTGTAATTGTTTTGTTTATAGGATGTGCCTGCAATGTGGAGTGCCTAAAACATACTCCAATGCTCGAGGGATGATCTGTCCGCTATGTGGGGATCGCCCTCCGGCAGAAACAGATAAAGAGTCTAAGAAGAAGGGCTCACTTATTAAAGACAAGGAGAAGAATAAACGGATGAAAGGACAGTCATCACATGCTACATGGAAGAGTGAGACAGAGATGCAGCTCCGGCAGCAGTTTGATTAGCAGCATTGGCATGTATTATTTTAGTGACTACAGTGGCTACTGTCTAGTAACATGTATAATTTGGTTTGCCCTCTCTTTTTTATTAGCTTACATGACGTAGAGTTTCATAATCAAATTGAGGACTTTATGTTGTTTGTCAGCTTTTAGCATTTCAGTGCGTAGAAATTAAAATTCATGAGGGTTTGTATTTGACATTATCATGGTTGAGCTTGTTTTTATTATTTGTGGGTTTGCTCACTTTGCCGTTCAGCATCTATAGGCATGACCTTAGGGGTAAATACAACATGGGAGAAAAATTTGCTTAGCAACTTTTCAGGTGGATTCTTACCTGGTGGGACTGAATTAAAAAATCAAACAAAAAGAGAGTAGTATTTTAAAAAGACTGATAGCTCTTAATGCCAAAAACTCAGAAATTTGATAATATACTTGCTCAGATAATTATTATAAGCATGCCTGTGAAGAAAATTGAAACAATATGTTGCCTTTTCAAATGAAATATTGTCAAGTTTTGGAGAAATTCTTTCACTATAGGCTGGAGGAATTGCTTAACTATGAGTGCAGTGATAATGTAAAGATGGACGAGAGAGAGATAGATAGAGAGAGAGAGAGAGAAAGTAGATGAAAATATGACATTTGAGATGAATCTTTAAAAGCTTATAGACCTGCAGAAGACAATGTCACAAAAATGTTGCAAAAGTGTCTGCATCTAACACAGATGAAACACAATTTGATTCCTGTTCGGCAATGACTTATAAATTAAAATACAAAATGATTTATACATAAATTAAAATACAAAATAATTTATAAGTTATATTATATTGTAACATATCAATAAAATTGTTTGACACCATTTTAACTTATAAGTCTAAAATTAATTTAAAACAAGCTACAAGGGTATTTTGACTAAAATGACTTACAAGATTAAATAAATTGTAAAGATTACTAAATAAGGGCAAACAAGTCTCTACATTTGGTTGAACTTGTATGAATTTGTTACTTCTTAAAGTAACTTATAAATTAGAAAAATAAGTCACATAAGCGCGCTTAAATAGTAAAAACTACTTATAAGTTGGTTTGTAAGTCGCTCTCGAACAGGCCTATTATTAATCCATACTCATAACAACTTGGACGATTATAATTCTGAGATGTCTCATAAATTTTCTGAAAATACTGGGGAAAGACGAACAGATAAATATAGCTTACCATGGGAACTGATACAAGAATATATACCACCATGTATTAAATTACAAATGAACTTGGACTAAATATCCAAAATAAGGAGCCTAACCTAGTAGTACCTATCTCAGCGCTTATGGCATCGCATACATAACCATACACAGTTAAAAACTTTGATTTTAACTCTCTATTAATCATCAACCTTTCTATCTGTTTCCGCCGCAGATTCTTCATGACATAATAATTTCTCAACCATAACGGGAGTACCACTGACAGACCCAGGAATCTGTAATTCACAATTGGGGAGACATCATAAGGGGCCATCTAGTAATGAATTCTATGGAAACTTCATCAAACAAAAGACGTAGAAGCTTACCATGGATTGCGACTTAAGAGACAAAGCATTAGGAGAAGGCATAATAGATGTGTCTGACGGCCTGTGGAACAATAAGTGTGCTATAGTCCGATCTATAGGATTTGTATCCGTTTCAATATCCATAAATCCAGAACACCTGATATAAAATCATAAGCAAATTTAGATGGCATGAGTTATAGTTACAACATAACTAAATAGAGAAAGACTACACAAATTATAACAGTTTGTAGCGATTAGCGCAATGAATGGTCATCACACACCCATGTAAAGGACACATTCTGCAACAAGAAAATATATCTGTAATTTTCCACTTAACTAGAAATTTTCTTTTTGTTTCAATAAAGAAAGGTCCCCAAAATTTTGAATTTTTGGGGGAAGGGGGGTTGGGGCAGATGTTGATGGAAGGTTCCCTCAATATCTTTTTTGCAGTTGTCCCCCCACCAGTAAACTACCACATACAAGTAATTGAGATTTTCAAAATTATTTAATTTTCTTTGTGCTCCAATTAATTAGATTGCACCCCGAATTGTTAGAGACTTCAATATCTTTTCCATGTGGACCAACTTGTATAGTGCAAATAGTCAAGGATTGCAAGCAAATTCATAGATATCCTTTTGCGTCGCGTAAGCATACAACACTAGAAATTAATCAAAACCTTACCTTTTTGGAGTTAATGTTTGACTCTGCCACAAGACCGTGTGTTTCAACTCACAAGCATCACAACAATTTTCCTAGACATATTACAATACTTTGTGGGATCTTCCATCAAATGTCAAGGTATATACAGTCAGTAACTAAAAATATCTACCTAGAGCATAGAGAACAAATTCAATATTCACATTTCATGAGCAGATTACATAAATCAAACCTCTGTAAACTGAATCCATGCACTTATCATGTGATTTATGACATGGATGGATCATGAACCACATAACTATACCCGGGCTTCAATACTTATGTGATTGTTTACTTTATGAAAATAAAACTACTATATAACATTTCATATATTGGTCCAGTGCAGACATTGACAAAGATATGACACGATTACACTTGTTGGAAATCCAACAAAAAGTAACATAAGGATAAATTAAAACAATTAATAACAATCTATTGATGTGCAAACATCATATAAATGATTATAAGTACAAGCCCTGTATTCTTAATCGCACTGGTATGATCCTACAAAAGAAGAATCTCATTTGAGGAGTTTCTTCCACAAAAAGAAGTATCTCGTATAAGTGACTTATTAAGGATTTGACCAAAAAACTCCTGTGTTTTGAATAGCCATTTGTCAAAATCAAATCGATTTCAGGTGTTCAAACTATGGTAGACATCCATCCAAGAAAATCAGATCTATGTTAGGAAAAATACTAAGGGGGTTCAATATTTGGCCATGTATGAATCCAAACTAAGTAAAGTACTCAACCCGAGTTTTCCGTGTCAGACCAAGTCATTTAGGTAACACAGGAAATGAAGAAAAGTGGCACCAAATATTAAGCCACTACATACACACATTCCTTTAAATTAGAAATGAAAACTAAACAACTTGAGGAAAAAGATATCTTAAAAGATTTCAATAAATAAAAGTTTAAAATGCAAGCAGTGAGAGGATTACTTATTTCTTCCCTCAGACATGAATGTTCTGGCATCTCTATCATCTCCAGGGCCACCATTCAGATTAGCATAGTTATGCCGTTGTTCAGCACTCCTAGCTAAACGGTAAAGACTGTCCCTTATGCATAGTTTTGTCCTTATATCCAACTGAATTCAGCAGGTTCAGCTTATATCAGAAAATATAAACAATGCAAGAAAAGTGCATGTATAATTCATATTAGTACTGAAAACCTTTCATGACCATTATCAGACATTCATCACCAATCTCCTTCATTCACCTCTAGCAAGCCAGATTGCATGCAGAGATGCACTAACAACAATACATACTAACATGACTATGCACGTGAATGCTTCCATCCAGTTAAACCTATACAGCATATGAACACGGATACATGAAATATAAAGTTTAAAGCTCTATGTCATGTTAGAGCTATACTTTAGTCCATCGCAGAATTTTAAGAGATAGCAACTTCTTATCTTAATAAGCTTGAAGCCATCTTTGCTTTGTTAATTTAAAGATGTGTATTACAATAATTACTCATAGCATGTGAGATAAGACTTTTTTGTACCAAAAGCTACACCAATTTTGTATAAGAAACAGTTGCTATGTAACAACAAAGTAACGAAAATATCAAGAAAGGAACTCTTGATGGGTGAGAATGCATCAAAAAATTAATTTATGCTCCCGCCAGAGCTGGGAGAGGTTTAAAACAGGCTTTGAAATGGGAAATTGCACCAGGGCATAGTTGGGCTAACCCCTACTGAGCCTCCCATTTCCCTACTGAAGACCCTATACAAATAAGTTTAAGATGATCTAATTTTGAGTACAAAGAAACTACGCGGATCTATATGGCTTCAATGACTTGTGTTACTTGTGTAATAGTTCAGCATATATGCTGGAGATGCATTTAAAGCAAGATAGTATAGAAGAACATACTAACTTATGCACAAGAGAACACATAAGAACATGCATAATGTTATTACTGTACCATGACTTCAAGATGCTTTAATTCTGAAGGACATAATCAGAGACTGATGACACTATCTTACCTGTTCCATGACTTGTTGGAGCTGGCGGAAACCAGTTATTTCTAGAGAAACCTCATTTAATCCAGAATTTGTGGAAGAGCTTTCCTGTACATTTAGAGGACCTAATTCTGCAGGAACTCCTATGCTAACTCCTTCAATATCACTGTGAGTTTCGAAATCATTTCCAGTCTGCACAGAAGCTGGATTGCAGGTCAAAGCCAAATCTACAAGTTTTGAATTGCTTTCAAATGAAGGTTGAAATCCTTGTAGGCGGTGTAGCTTTTCTCTCATCTCATCATGTGCCATATCAGTCCCGTCAAATGAAAAATCATGAGAGCGCTTCATAGACCGCACCCTATTTGATGCATGGGAAGATTCATTTTGGGAAAGAGATGTTTGAATGCTATTTTCTGATTTGATCCCAGACAGCTTTGGACAGACTGTAGTTTGCTCTGAAGGTTGATGGTAGTCCAATTGCATGTAATGCATATTATTATGCAGGTAATCAAATGAAACAGGTCCGAGGTTTTGCTTCTGCTGTAGAACATCAATGGAGGTGTAAACTTTATGAGAGGTATCCCCAGTAGGAAGATGTACGCCTTTATTTTGCAGGTTAATGAAATGACCTATTGAGTCACCATGTTCAACATGTTTATCTTTTCTTTTCCATTCTTTTTGCTTTGGTTGCTTTTTATGAAAATGGATCTGTAATGTATAAACAAGTATATGTAGTCATAAGGTATAAGCAAATGTATGTGGTCATAAGAAGTGAAACTGCATTAATGGAAATTTCACATTGACCAAGCTGTAAAACTTAATGCTGAAGGACTACAGTAAACAAGCTTCCATTCTTACACCATGTAATATGGATGCTAATAAGCAATCATTCGGATTCGCCATATAGGGATTCGGTGGTTCGGCAAATCTAAAAAAATGGGATTCGAGTTTGACGGTTATTTGGAACACATTAAATATTAAATGAATATATAAATCTATACATATATAATATTTACACAAATACATTAAAATTTCAATGGCAATAATTCAATTATGATAAAAGGTAAAAATATTCAACAAATCAAAACTACATGAAACATCCTCAACAACATAAATATCATGGTTCTACACACATAGATAATGAGTAACAAACATAGAGTCATAAACAATAGTCAATAACAAACAAATTGTCACAACAAAATTAAAACACAAAGTCATAAAGACTTTTTTGGTTTGGAAAAATTACAAAATATGCATCTCCCAAATTGCAAAAATGAATCTCATCTCGAATCCCTTCAACGAGTGTCCACTGTCCAGATCATTTTTATTAAAGTTTTCTGATTCAATTGACCGAATCCCAAGTGAATCTTGGCGAATCCGAATCCCCGACGAACTGGATTCTCCAGTTCGCACACCTCGAAACAAATCCTTGCTTCTTAGTTGGATGTATATGATTATGACTAAACAAGTTTAACAACAGATATTTGCAATATTTATGTGGACTCGGATAACAAGAGTCGACAGCATGCAAAACATATATTGTCAATTAAATCGACATATAATAACACAGAAAGGAGATAGGACTTCATGAATACATAGTTTTATCACATACCATTCTGTTGTCATTTTCAGATTGGTTTGTTGAACTCCTGAACTGAACTTCACTGAACTCAAGTCCCTGAAAAATCATTCAACAAAATTGAGAAGCTCATAATGAAACTAAAATTTAAGCTTCTCGTGCCCAAAAAAAAAAATGTAACGAGGCTGTCGCTGACCTGATCTCTAAGAATAAAGTCATCTTGGCTTTCAGAAATTTGATCGTACCCATTCACAGAGGACAAATGACTTAGTGAGGCAGGCTCATCAATTTCAGACCTCTGAGAACTAGTTTTGTAGCTAACAGTTGTACTTTTCATGTTCGAATCGTTGACTGAAGAGCTTTCATTTTTCAGTCTTGAAGGTTCAATATCTTCTGATAGGTTTGTCAAAGCATTTGAATCAGGACATGATAACTTAAAGTCCGATTTGGATGCATCTTCAGATCCTTCAATAGCATCTGATACTGAAAACCAACCTACCTCATCTTCCTTACCAGCAATCCCAAGTGCAAATGATGAATCACACCCTCTGAACATGAAATGAAATGAAATAAGCTGTCATAAATTGAATTAAATGAAATGAACATAGTTTCTCTCAATGAAATTAGCTTATGAATTACCTAAATATCCTGGCAACATCTTCAAAATTTTCAATATCATGCCAACTATAGTACAAGAGGTTATTAGATTCTTTGTCCTCATGAGCGTTATCATTAAAGCGAAGATCACTTTCTGTTTGGGAAATGTGAGTTAGCGGATATCTATAGGAGTTACTATCAACTGCAGTGCACCTACCATTGAGGATAGGATCAACTGAACATAATTCGTCAAGGGAGTCGATATTGTTACTTTTGAAGCACTGACTTGACATCCTATTATTCTCAGATGCTAAACTTGTCACTTCTTTGATTCGATCAGTATCACATGAAGCAGAAAACATCTTATCAGATGTGTGAGACCATGAGCCCTTTTCCAACATTGTATTATTTTGTATATTTACAGTTGAAAAGTCTCTTTCCTCCTTTTCCTGACTAACACATTCGACTGCATACTTGTCTTCAGTATTACTAGAAACACCAATTTCTTCAAACCTAGGTTTCTTACGGCTTTCAGCGGGAGATGAAAGTTCCTTGGTATTTTCATCACTGGAATGAGGCACTATATGATCTTCACTCTGACCAAATTCATCCCAGATGATATCTTCAAGCTGTAACAACAATTGCAGAATTTTAGGCGTAACAACTACAGATTTTACGAGGCTTCATAAAACAAATATATATTACATGAAGTAGGTGCAAAAATTACATATAAAATTTTGCTTCTGAATGATGATAAAACATACCAAAATGTAGTATTAAGATTGTAGCACTTCATTAAATGGCCAAACACGAGATTTTTCAAACAAGCATAAATATATAACTAAAGGGAAAACAGGGATGTTGAAGGTGGAATGTTGTAGTGTTTTTCATTGTGCGGCAAAGAAGATGCTCCTACATCCATATCCAACTAAGGTGGTGTTTGATTGCATCTTAATGCATTTTAACAGTCCACCTCTTAATTCATCTTAATGCGTCTTAATATGGTCCTCTGAATAGTTTAGATGTAATTTTGTATCTTAATGATTTAGAGGCATTCATAGGGAAAATTTTTAGACCAATTTCAAACATTAAAATGCATTAAGAGGTGAGCTATTAAGATGCATTAAGATGCTTAATGTATTAAGATGCATCAAACACCACCTAACTATCTTTTGCTGTGGGACAAAAGTGAGTTAATCCGAATGTCCAGGAAGTGGGCTCCTATGTTTTGGCATAGACGTTGGGTTGTACAGTTTGTTCTTTTTCATCTTTTACTTGGGTTTGCTGACTAGGATCAATGCACAAATCCATAGTGACATTGATCTTGTTGCACAAAAAAATTCAGAGGAGAGTTGTAAGTTGGAGGAGGCAATATTTGTCCAAAACTTTGACTAAAATTACCTCTGTTTCGAAATGTATGATCAACTTTGACTTTTTAAAGTCAATATGATATATTTGCAAATTCAAAATTAAAGTGATTCATTTTACTTTTGAAAACAATAAATGTTATAAATACTAATACTTTTTACATAGTTTACAATTTTGTTAATTGTATTGTCTAAATTTAAATGAATATTTGAACTTGAAAAATTGACTTCAAAAAGTCAATATAGATCCTATATTTTGGAACAGAGTATATTACTAATTTAGTCTCCTACCTGCTCAAATAAAACAATATAAATAAAAACTTGGGAAGTTTGTAAAACTTTCTTTGGAAAGGCAACAATGAAGAGTTGAAAATGAAGGGTATATACCAGGTGTACTACATTTACTTGATTTTGCTTAGTGAGTAATAGGGCCGGAATGTGCATATCAAATCAATATAGGCTGTTTAATATATGCCCACATATTGTTAGTACCAAACAATAACCTCTGATACTGCTATTAATTATACATTTAAATGTTTGTAAGAGTAAAATATACATAAAGCACCAAAGCAAGCAAATTTATTATAAATCATAATCAAATAATGAATTAACCAGTATTAAATTTCAATATATATATACATATATATATATATATACATGGACGAAAATAATTTCACTTTTGAAACAATTATCAATTTAAAAAATCCATAGAAGATAAGTTGTTGATTTTTTTGGAAATAAAAGGCGTTGATTGAAAAATGACTTACAAATTGACAACATTTTCATAGCACGCCAAACACCTTAAAAGAGGGAAAATGTTTTCAAAACAATGTTTCCTTGAAACAAATGGAGTCTGAGGTCGAAGCCCCAACTACTACTTCTCCAATAGGCAATTACAAAATCGGACTAAAAAGTATATAGCACTGGTAAGTATAAAGTTGGCACAAGTGTAATAGGTGTACTAGATTTTGCTTGCCCTGTAATAGGCCGAAGTGTGCATATCAATTCAATGTAGACTACTTAACATATGACCACTTTACATATTGAGGTTAACATGAACTATGATGAAACTTGTAGGCTATGTTTGCAACACGGAAAACTTGATGGAAAAGGAAGTGAAAGCTAAAAAATCATTGGAGTTCTTAACTTCTTTCAACCATCTGCCACAATATTTTTAACATTGTTCTTGATATTAGAATTTTTATTAGTATAACAAACTAGATTTATTTTCATTAAATGACTTTCCCACTAAGGAATTACAATAGATGTACTAAACAGTATATATCAATGATAGAATATTTAATTTCAACTTCCAATAAATTGAGGAAAAAGTAAAAACCTCCTACCTCATAAATGCTCAAGTCCGACATTCCTTCAATTTCTTCTACCCAGCACCCAAGGCAAATGCAATTTTCCCATCTGACGTCATACTTAAAACACAAATCCTTCTGTCGTCTCCATTCATGCCATCAAGGAATAAAACAAACAATCAGAAGTCAATATATAAGTTCTCTTCAAACTATATCACTCCAAAATCTCCCAAACATACAAATGGAAGAATGATTGAACCCTTTTGCCTACTAAGAAAAAGGTGAAATCTAAATCTCAGCCTACCTAATCCAAATTACTAAATCAAGCCACACTTGAAATTTAAAGCTAATAATATTGCAAAATATTGAAAATCCACCACTCAAAATTCAATCTTTTTAATTTTACAGTACTTTCTTAATAAAAAAAATAAGCTACGCAAACAAACTCTGTAAGATTAGCTAAAAGTTATCATTTCTACATCGGTCTTGCTGAATAACTCACCCTAAATCAAGAATCCGCCTCAAAATTACAACCTTCGCCGGAAAATGAAGACTCCAAGCTAAACAAAAACCCTAATTTGGATGCAAAGAGAGAGCAAATCTCGACTGTTCTAGAGATTGATAGCGAGGAGAGAGAAAAGGCTTCGGAAAAACATTTGCTGGATTTTTTTAGTTTTGGTGGTATTTTTTTAATATAGATAGAGGAGAGAGAAATTGACACGTGGCGTGGAGATCAAAACAAAGACGCTAGTGCAAAGTGGGTGAATCAGAACTCGTGGACGGGAGAGACGGGACATATACGATCTGTTTCTCCGTTTTGATTGGTCCACGTAAGCTTTAGGTCTTTGGAAATGACACGTGGCGATGGACCTATGAGAGAGAGTGTGTCGTGCAGTGGACAAGTGGTTTAAGTGCTTTTTAATTTTTGAATAAATTTTTGAGTGCTTATTAGTGTTCGCTTTAAGCAATTATTCTTCTATTATTTTATCAGTAAGTCTAGGGGGACATGGAAAAAGGGACATGAAAATTGGACATTTCCAATTTTCCTTGGTTTTTTTTTTTTTTTTTTTTTGGGTTTAGTCCAAATATATTTATACTATGGATTTAAAAAAAAAAATTAGAAAAAAACGTAAAAAATTAGGTCCAATTTGGATATATATCAAAAAAATGGTTGTATGGGCCCATACAACCATTTTTTTGATATATATCCAAATTGGACCTAATTTTTTACGTTTTTTTCTAATTTTTTTTTTTAAATCCATAGTATAAATATATTTGGACTAAACCCAAAAAAAAAAAAAAAAAAAAACCAAGCGAAATTGGAAATGTCCAATTTCCATGTCATTTTTCCATGTCCGCGTAGGAGCACTCTTATTTTATTAGGTAATGAAGGTTTAAAAATATTATATTAGTTACTTTAGTTTAATCTTTTGCTTTTTAGTAAAAAAAAATTTGTTGATGAAATTTACTTTTTTAATTGCATTATGTTGGTTTGTACGGCAAGATGTATATAAAATAGACACAACACCTTACCCTAATTATTCTCTCAATGGTATACAATTTATGCATTGATAATGTAATATTCATCCTATATATTATGATTTAACTATATCTTTCTACACGAATTAAAAAAGTTAATGTGTGAGAAAATAGGTCACAAAAAGAAAAAAAAATGCATATTTTTTAATATATCTTCATCTTAATATATGGTATTGTAAACATATCTATTTGTTTATAACAGTTGGTTTCATAAGATAAAATATAACTTTTTATGTTTGTATTAATTTGATTCTTGAAAAATGATATTTATTTGTGAACAAGAAAAAAGAAATACTTCTTTCGTATTTTTTAGTCTCATACTTGTCACAATTATTAGAGAACCAAGGGAGTAATATATGGGAAATGAGAAGAGGGCCGATGGGGAAACTTAGGGGAAACAAACTTTTTTCATATATCGTCTTGGTTAATTCTAATTTATACTAAAAAATAGACTTGAATCTGTAACTTTGTATGATTTTATCACTAGATTATCACATTTGATCTGCAACACTTGTTCTGTGCTTTTACTTTGAAACAATTCTTTTTCCTTCTTAATTTTAGTTTGTATTAGAGTATATTATTATTATTACTTGATGATCAAATATGCTTGGTGTCCACATATAATTCAACTAGTAGTCTACATATAAGGTTTTAGTACTCGTTGTGTAATAATATAACAACAACTATTCAATAAATTTATTTTATCTCTAACATGGTATCAAAGTTAGGTTGATCTTGGAAGGCCCACCAGAAGTCTTGCTTCCTCTGCCGGCAGCACATAGCCGACGGTGGTATCTTTTTTTCTTACAGTTCTTTTTCTATTTTTTTAGAGAAAACAAAATAAAAATTCATGGTCGCTTGTTTTTGTGGTGAAACAAATATGGTTTGTCCTTAATAGTTATTTCTCTGGTTGAATATGCATGTAAATGGATGGTTGATTGAAAAGTAAAGATTACATGAGGCCAAAATTCCAGGAAGGAATGTGTCTTTCGATTTTGTAGGAGGCTAGAGAGTTTTTCGTTATTTTAGGAAGGCAAAGAGTTTTTCGTAATTGTTTTTGAAGGATAGAGAGTCCTTCACATTTGTTATGGGAGATGAGTATTCTCCGTTTTTGCCGGCACATGATATCCTTAGAAAGTGGATGTGTGAAGTTATATATTGAGAATGAGAAATCTAACTTTGGACATAAAGAATCAATCTTTTTTCTATGCAAATTGAAGAGGGTCTCAATCTTCATAGTTGGTTTGAATCTTTTATTTTTAAGATTATGTTATGTAACAAATTGTAAGTATATAAGACTTCAAACTTGAGAAGGAGCATTAGAGTATATTATTATTATTACTTGGTAACCAAAATATGCTTGATGCCCATACATACTCTCAACTAGTAGCCTATATATTTATGGTTTTAGTACCCTTTGTATAATATAACAATTAACTATTCAATACATTTATTTTATCTCTAACCGTTTGAATGTTTATATTATTGAAAAATGAAAAGGATAAACATTTATTTTATTTTAGACTTGTTCTTTTAAAGGTTTAAGGTAGAATTAGGAGAATGAACAAGAAGTATCACCAAGGTGACCTACAAACTTAAACGAATAAAAATCCAACGAATTTTTTTTACCAAAAACTGATATTTTCGCAAAAGAGAACCATTTCTAGAGAAAATTGCAATAAGTGGTAGTGCTTATTATTAGTAATAAAGAAGAACACTGCCAGACCTCGATGCCCGGCCAGTAATTGAGCAAAACGCATAACTTTGTGATCACCAAATGATCAAAACTCTCCTTCACCCCACTTCCTAGCTATAATTAACTACTGTTTAAGTTGGCTAACTATTTTAATTACAATAAAAACTCAATAATAATGAGTTAATCCAATTTAACAAGAAAAATGAGAACCCTATCTCCATCTATCTTGGACACACACATACATATATATATATATATACGTATGTATATGTTTATATATATATATATGTATGTATATGTTTATATATATATATATATACACACACACACACATATTTATGAATCATTTGGCCTTGAAATCAATCAAATCAATGACCCTTCTAAATGTGGATTCATCACAAGGTAAAACAATGCCTCTGTCACATTGAAATCCAAATTCCTCTGCAGCCTTTTGTAGTAGTTGCTTGAAGCTGGATTTCTTCAGATAAGACGTATGAACAACAAATCTCTTATGTTCTTCTCCTACATAAACCACAAAGTGCCCTTTTGGAGCCCTTTCCTTCTCTCCAATTGCATACACCTTGGCCATGATCATGTAAGTAAATTAACCTGCAAAAAACTCAAACACAACAACAAATATATATAGAACTATATATATGTACGACAAATTAATTAAGATCGAAGCATATATATGACGTTATATATTTCTAGAAAGTTCAAAACTTTATATGTTTAACATCGACAGGACGATAAGGTAGTACTGTACTAAGCGAAAATGTTGACAATGTGCGCTATAGCTTCAACTGCATGATTTGCAGCAACATGGCATCATTTATGTTAATGGTACGTAAAAAAAGATAAAAATCCTATCTGTAAACCAGTCCATAAACGCTGCGACGATACAAATTTAGAAGTAATATATATTGAGATATATATATATATATATATATATGTGTGTGTGTGTGTGTGTGTGTGCGTGTGTGGAGGAAAAATGTATATACACAGATATGTAGTACACAGTCGACTATAGCGACGGTTTTTTTGAATTATAACGACGGTTTTTTTGATCTATAGCAACGGTTCATCGCTATAGGCCAACAAAATCCTCGTTATAGCCATGCTATGCAGTACATTCCTACGCATAGCCCTATATATATATATATATATATATATATATAGTTCACTTTTTCGCTTATGGGGCTATATAATAACAGTTTTATGATTAATCGTTTTCGGTGCCAAACATGAAACGACTCAACATGCATGCTTGCTTGTATAATTTCTGGCTAGGCCCCGGAGGAAATTAAAGCAAACACTTTGTTGAATTATTCTCAACAGTTTGGTTTTTGGTTACTTGCAAGGGTACAACTTCACTAGTGAATTCCCCAACAATAATTAATACGTGTGTGTACTAATATTATATCCCCTTTTTTGAGTTTTGTTGATAGATTAAATATGGCAGGGGCTTAATTTTGATCTCTTTCTTTTGGTTCTTTCCAAAAGATTATCTGATTTATATTCTTATATATATTTCTATGAATTTGATTGAGTTTGTTATAGTTTATTTGTACCAAATTACACGTAACTCGTACCTTAAACGAAGTTGGTAGAGTAATATTTGTGTCTCTTATATACAAATTAAATCGGACTATTGTAGTTTATTTATTTATTTGTTTATTTTTTGAACTTATGAGATATATTATTCAGATAAATTTATTAAGATCATTAATATTTTGATTATGATAATCTCCATCTGCAATAAAAGTGCCTTTTTATGTTCATAAGGTTAACAAAAGTACTAGACAAGTCTTTGGCTTTTTCTTAAAATATAATGTGAAAAGATTTGATATCATTTATTTGCGTTATATGTGGTTTTGGTAGTGGAGACATTAAAGTTCATTGAAAATTAAACTCTCGTGCTAAATCGAGTGTCTACAAGCATGTTATATTCATGATTGATAACTTTGAGATATATCTTGATTACTACTCCTTCCGAATCATAAAAAAAGTTCCTATTTATAAAATATATATATATATATATATATTTTTTTTCTTATATTTATTGCTATATAAAATAAGTGTTTAGTTAGATAGTAATTGAATGTTAATGAAACATTAATTATGTTGTTGTAGCGAGAACATAATGTCAGATTATTTTATTATAAATAGAAAAAAAATTCTTTTATGGAATAATTTATTTATTTTTAAGTGAGATTTTTTTATGAAGCGGAGAGAGTATGATTAGACATATCAGTGGTGGAGGTTGGAAAATAGAACATGCAATAACAAAATACATGTGGTATTTAATTTACAGTTTCATAACTGAAAGAGGCTTGTCAGTAATGCAAGTGGTTGCAATTATTGATTTGGACATGGTGGTTCTCTTATGATCAGGTGGTTGTGTTAATCCATATCACATTTGTGTTTAAATAAATATAACACCAGGATATTTAGTTTTCTTGATGACTGTTATTTGTTATATTTATTATTTGGATTTGGGATAATTCAGGAGGGACTTGTAAGAGAAATGGAAAATAGTGATTGGCTAGTGTTATGAAATCCAGAAAATGCATTTAAATAGCTTTTTTTCCCATAAATAAATGACTTAGTATTGTCCATACTTCAACCTCAAGTCTACTGACGGCTATTGCTCTTGTGAGAGAGATTTTTATTTCCAATAAAAAAAAAGGCATATAAGGGAGTAAGCTTTCCTTTATTAAAAGTAGAATGCAACTTTAAGGAAGTTGAATGGTGAAAAGGCATGATGTTTTTGAGATTAAAAGAAGTTATTTTTACCTTGGTAAAAACTTCAAAGTAAATGTGATTGATCATAAACAGCAAAGGAATTCAATTTATGTAGCCTTGTATATGTGCAGAAACACACTTAAAGGTTGTTTCCTCTATTTCTTCCAACATGTAAGTTCATAAACAGTAAAGGTTCAACAAGAGTTTTTAAGTTTCCAGCCAAAGCACCTATAGCCTTATTCATACAAAAGAAAGAAAGAACGAAGGAAAGAAAGAAAGAAATATATATGTATATATATAAGTGTTTTTTTTTTAATTAGTGCATGTTTGGTTTGCAGTTTTGCTGCATTTGCATACTAATCGCACCTGATAATATTCTTTCTAAACGCATCATATTTAACTCATAAATGCAGCAAACTCACGACACCAAAAATGGTTCGGTGCATTTGGACCTCCAAATGCACTTCAGATGCTACAAGCCAACGCTCCAAAGGCAGTAAATGAAACAAGCCTTCATGTATATAGTCACTATATGCAAGGAAGAAAACACCAAATTGCAGTACAAGCAGCAGGAAAGGAACTCCATTCATTATTCTATATACAGTGCACTCTCATACAGTGAAAGTTGCACAAGTGGAGGCACTGCAATATCCAGAAGGTACATTGACAACAAAATAATACATCAAGACTTTAGATATTAAGCAATTGGAACTTGGAAGCAGAATTGCTTTTATCTTTTACACTCAGCCGAGCAAGTGAGTTCAAGTGATAAATACTCGTAGAAGCAAAATTGACAACAGATCAAGTAATCCACACACGCATGCAGCTGGAGATCTGGTTTTGATAGATAACAGTGGAAGTAGGAGGGAAAAAACAACAGCATCACTTCTTACCAAACGGAGAGCAAGTGTACATCACTTCTTCAGAAGCTTATGGGAAAAAATCCTCTTGGAATATGGGCTGTTCCGAGTTGTTGCTTTGTGGGATTCAATAGCTTCAACCAATGAATTGTGAAGAGGACCCTGATTTCAAAAGAAATACTAGAACATCAAGATGGTATATGTGCAAGACCTTCATAATGATCCTAATTCTTAAATATCATAGGATACAAATAAAAAATGAGTATCATCCAACAGAATAATCTCAATGTTGAACTTGGCATTATAACTTATTGATCCATTTAGAGTGGTTATGTGCCACCAAACTTTGAGTTGTGTGCTTATTCAAAGTGCTTACACCCCAACAATCTTCCAGGATAGAGTTAGCCTTGCAGTTTGTAACATAGAAAACGGTATGTTAAAGGAAAAAAATGACATTTTGCAAAATGAGTATTAATGATTGTCAAATTTTCAGACCTCGGAAATGCGAAGAGCTGTTTGAACAACATAGTTTGCATGTGGGTCTTGAAGCAGTTGTTCAAAGTTACTTGCAGAGAGCAATTCATGGATGATCTTTGACCTGACTTCTTCGCTCAATACCAACAGACATTTTTCAACCACATGGCTGCTGAATTTTTGAGTTGAGAGATGCACATAGTTCCCCTCAAACTGACAAACCAATTTGGATGTGGCGTGGGGGATTTTTTGCTCCACAATATGCTGAACCACATAATTTCTGCAGAATAAATATCCACATGTTAAGGTAGAAAAGAAGAAAAGAAAGAGAGGTCATGTCAGATGTCGACATTAACAACAGTCAGATTTCCGCGCAGAGGAAAATTGAATGAAATCAAGAACTAACTATCCAAACAGCTCATATAAGTTTGAGAAAAGTGTTAATGAAAGAAAGTTGAGTAGATCAAAAAATAGTACTCCCTCCGTTTCAAATTATAAGACCATTTATTTACTTTCGAAAGTCAATTCGAGACATTTTCAAACTCAAAGTTGAGATGATTCATTAAAAATTATAAAACAATAAATTAAACGATGAGTAGTACTTTTTAGATAGTTTATAATATTCATCATTATATTGACTAAAATTAAAGGAATTGATGTCAATTTTGAGGTTGAAAATGTTATAAGTTGACTTCAAAAAGTCAATAATGATCTTATATTTTGGAACAGAGGAATTATTATTATGTCCAAAATTAACACAAAAAAACAACCAAGCAATAACTCCTCAAATCTTCAAGTTCTCAACAATTTGCTTCTTCCCATCAAGCTTGCTAGGTAGCAAATAAATAAGAAAAGTGTAATTAGAAGAGAAGGAAACGGAAATGAATGGAAAATCAAAAGGTAAAAAAAATAAAAATAGAGAGACCTTATGTTCTTCTTCATGGATTTCCTTTCTTCATTCTAAAAAAGGATCCAAACATGAAATGGAAAGAAATTTTAAAAAGATAAAACAACTCCTCTTCCCTTCCACATTTACCAGATGCAGTAAGCCCGTTGGATAGGCGCATGAGGCCATAAGGGCTGGCAGACACACACAAAACTGAAAAATGAAATAAGTAATCGAAGGTTGACTCTCTTTGCATAAGTCTCCAGAAATATGATCCTTTGAGAAAGGACATTATGCTAAAAATATTCAAGTATTATGTTGGACGGCCAGATAGGAAATGCATTAAGGGATGAGGGGAGTTTATTTCTTACATGAGTTCCAATTTATAGATATTGGGTTGGACAGCCAGATAGAAAATGCATTACAAGATGAGGGGAGTTTACGAGTTTATTGCTTACATGAAACATTGCAAAAGAAGGAAAACCAAGACTGAATGTAGTTTCAATTCCTTCAAGAAAGTCTTAAGAAGGAAATGTGTGAATTTAAGACATAATCAAAGGAATCCCAGCCCCCACCAGAAAAAAATTAAAAATTAAAAATTAAAATTTTAAAATTTAAAATTAAAAAATCACTTTTTAGATAAACAAGAAAGAACTACAAAAAAAATTTTAAAAAAAAATCAGAAAGATAAAGCTACAAGCCTACAATGCTTTCAAACTTCAAAACTGAAAGTTCTGACCCTCCAAAATGACGATGGCAGCAAAGTTGGAGATTCAAAATTCAAGCAGCTGAAGCAAATAAAAACAAAGAATGCCATAAGTCACAATTCCGTATGTATATCACATATCAGGAAGAGTTCCATTAAACACCATAAAGTTTCATGAAAAAGTAAGGTGAAGAGCAGAACAATGAGATTTTTTAATCATTATAAAGATAATATCAATTGAAATTTCTGATCAAATTTATTGGATTTATAAAACCCCTTTCACTTAATTACCCGAATGCATCTTGAGCAAGTAGAAGTCCATTTGATGAAATTTCTGCAATCAAGTTTTCTCTATACTCTTCAGTTGAATGGCTAATGCATCGTTGCAAAACACAACAACCATGTTGATGGGTTGCAATGTCAACACAATATTTTGCAGCAGCGACAAATATAAACTGCAAATGTGGAGAACAACACACGTAAGGTAAATTAAATATGATAACATAGAATGCTCAAAGAAAAATTCATCAACTCTGATTAAAATATAAAAGCAGTTACACTGATAGATATAATGTGCATATTATCTTCAACAAAATATATATATGCTCCTTAGAAAAAAAAATGGACTTAAATTCTCAACACAAAGAAAATGATTTGTTTTTTATGTTAGAAGGGCTAAAATAATAGCATTTGTCAACGACTTACCAGGAGTGTACATAACTGACTTAGACTATGATATAACCATGTCTATTATACCACTATATATTGGCCTAGATTCTTCTTAACCAGATTAAATATCGGTGTCATGCATAACCAGAAACATTTATGGAAGGTAATGTACTAATGTAGTTATATTTTCTTGCTTTTGAGCAGAGGATAAAGCTTTTACATGGTTTTCTTTCTATAAAAAATTTATTAAAAAAAAAGGTGATTGCCAAGATTGACTACAGTATCCACTTTCAGACAACAACTATTTGATTGTTTTCTTCATGAGAAGGGACTTTCTTCTGACACCATCTGCTGCCCATGATTGCAATAAGTAAGGCTCATACTATACAGCAACACAAGTTAATCACTACCAAGACGAAATTACCAAGTAGTGTAACCATTACAGCCTTAAGTTTGGTTTTGTTTTTTCTGTGGTGAATATTTCCATCTGCATGAACCAACTCATCCACGCAAACAATAAAACACACCTTAATACAAATCTTATAGATAGAAGGGCCCAGAAACTCACCTTAATAAAAATCTTATAGGATTCTAACATCAGAAGTCATGATTACCATTCAGCATAACCAAGAGAAATTAATACCTTATTATCTTCGTTGTTGAGGCACTGCAAGCATCGCTGAATAACATGATTACCATTCAGGTCCTTGATCAGAGCAAGAAACCCTGGTTCAAGGGCTGAAATAACTAGCGAAATTTGCTGCTTGGTTTTGAGAGTCTCGATCAACTTTTGTACCACTCTGGTGCTGATACAATGACAATAATGTTAGAATTAACATGAATGCAGCGGGATGGAAAATTTTGCAGGACTTACCCATGTGTGTTTAAAGAGATTCGGACGAGCTCGCTAGGCTGTTCGGTTACCATGAGCAAAATCTGCAGCCTCTGTTCTTCATTGCACACTTCCAGCAGCTTTTGCATAAGGTAATTTCCAAAAGGGTTCATCATAAGTTCAACCACTTGATCAATGATCTCATTAAAAATTATCTGCACATCCAATGGGGTTCCCTCATCAAACATCCTCTGTAAGAAGCGGCAACCATGTTGATCCTTAGCCATAAAGTATATGTAACCTTGGGCTTCTGCCAAGGTGTTAAATTTAAATGGAAGAGAAAAAGGGCAATGCATCCGTACACTTCGACCATTTTCGTTAGTTTCTTCAAACTGAAAACGACAATGTAGCTGTGACCTCCTATCTTGAGGCTTACCCACACCAATCTCCTGTAAGGAACCCCTATAACTGTGTCCCTTTGAACGTCCAAGTCCCTTTTTCATCGCATAATTTAGACCTTCCCCTGAAATGATCACACTATCCTCCATATAATCCTCAAGACCCCCATGAAGCAGTCTATTATTCAATGCTCTCATTCTTCCATCTAGCATAGATGGGTAGCGAAGTGGTATATTTTCAACACTGGGGTGAGGCCTCGTGTAAGTCAAATGAGGCATACTTGGCGAATTAGACAAACCCCTTTCTTCAATAAAATTCATCCCATTATGTCGAGCCCATAATAAACCATCAACAGCTGAAGGACTTGTTACAGGAGAGGCCAAGTTCGATGCTGGAATTTCCCTCTGCCAATAATATCCAGCCGGTTCTTTTGTTCTGTGATGTGGAGAACTCATAAGAGTATTGCCACACTTTGATTTAAAGGACAAACCATTGGCTTGACCTGGTATATATCCTGAACCCAATGGACTACCCAACCTAAATTCTTGTTGCAACTCAAACAATGCCGAACTCATTTCACAAGTAAAACTATTGCGACTTCTTGGAACAGAAGATTTAACTACAGTATAATCAGCAAAAGCTTTCCTGTAATTATCGGAAGCCCTATTTCTCTCGACATTCATTCGATTAGCCCCATTGCTATAGTGATCACTAGACAGAAATCCATTTGGGTCTAGAGAAACATCCTCTGGCTCCTCACTAATATACATTCTCCTAAGATTACTAGACAAACTCAATTCATCAATTAGGTTCTCATTTGCCTTCTTTCCATCCAATGAATCGGGTACTTTCCAATTGAACATTGATCCATTTGGGCAACGGGAGTTTCTAAAAAGCATTGGGGATTTGATCTCTTCTAATGGAGGTGGGATTGGTGATCCACAGTCAGACAGTGAATACCCACTAGATACAGATATCAAGCTTGAAGAAGAAACATCAGATTGCAGAGAGAATCCACTAACAGGTGAGGGACATGTATACTTATAAGGACTCAATGGGTCATCATCATACATACCATACATCACTCCATTCATATTCTGTGATACAAAAGACCAATTTCCATTACCACCATCAATATTTTGATCATTGCTATGTGGGTTAAGAATATTTTGTGATATTGCTTGAGGAATCTCACCCAATAACATTTCAAGCTCCTCATCATCCTTCATATTCTCTCCAATTTTCTTTTCAATTTTGACTCTCTCAAAACATCAAACAACAACAACAATACAGACAAGAGAAACAATAAAAATAGAAACAATAACACAAGAAAAACAATCAAACCAGAGCAAAAATCAAAATACCCACATCAGATACTGATTTAAATATACTAACTGACAATTACCCAGAAGAAATTACCACTTTTTTCCACCTAGGTTTGATCTCAGATATCAACAGTCCGATTGAATTAGGTGTGTTTGAATGATGAAATTGAATTGCATTTTATTTCAAATTCATCTCATTTGGGTTTGGATTTCTTTAGAAAAAGTTGGTGAAGCATGCAAAGATGAAGGATTACATACGTTGTATACTGATACGATCTCACGCCATTAAAGCTAGAGAGGACCAGTCCCGCTACCTACCTACATTTATATACGAGAAAGGAAAAGAAACACACTGAGCAAGGGACAATACAAAATCTCTACCGAGTATAAAACCACTGTATATGTTCATAATATTATTTTATATTCTTATTTGGAAATCATAAGCTCTCCAACTATGCGTGGAAAACACGCTCAATAGTGACACGGTTGGCCCTACATCCTTCTGTTGTATTCAGGAGTGGCGCGTGAGCAGTATATTTTGATAAGAATAATGCTAGAGACACAAACTATTTTACAAACATTTTACAAACTTGTTAATGTGGCACTGTTGTATTGGTGATAGTTAAAAAAAATACCTCCCTACTACAACACTATCACCGATACAACAGTACCATATCAGCAAGTTTGTAAAATATTTGTAAAATAGTTTGCGTCTCTAACATTATTCTTTTAATAATAGCTAATATTTTTAAATCAATAAAAATTGAAATTATTTACCCCAATATTTAGTATTTTTTTCCCATATATACATAACAAGGGAGTTATTGATGAGGATATAAGTCGCAAAATAATAGTTATAAAATGATAAAGAGACTAATAATATTGTATATAGTTGAGTGTTGAGCGATTAAAATAAAATAAATATAAAATGTGCGTAGTTGAGATAAGAATGTTAAAATAAACACGTATTATATAAAAATAAATAAAATAAAAAACGAGAATATTCGAAAAGAAGTTACGATAATAGCGATTGAGTAGAGGCTCAAATAGTCTAGTTATATTTACAAAGACCTTAAGATATTCTGATAATAGAAAAAAAAGTGATATAAAGAGAGGAGTGGAGAGATTCGCCAAAAAAAAAAATGGAGCATTTGTATGTAAATTATATATATATATATATAGCATTATTATTTTTAATCATAGATAATTTTAGAATTTGTTTACATTCTTTAAGATAAAAAGTGTAATTAAGTTAATTTGAGTATAAGTGTGTGTGTGTGTGTGTATATATATATATATATATATATATATATATATATCTTTCCTAACCGACTTTCTTAATTCTCTCCAATTCTCTCGATTGGAGATCTTTAAACAGATTTTGTTTTGAATTACACACATGTATGACACCATTGTATTATAATGTCAAATAGTATGTACATCTCTTATAAATTACAGGATCTTATATTAGACTAATGATCAAATTTTATTATATTTTATATAAATATATTAATGAATAGAGTAGTTAATTTTTATATTTTTGTTTGATACTCCTTCCGTCCCAAATTAATTGCTTTTCTAGGAATTTTTTAAGTCAAATTAACTATTTTTAAAATTAATAATTAAACATATATAAATATATTTCTAAAATTATAAAAATTGAAATTAGTAATAAATTGTATATACTTTCTTTTGGTTATAATATCTTCACCTATATGTTAGCAAAAATAGTAAAAAAATTAGTTTCAAAAATAGTCAATTTGACTTTAAAAAGTCATAAAAATACAATTAATTTAGGACGGAGGAAATAATTAATTATATGATTTGGTCAATTTATTATAATATACAATAACAATTTAATACAGACAAGATGATTCTTATAATAAAAAATATTATTTTAAAATTATATTATCTACTCATCTCCTCGTATTTAATTTAATATAGGTAAGATAATTCTTATAATAAAAAATAATTTTCTTAAAAAATTATATTATCTACTCACTTCGTCTTATTTAATTAATCTCTTATACGGGATATTATTTTTTTAGTCATACATATAATTCAATTTCTAAAGGGCAATTCAAATATTTAATTGGGATAACTCTTAGTTCCTAAATTATAATTGTTTTATTAGATCTAATTCTCTAATCATTTTCTACGTACTTTGTATTGAAGGTATAATTATTTTTTCATGTTAGTCATCAAATTATTGTTATTTTTTATGTTTACTACTCAAATTATTACTGTTTGTCACGTCCACTCTTTAAATTAGAATTATTATTTTTTTAGTCAATTTTAATTACTCAATATTTGTGAGGTTGAACTGAAATCACATAAATTATAAAGTCTGAGTATGAAATACGTAAGAAAAAAATAGTTTGAGACTAACTTGAAAAAAAGTCATAGTTTAAGGACTAATTAAGGATTATTCCTATTTAATTTACCAAAAAATTGCGGAGAGAGAAAGAAAGAGAATGGAGGGGAGAGAAGAGGAAGGGAAAGGGAGAGGGAGCGAGAGATGGAGCGCAGCAATCGCAAATCTATCGGGTATGGCGAATAATCTCCAGTCCCTCCAAAAGCTTATTATTCAAAAAGCTGTTTACGTCGATGACGACACTTTTGCCAAAGCATCTCTCAGCTCCGAACAAGCCAGAACAATCAAGGTAACTGTCACTTTTCTCATTCAATCAGGAGTTTAATTTGAATATATGCTTGAGTTTTTGCTGAATTGAGCTGTATTTTATGATCAAAAAGGGTTGAATTTTTGTGGGTAGTGCTTGGATTGAATTGATTTGGTTAGTTTGAGCTAACTATTAAGAAAAATGATTCAAGAGGTTTAAGTGTTGATTTATGTTGATAAGAGGAGAGGGGATGATTTATTAGCTGATTTGTGACATAGGAGTGCAATTCAACTCAAATCAATAAAGCACTGTCCCAACTATTAAGGTCAGCTTTAAGAACCCACTGAACGTATTTATAGCAAGTTCATCCTAAGGTTTGGTGGAATTCAATTTATCAAGAGATATGCTTATTGACCATAGGTTGTTCCAAATTGGTATTTGAAGCTTTTGGCAGTGAAGACCAAAAATTTTTAAACGAAACACAGGGAGAGAGATGAGGAATCTGGATATAAGATGGAGAGAGAGAGAGAGAGGGAAAGAAGAAAATGGTACATAGAGATTTTGGGAAAAGCAAACTCAGTTTTTGTCAGCCACATAAGCAGCTATGTTAACAGAATCCGGTTTGAGGTTTTCTTGGAAGCATTTGAGAAATGTAATTTTTGTTTGGGAAAATAAAAGTTGGTTGTCTGCATTGAATTATTGGGAAAACTGTATTGGAAAAAATAATAGTTATCCCACCAATTAATGAATTCTAGTATCTTATTTACACCTTAGATATTTGGCCTTAAAAAGAAGATAGTGCTTTAAAAAGAATATGCAATATTATACCCCTCTATTCTGGTAATGATTTATACATCTTAAAATCATACTTGTAAAGAAAGTGCTGAATTCATCCTTTTCTTTCCTTTATTTCCAATCAAATAGATACCTCTGGGGGATATAACTCCGTTCAGACACCTCTGGAAACCACAAATGCTCTACCTGGTACTCACTGTTAGGAGGTGAGGCAGAGGGAAAGGGTGGCCCTAGTACCTTGGGATGTCTTTAAGTAGGTGTGTTCTCTAAAGTCATGGCCTTTATAAAGCATGAATTAGGTTATCTAAAGAATAATTATTTTGGTAAGCTCTATTACGAATGAATAATAACATTGATATACTTGATAATAAGGCTTCCTGTACATATCCTGTATTAGAATATGACTAATTCAGTGGATTAATCTTTAAATGTGAAGCTACTATATATATTTCCGGAATAGGTAAGCTTGGCCCAATGTTTGGGGTTTGAAACAAGAGACCTTGAGCGTTGAGTTTACTCCTCAAAACCTCTGTACTCTCCCATCCCTTGAGGTTAAGCTTGCTACTTGTTTAACAAAGTGAATAATTTCATAATGCATCTGCTATAAACCATATCTTGGATCTATGCTACTCTGAAGCAGTCTCTCTCTATTATTAATATTTCAAAGGACTATCAGGGTATTACCAAGAGGAGTATATTAGATCTATCTTTCTGGCTGCAGGTTCTTGAACAACGAGTTGAAAGTTTAGAACGAGAATTGGATGCTGCCATTTCAGCCTCAGCTCATGCACGTACTGAAAAACGACAGGCTGAGGCAGCTCAAAAGGCTGCTGAATTACGTGCACAAGAGATTACAAAAGAGCTTGAGAACACCACAAGTATGTACACTTATCCGTTTTCCATGTTTGTAAAAAAAATATAAATTGGAGAATTGCTGGTATAATGATTTCTCCTGAACTCTATGCTTAATGCCTCTTAAGATTCTCTTTTAGCAATCAATAAGGTCGGATGATCATCATTAGTATATAACAGTTCTTTTGTCATGATATTAGCAATAACACCACATCAAGCTAACACAATGCTTTTTCCAACCAAAATCAATAATTACAATTTTATGAGCATTTATCTTGTGGATTAGAATTTCACAATATATTTAGAGCTGTTTGGTAATATACATGACTAATTATATGGAGTTACCTAACACCTAACTTGTTTGACCATTTTTATAAAGTAACGTTACACAGATACGTTCTTTTTATTAGACAGGAGAGATATTACAATGCAAACACAAGTAGTCCACCAGATGAAAATAAGCAAAGCCAAAACAAGTGAAAAATCCCACCCTCAGTAGATAATGACCACCCTCCAAACTCCATGTATGTCAGATAAAGACACCCATATCGGAGGTCCACAGAGTCACAGAGAAGTGTAAAAGAAACTACATCCCAAAGCATTTGAACAGTCATAGACCAGCCATGTAAATCCTGGCAATCAATTCCATCCACTTATATACATAAAAATGTACTATGTTAATCAAATAATTCAAATCATTTATTCTTCTTGTAATTGTTCGACTTCTCATGTTTCATAGTTTATAGAGGAAACAAATATACTGACAAAGTTTTATGCCTTCATGTCCTATAATTGATGTTAGACAAATCCCAACACATGTACATATATCTCACCTAAAACGTGTATTTGAGTCATGTGATGTAGATTGCTTCACCTATGAAAACAAATACAAAAGTAAAAAAAAAATCACCTTTTGGGGACATTGATAGTTTTAGGTTCGAAGGAAATCCTAGTTCATGTATTTCATTTATTAGAAATTTGGGTGGATTGGTTCTCAATCACATCTACCGGCAAGATCAGTATAGCTATTAAGTTAGTAGGTCATGTTCCCAATTATTAGGAATCAATTTTGCGTCTTTTTTTTTCCGGTTGCAACCATGTACTATCTTGTATGTGTGAAGAGCACTGGACCAGGGCCTATTCAGTACTGTCATATAAGCTACTTTATTTCTTATGTTGACATTTTATTCTGAAATGCAGAAGTATTTGAACTGCATATGGAAGAGTTGCGTTCGAAGCAAGAAGAGATTTCTAAACGAGATAAAGAAATTAAATTGCTAGAAGCTATTATTCAGACACTCGGAGGTAAAGAGTCACGTTCTACAATTGGATAAGAGCTCTTTCTTAATTGTAATTCTTGCCACATTCTATTAGTTCTTTGTAAAGTAGGGCTTTTGGAATTTCTGGATCTTTGTAACTTCTTACAGTGGTGTACTGAAGGTCAAAATGTTTCGAAGAAATGGATATTATTTGCTTGGTAAATGGCTTGATTTTGTTTGGTGGATTCTTCTCTTGCTGGATTTCTATGTTATTAGAACTATGCTCTGCAAAACTGCTTATGAAACAGTTATCCATGGCTTTGCAATTACATCCTCCGATATGGGTGTCTTTATCTGACATGCATGGAGTTTGGAGGGTGGTCATTATCTACTGAGGGTGGGTTTTTTCACTTGTTTTGGCTTTGCTTATTTTCATTTGTAAAATGTGGACAGCGAAATGGTCTTCATTGAGTGCATAGGTTAACTTTTCTACTGTAGGTTTCGTTTCAGATATTAGGTAACCTAGCAGTCTTTCTCAAGGTGACATTCAGATATTAGGTTGATGTTTTTTCATGGAGTTGATTAACTAATCTTCCCAATCGGGAAATGTAAGTATGGACAACCGAGACTGATGAAGTTACTCGTATTGTTCATTATACAGGAAACGACCTCATATGATGAAGTTCAGGGAACTGAATAGTCCACATTATGCTGAACTTGGTGATTCCTACAGGGGCTAAACTACTAATCTGGTAATAAAGGCTGGTCCATATAGTTATTGTGATCATGCTTCCTCTCATTTTGTGAAGGGTCTTTGGAATTTTATACTTTTGTCTGTAGTGGGAAACAAGGCCTTGCAACTCTAATCTTACCTTACCGTCTTTGCTGGAACTTTAGTTGGCTAGGTAATTTTTGGTGAAAACCGAAGTAATTTCTTTTAACATATTTCCTTGTGTCTTGCGTAAACTCTTTGTAAAGATAACATTGAAATTGAACTATTAATTTCAAATTTCGCGTTTATTTTGTTTTATAAGTTAGACGTGAGATTATCAATCTTGAAATAACAAAATAACTTGAAATGAAAAAAATAATATCATGTTCAACCAAATATTATAATCTTTACCATTTAGGATTAAAAATTTGTTGACATAATTAACCTTTACTTTTTTACTTTTTTTTTTAAAGTGACCGTTGTATCTTAATCTATCCATCTATACTTGCACTGTATAGAATACAATTTCTTTGTTATTAATGATAAAAAGTTTAATAATCCATGCGATAAAATTTTATCCGACTCTTTAAATAATCTTGAAAAAAAAATAATTATCCCATAAATAGCCTCATGCTATTAAATAATCTTGAAAAAAAAATAATTATCCCATAAATAGCCTCATGCTAAATAAACATGCGATGAAAACTACATAAAAATATAATCCTAAGATTATAATTCTCGTAAACAAACATTACTAAAAGTACCAAATAGTTCATCTATTTGAGGGGAGAGATGGAAGAAATGGCTCAGGTACTTGTACAATTTTAGTTTTGCTCTTTTTCCCTCTTTTATTTATTTATTTTTTATTATTACAACCTAAGCACTTTCCCATTTGACTATTACTCTTTGTACATTTTAAATTTAAACTTAGATAGAAAAGTCATGATTTTTTCAGTGAATAAAATAACAGGATTGGGTAGATCAGTGTAGAACTCATCTCATATCAGAATCCTAGCAAAGCTTAGTATTACCAGAGGTAAACACTTAAAAGTTAAAATTGCACCAAATTGGAAAGCAGCAAACATTACAAAACCTTTGAAATACATGTGGGGCCAAACAAAATTTTACTGCTCCACTCCTGTTCTCGGTAACCATTACCATTGTTGAGGAGAGTCATACGCAGATCTTGCAAAACACCACAAAGTGTTCATCTTACAAATTGGCTCAAAGGGACTTCTACCTAAACTATTGGCCGCCTATACATTTATGATGGAACTGATGGAAGTAGAATGTTTAAAACATAGCTTTAAAATGCAAGCAAACTGCGCCAATTTTGAATTAGAATCCAATCTAGAGTCAACACCAAATAGCTTGATTCAGTCTACACTATTCTAAGAAAATTCCCACATTAGATACAACCATACGAACAAGCAAAATTAAGAAAACTGAACATATTAATAAATACCTTCATAATCGAACAGAAATCTATATTGACAAAACATCAGCCAACCCACATAACAATCTTAAATCTGTTCTCATGAGACCACAACAAATGCAGGCTTCTAAGCAACCTAAATCCATCGCTACCCTATATATGTTGACACTCAGATTACATAAGCTTGATGATCTTCAATGCAACAGGAGCATATATTTGGCAACAGAACAAAATTTCATTGTGTTGCTGGGGCCTCATCAAGGACATATTAAACAAAAACAAATACTGTTTGCACAAACGGCAACTGACACATGGTCATGACATTAAAAAACAAAACAAAATTGGACAATGTTTTGAAGGAACTTCATAACCACCTTGAACATTCCAAGTCAACTAATCAACCATCTCGTAACAACACTGGCAGCACCACATTAGCCAGGCACAACCCAACCAGGAAGAAACAGAAGCAACAGCGACCAAAAGGGGATTCTCTATCACATAAAATTTACACGCATTGTCCACATCACACAAACATAATAGACATCAGCTACAACTTCACAGCTACAGTCAACGAACATATGTACCACCACATCTCAGAGCAATATGCAACATAAGTAAGAAACTAGTAGGTTTATGTTAGATATTGTGAAGTTCATAAATATGCAAACAAAATAGCAAACCACTAACTTGTGAACCTGTCCCGTTCTCATAGTTGCAAGCGTCAGAGAAACATGTCATGGTTTATACTTAATATCAGCATTGGAATAACCCTATAAGATATCCACCACATAAGCAGCATCAGGTGGAAACTCGTTCCATCTGTCCCCCTCAAAAGACCACAACAGCAAGTATTTCCCACTTCAAAGACAATAGACACTTAAGAACCAATGTCATGTAGGAAAACCAGGTCAACATCAGATATTGGAAGGAAAATAGGTTGTTCAGAAAAAAATACTGAACTATAAACCTTACCATTCACAACATCATTCAGAGAAAATTCATTTATTATTGTTCTGCAATCAGCATTCTGCTGCTCAAACCCAACGATCATTCATCTACGAATTACAAACAGCACAACATCCACAACATCATCATCACGGCCTGCGGCCTCATTCAATCTTTCCCCGAACAGAACTATAAAATCCAGCATGTATTTTATAGCAAGTTAGTAGAGCTAGACAGAAATCCAACCGCAAACTCCCCAAATTGGAAAAGTTAATAAAGTTTATTTTTTTAAAAAAATATATAAGAGAGGAAAAGTCAAAAAAGTCGCACATGCATAAAAGAGTACAAGGAGAATTTGGTGAGAAACCAAAAAGAAAACTAAAATAGACGAAAACAAAAACCTACCATACTGAAACCTACTCATGTCAGAGTAACTGAACAAAACATAAATATCAACATATAAGCTATAACGTCCAAAACAAAACTAAATTCCCAAGGAAAACAGTTCATACAAGTTACCCAACTGCAACATCCAAATAGGTTACGCATCAATTTCAGTACTGAAATACTAAGTAGCAAGAAGTCCAATCCTACCAAACTAGCATTAGGAACTTGAATAGAACAAGCATGACAAACAAGGGCCCCACAGATAAGTTGCCAAGAAGATATAGCTTCATGCTTCCTCCACCTATTGAAGATTGTATCAGGTCACTCCTACAAAATCCAAATTGATAAGCAGAAAGTCAGCAACAAAATTTCTACCAAAACAAAAAATAAAAACAAGTTTGCAAACTCACATCATCTGAATTAGGAGGAGAACGGCTCTGAGAATCAGAATGGCGATCTCGTGGTGAAAGGCTTTGGGGAGTTGGAGACCGTTTATTACGGCTGCGCCCATTTGGACTTTTAACACTAGGAGACGGTGTCCTACGAGGAGACAAACTCCTTCTAGGACTGAGGCTGCGTTGAAGAGGGGAGGAAAAGTAACATTCTGGAATAGCATATCAAAAAAATGCATAGTAGAAAGTAATATATTGAAAGCATAAACTTGAAGCAAAAAAAAAAAACCTTTCTATTGAATGACTCCTGCTCCTTCGTCGCTCATCATAGTCATAACGTCTACTACCACGGCCTCTATCATAGTCTGGACTTATGCTTCGGCTCCTGCTTCGATAGTTATAATATCGATCCCTGCCACGGTACCTGTCACGTTCATACCTATCCCGACTTCTACTTCGACTTCTCCTCCTGTAATCCCTATCTTTATAGTAATTGTCCCGGTACCTATGAAAAAGATCGATATCCATATAATATTGACAGAAGAGCCTACAGAAATCAACTTATACTAAAGTAACATAAATATAATTTAAGTAGTTGTACATCAATATATAAAGGGCTAGGATAATCTTATACCTAATTTATGAAAACGAACTTTTACAAACCTCTAACTTCTAATCCCAAATTCATGTTTTACAAATGAAGTCATCAGATTAGGCATGTGCACTAGGACTAATCTTACCTAATTTTAAGAAAATGAAGTTTTACAGACCTGAGACCTCGATTACTTTTAATCCCAAAGACATTTTTTATCAATATAATCATTAGGATAACACACTAAATCATTGCTTTTATTTCTTATCATCTATGCTCCATGTCTATACATTACCATATATAATGCTATCAGGAAATTGCTTGAATAACAAGTGTTACTGCTTCAAGTATTTTACAACTTTTCGACAACAAACATCTACTTCACTTCAAGGCCAAGTTAAAGTCACTAGATATCCAGCCGAATATTCAATAAAGGACAAGGCAAGATTGGATTTAGAACTTCAGATAAAAAAAATCCTATAATGCCCAATGTGAACAAATATAGCAAGCAACAATAATATAAATATTCAGAAATTGGTAAATTGGTTTACCTTCGCCGAGGGCTACGGCTTCTTGACCTGCGTCCAGTACTTGGGGACTTCTCAATAATCCTTCCCTGATGACTTTTTTTTTAATAGAAAACAAGGGTAAGGGTGATTGGCTGAACAAATTAAAATAAAATACTTCATTGTACACTAAGGAGGAAACACAATTGAAATTAAGATCAAGCTTCTTTTAACATTCAGAAAGAGCTACACGCATACATGAAAACATATAAACACACACATATATATATTATATATGAAGCAAATAAAAAAATTATGTGCCTACAGCTCATCCAATTACCAATGTACTAGTAACATTAGTGATGAGAACAATCAAACTGTAATTCAGACCCTCACAGGATTGGGGGTAAAAGCACCCTTCAAGTCAATTACATTAAACAATCGAGTTCGATATTTCTACTTTTAAAATAACACAACCAAATATATTAATATGGTATCAACACATGCAGCAGGAAAAAGGAGTTGCCACCTGCCCACCAGTACTCATACACATGCGCACATCTATTTTATAAGTTCATGTTTTTACAAAAATGTTAAATAACTGGAGCACACTTACATCCGCTCGGCATTTGGCCCATACTTTGCAAACTGGACAGTGATTTCTCTACCATCAACAACTCTCCCTGAAATATAATATTATTAAAGAAATCTCAAAATAATATACTCTTAGATTATACTTGAGTCACTTGTATTCGCAATAAACATTATCTTAAAACTAATATTCCTCGAAACATTCCAATTAAGTGCAAGCAAATATAATTACATATGGACAACATACACCTATAACAGAATGAAATGCATACCATCCAGCCTATCCACAGCCTTCTGTGCTTCATCTGCATACTTATAACGAACAAACGCAAACCCACGCGAGTCACCGGTCCTATGACATGGAAAATTAAAATTAAAAAAGATATGGAAAATAATATATACTAATAAATTAAGTGTGTATAAGATCTTGACTAAGGTTCATTCTGAGGGAAAATAATATATACTGGAAACAATATACACTAGTAAACAAGATATTGACATGTCCAAGTGTGTTTACAATCTTGACTAAGGTTCTTTCTAAGGGCCTAAGTGGCAGATGGAGGAAAGTGTTCCAAAATCCCAAACTTCTTTTGAGGGAGGAAGGCATTGTTGGCAAATGCGGTTGTGGAGATTGTATTTAAGGGGAGAGGAAGGACCAGGTGCTAAATGATGTTTTCTCTAAAAGGTAAGATTACTTTGATTCAAGTTTGTCTGGCTAGTATTTTACCCATTACCTGCCTTTGATTAGATTCTAACAAGAGTTGGTGATTCATTAGAAAAGCTGATTGCTGAGTTGGAAGAAGGTGTGCAAGCCGAAACAAAATGGAGGCTTAAGTTGGATAATTTGGTCCTTAAGAATGTCACTTTAATAGGTAGTGGCTATATATAGAATCCCCTTTGAGCCTACTTTTCTTAAGCGTAGGGTCATTGGGGACAAGTTCATATGAATGTGTGGAATGATAATCCCGAAATATATGTTACTCATGCGAGTCCTTGGAATTTCATTTCACAAGGATTACCTCTATTGAGTCTCATTTTGAGACTAGGCACCATATTCATTTTAGAAAGACAATTAGATGCATTGGGGGTTCAGATTTCAAGAGTTTTTGCTATCTAGTTTGCATAATTCTCTCATTTTTTATTTTACTATTCCCAGTATTGATTCTATGTCTTGAAAGTTTATTTCTTTAAGAGTTTCACTGGTCAGGATGACTATGAGTTGGTGTCAATAATTAATTTACTGAATTTGATACAAATTTCCGCCGTCCATGATAAACAAGTTTAAACTCTTTACTCTTCAGACACATCTCACTTAAGAATTATTTTCTTTCTTCTAATTCAGTTTCCTTCACTTATATCATTTGGCAGGCAAAAGATATATCCAAAGTCAAAGCATTGTAAAAAGCGGTAATATCTGATAATAAAATGATCCGGATAATTTTAAAGTCTCAGAATCATTTCTCAAAATAATTTTTATTTTTCCTTCCACCTATACAGATTAATGGTATATATCTATAGAGATAAATAAACCTTCGATCTCTGGGGATGAAGATATCAACGACTTTGCCGTACTTGTCAAAAAGCGGGAAGAGATCATCTGCTGATGTGCCTAAATTAACAGTAAAAAACGAGCAAATCAAATGAAAATTTTCAATTGATTGAGCTTAATAAAGTGGGAAAAAAAAAATCAAAACTTACGGAAAGTAATGTTGAGGATTAGGAGAGAATAGGTATCAGTGATATCTGGTGGTCCAGCTCTTCCGAAATGAGACATCTTTATCTCTCTTCTCTCTGCAAATCGATTAAATTTTTAGACAATTGCTAAGGTTAGGGTTTGAAATTTTGGAAGGGTGAGTATTTGCTTATAAAGCTCTGTCAGAAGAACTTTCTTGAATAACCTGGTCGAGCGTTTTATATGGACCACAAAATACTATATTTAATGACTCTTTTTTAATTATTTACTCTTTTCAAAAATATATTTTAAATTTTAAAATTTTAAACTATAAAAGACATAAAAATTTTAACACATTAATACTTATAGTATATATATATATATATGGAGATAAATATTATGAAATCATTATTATTATATTTTTAATTAATGTTAGAGGTATATTTAAAAAAATAATTATTTTTGTTTTCATGTTTCTATTATTTTTATTTGTAGAAGTTGTAGAAGTTAACTCGGTCTTATTTTTATTCATATGCTTTTATTTTTACTCATAAAATATGATATGTTTTTATTTTTATTCGTAAAATAAGCAAACAACTTTGATAACTATGTGTTAAAAATTAATTTATATTATTTTATTGTTAATAAGATTATACATTGGGATCCCATTAATTTTTAAGATGGCTTTATGTGTTATCAAAATTAAAGAAGTCGTTTTTTTCTTTAGTATAGTTGGTATAAAATTATTTTTTGTTGTTCATTTCAAAATAATAAAAGCATAAATAAACATTTAGAAGTAAAAACAATTGTCAAACGAGACATAAAACTTATTTTGAACATATTATATTTATGTTTGCTTTAGTTAAAAATGATTGTTTCTCAAACAAATTTATTATTTTCACAAAATTCTTTATAGACGTTAATATGAAAACTCCTGTTTATGTGAGAGAGGTTCTTGTCTTATGAATTAATAATTTATTTTCTAAAAATATAATTTTATTTTAAATATTATATAAGTACTTTTATTATAAGCGATAAACACATTATTGATCATATAAGCTTATATAGAGTATATAAAATTGAAGCTAAATGAAAGTTGAAGCGATATGATATCTTGTGTTAGGAGAAAAAGAAAATAATTAAAATCAAAATATTTTCTCCTCCATCCCAAATGAGATTCATTTGTATAATTTTTAAATTTATGCCTAACTAAGTGTGAATAATAATAAGAACTTAATAATGAAGTGAAGAACATTGTGTTTTTCTACTACAATTACCATCAATTTTATTTTATTTTTACTTTTATAATGAAAATACATCATTTTTATAAAAAAAGTAATTTGTACAATTTTTAACATTTAAATATATACTTTATTCCATGTTTATAATTTTTATTGATGCAAGTCATATTGCAATTTTATTTTTTTGTTGCTCTATCCTAATCGCATAACATGTGATGAACACAAACTTTTAGTCTTAAAGTGTCAATTTTTTTAATAATGTTATTTTAAGTTTAAATTTTGTACAAAATTGTTTCCTTTTAATGTATTGATAAAATTAAAAGTCAAAACTCACATTTTATATAGTTTAATACATATTTTTAAACTATTACAAACATATGAATACAATAATATATATATTATATGAAATATAAATAAAGTAATTATCACTTATTTTGGACATGTACATGAAGGATTCCAATTTATAATTTCATCAATATGTTAAAAAGATATTGGTGCACAAATGGTGTGCGGCCTGGTTTTGGTCCGGCCTAGATTGGTCAAGCTCAGCCTGCAAAACTAAAAATAAGTTGCTATTTTGAGATAGAAATCTAGCCAGATTTGGCCAAAAGTCCGATCTGAACTGACCTGCAACCTTGGTCCGAGCTTATTTAGCCTCAGTTCTACTTTTTTGTTTTTTTCCTTCTAATATCCTAGCAGTTAGCACAACTGCCCAGGCCCAGCCCAAGATGACAAGGAGGCAAGATGGCAAGATATATATATATATATATGTGTATATATATAAGTTCAAAATGGACCACCCCAGCAGCTCAGCCCCGACATGATTGCTTGACTTTGCTCCCTCTCATGTCAGTCTCATTACATAAAGAAAACGAAAGAAGAACCTCCCATTTAATACTTCTTTCAACTTGTATAAATAATGACTTCTTTGTTCGTTCTAGAGTCAACTTATTTGGCTTTCTTTTCCTCTTGCAACTAAAATACAATCCATCCTAAAGTTTTATCTTGGACATTTCGGTCTTGAACAAATTGGTAAAAACATAATATAACTATATTATTCGAAATGAGTTTATATAGGATACACCGACAATATACACAATTGGTACTAAAATAAAATAAAAATAATTTTATCTAATATAAGTTTTTCATTTAAATATATAACTATTAAACATCTAATTCTTATTTCGTTGTTCGTTTGTGTTGATGTTATTTATATATAGACATCTCACTTTATCAAGCGCATAAACAACTATTCTCATTGATAAAATATGAAAATAAATATCTAACATCATTGCTTTTAATAAAATTTTCATTGTATAATTTAAAGTATACATTTCTACCGTTCCTCATTTCTACAAGTTTGTACTTCAAAAAGATAAACTATAATAAAATATGTAATAATTTTATTGAATGCAAATTCTACCCATATTTAATATTTAATATTTAACATTAAAATAAGAAAAAAAATAAAGGAGAGGCCAAACTAGACTCGCCTAGGCCTGGTTTACCGGCCTAATCAGACCATAATTCAATGCCCAAAGTCTGACATAGCAGACTAAAGTTATAATAATTCTAGGGCGACATTTTTTTGTGGACATTCTAGCGACTTTTTTTTTTTGTTATGACTTCCAAATAATTTATATGATTTATTGATACAATTTTTTTTTTTAAAAAAACAGTGATTTATGTGTGATTTGGATACATATACAAAACAGTGTTGTACGGTCTGTACAACACTGTTTTGTATATGTATCCAAATCACACCTAAATCACTATTTTTTTTAAAAAAAAATTGTACCAATAAATCATATAAATTATTTGGAAGTCATAAAAAAAAAACTAAAAAAAAAAAAAGTCGCTAGAATGTCGCTAAGGAAAATGTCGCCCCCAGAAGAACTCCTAAAGTTAACGGCCGATCTGTTGTACACCACTATTAAAAGGGAATAAGTTTAAAAAAAGTTTAAACTTTAAGGAACACAATTGTAAAAGTTGATATTTTAAAGCTAAAAGTAGAATTTTGTGAGATTTGAGGGACACTTCTATACTTAACCCTTGTTGAATTCCACGCTTAGCTGCTACGCACAATTCTCTGCGTTGAATACATTCTTATTGCATTCCCTTCCGAGCCTAGTAATAGTCATAATATAGCTGTAGACTGTAGCTGCTAAATGTACGTTATATTACAAAATACAAACCCCCTTTATGCTGTGATCTCCAAACTCCGATAAAATCGACGATCCATATTTTGCACATATAGGTGTATATATAATATATATATATATGTATGTATGTATACAGTGTAGTTAGAGAATAAGGAAGTATTTTTGCAGAGAAAATGGAGTACTAGAAGCGGCCAGACGGAGAAATTGAGGTGAAATATGGCGGAAGAAGGATTGGACAGAGATAGAGAGAACGGAAGGTTATCATCTATGGATTCAATTGAATCACGATGGGTGTTTCAGGAGGATGATGATTCGGATAATTATAATGATGATGATGAGGACGATGAGGATTTGCCGCCACAAAATGGATTGGACTCATCAGATGATAATGCGGATATGAGACTGATTCGAACCGGGCCTCGAGTTGATTCATTCGATGTTGAAGCCCTAGAAGTCACCGGTGCTCAACGACATGATTATGAGGTGCATTTTTACTTCTGAAACTTAATTTTATTCATTTTAGCTTTGAACTTGCAATGGGTTAGTTTATTGATTTTATTTTTGTTTTTCTTTCTGTATTAATTTCATTAGTTTGGTAAGTAATTATAAGAAAACCAAATTGAAGAAAGTTGTATAATGCTTAGCACCCAAAAAATAATTGAAATAGGTAACTCGAGAAAGAGACCAGCTTCATATCTTGTTTCTTCAGTTTTGGTTTGACTTGAGTGCTTTGTTATGAAAGAAAGGTGAACACATATTTGCAAATATATAAGACTTTCTGCTGTTGCTTTATATTCCATTAGGATTGAAACTTGGAAGTTGAAGATCGAGAAGAGCTCTGTGAGAGTAGCTACTGTGAGTGGAAGTGGATTTGTATATGAAGTGACAAAGACAGACATAGACGAAGACAAAGAATGTATATATCTCTTATAGGTTTTTGCTTTTACATACTTTGTTTTTTTGGCGAAATGTGTCATTTCCTATATGTGATCTCCTCTATTTCTCGAGATTGTCTATTCCATGAAGAGGATTTACAAACAAATTAATGGAGTAGATGGAACCACCTAATTCCTAAAGGACTACCCATCTCTAATCAACAATTATCTTCAAATGTTAATACAAGTACCCCTAATTTCCAGTTGATGCAATAGACAATAAACCCAAAAGGAGACAGAATTGTACTCTTTTTTGTTTTTTGATAAATAGGACAGCATTTTTTTTTCTTAATTATGGATCGAAGAAATTCCTTCCCTTCATAAACCCTTAATGCGTCACACAAGGCATACAGGAAACAACTCCATAGTTTCAGTCTCCCCCCACCTTTTTTTTCCAGGCAATATTGGCTTTAGCATGCAATCTCAAGCAATGCAAGAATAAAGTACCAAGATCTCCAGCAACCTCACAACTTAAAGAAGGTGCTCTTCACTTTACAGATATTGCGTTAACTCGCACCGGTAATGGATTAATCCCCTTCTCCTTAGAATATCACTTCTCAAGACGGTTCCCAAGGAGCGGTTACCTCCTTTTTATAGTCACTTCTCAAGATTTGAGTCCCAGGCAGCTTTCTACGCTAAATGGGCGCTCTTTTCTTGGACTTCCACATCTATGAATAAGGAGTTTTCTTATTAACTGAAAATAGAGTGATTTAACCGAAGCTTCATGATGCACGCTTCTAGAAAGTCTATATTTTTTCTCCTCCAAAATCACATAAACATACCCTCAAGCTTTGTACTTAGTTAACCTCCCTATCTTGAAATATTTTAGGTGATAGACATCCAAGTAATTTGTTTATGTTGTTTTTTTTAAAATTTTCTGATCACAATGCCAAGAAAATGTGACAAACTCATGCAAGTATTTTTTTTTTGGACAAGGAATTAAGGAGGGAGGTAGTATCACTTGGTGTGTTCTTCATGGCATTAGCCACATTAGGTATCTTCTAGGCAAGTGGTTGTAGCTTTTTTCTAAAGAAGGGCTGCTAGGTGACTTGTTAATGTTGTGCAAGTGTCACTTATATGTACATGGATGGATCAATTTGGGGGGAGGTTTACTTTCAGCGTCGGCCTTTTGAAAGCTATGGCAACGGATTGGGGGAGTTTGGCCAAATGCTTTTTTTTTTTTGGGTTGATAGTGGAGCAAGGATTGAACTTATTCTGTAAAGGTATTGGAGATTTTTAGATATAACTTACAACAAAAAAGGTTTTAGAAGGATATGCATGTGTATGGGAGGCACTCTTGGGAGTTGGGACCCTTTATTTCAGAGGCATTTTCATATTATTTTTTTTGAGTTTTGACAATTTTGACGGTATAGACATTTGTTTTTATTGCAGGGATTTGTTAAGATATGTGGGTCATATGAGTGGGCAGTTTACATCGAGTTATTTCTATTTTCATCTTTGGTATAATGGATATGGACTTTTCCTCGAAAAAGTATATGTATTGTTATTTGTTGGCAACATCCTCTGGAAAGTTTAGTAGCTTGCGTGGCTTTTGTTATTTTTATTTAGTTTACTACTATCTCAATCTTGACCTGGTTTAGTTTGTTGAGGAGGGGGAAAATCATTGTTAATTGGTTCTGCATGTGTAGAAAGCTCAAAGAGTCTGTGGGTACACGGTTTTCGCCTCCTCTTGGTGCTTTAATTGAATATTACAGTAAAATCTCGATAAATGAATGTTCGATAAAGTAATAACCTCGCTTAGATAATAATTTCTTCCGGTCCCGACTTGGGCATGTGTACTAAAGTAATAGCCTCGCTAAATGCATTAAGTAATAAATTTTTTTGAATCCTTAAAGGCCCAACGAAAATATAAATTAATAATTACTAAATTCCATACAAAAATTTATATATATAATCCACATATTCTTGAACTTTTTGTAATAACATCCATACAATAGATCCAAACTTTTAAGTCAATCAACAATACCCATACAAAAAGTCATTTTTTCTGAAAATATGCATTTAAAGTTACTTATTTTTTCTTTACACCTAAACCAAATTCAACCCTATCCTTAACTTTTTGTAGTGCATACACAACTTACAAGACATTATAAGTTTCACCAATTCTTTTTAGCTTCTCTAGACTCAAATTAATACATTAATTATTGTCTCTTGATTTTTCTGACCACATACATAAATTGAAAAACTCCCTCTAAAATAATAAATATTAATTTATCGATAAATGCATAAATTATTCATTTATCGATAAATAAATAATCTCGTTAAAGTAATATTTTTTTTCGGTCCCAAGGTATGCATTTATCGAGGTTTTACTGTAAAGAAGAAAAATGAAGTCCTGAGATTAATGCCATCAATATTGTGATGAATTCAGAATGCCATTGCTGATTAATCTGATGCTGATATAACGAGGGTTTGGTGTTTAAATTGTAAAAATTATTGCAGGATGTCACTATGGGCAGAAGTATTCTATTGACTCTCCAAACTCTTGGGGTTGTCTTTGGTGATGTTGGAACAAGTCCATTGTATACCTTCAGTGTGATGTTCAGCAAGGCCCCAGTAAACGGCGATGAAGATGTTATTGGGGCGTTGTCGCTAGTTTTGTATACATTGATTTTGATCCCACTGATCAAATATGTCTTAATTGTTCTCTTGGCCAATGATGACGGTGAAGGTATGCAATAGTCGGTATTAGGCTTTCCTTTTTTCTTTTTTTTTTTGGTCTTATGCACTATATATGGCGCATATGAACGGGTGCCAATCTCTGGTTGCTTTATTACTGCAGGGGGTACCTTTGCTTTATACTCATTGATTTGTAGGCATGCTAAGGTTAGTCTTCTTCCAAATCAACTCCCATCTGATGCACACATATCAAGCTTCAGATTAAAGGTGCCATCTCCAGAGCTTGAGAGGTCATTAAGGATTAAGGAACGACTTGAAGCTTCATTGACACTGAAAAAGCTTCTTCTGATGTTGGTGCTTGCTGGTACTTCCATGGTGATTGCTGATGGGGTGGTTACACCGGCAATGTCAGGTGTTTTTCTCTTTTCTGTTCATATACTGTTTTCCTTTATGCTCTTTGGTTTATCTTGCGGAATATTTTATAGCAGGCCTTCAAATAAAAGAAAAAATTATTTATTACATCTGTACTAACTTAGAAATTGGGTAACCAGTGTTGCATGAAGCACTAGGTATTTTCTTGAAACTTTACTCGTTTCATTCTTCATAATGCAGTGATGTCTGCAGTTGGTGGTTTGGAAATTGGAGTGCCAGGGATCAAGCAAGGTGAGATGCTCTACTTAATGTATTAACCTATGTAATAGTATGTTTTCTAAAACTTGAAATCTTGAATTATTTAGTTGTTTTGATAGCATGAAAATGAAGACTACTTGGTTTTACAAGGACATCTTGTACAACTGTATTGCCTTACATGTAACTGCGTCATTCCTCGTTAAATGATTGTGAGAGTAACTTTTATTCGGTAGACAAGAAAAAGCAAACAAAACTTGATTAGTAGCATATAATAGCTTGAAATGATTTGAGTCAGCTAACAACTTTACTATGCAAAGTTCAACAGGGCGTGGTTCATCACGCAAAATTAACGTAAACACTTGGATTTCAACCGTGTTATAAGTTATTACAACAATATTTTTTTAAGATGTCCAAATAACAGTTGTTCTCCCTTCTCAAGAGTTTGGTGGAACATTCAAGGGCTTTGCAAACTGAATGATGGAAGAAAGTTTCCAAGTGGCTAATGATAAATATACGTGAGAAAAATGTTACTTTTTCACTATAATTTTGATAGGATTCCTCGACGTTATGCTTATTAGACATTTCACATTAGTGCAACATTGTTTTTGTTCATTAAGCCTTTCCATGTATGCCAAGTGCATAGATGTAAAAAGTTATTCATTGAGAACAAATTATGATCTATGGTACATTGGTACTATTCCAAAAAATACAAATTGATATATGGGCCGCATGTATTTTAATTAGAGAGAATTAAATATGATCCCTGTAATAGAATTAGAGAAAGAATGCAGATCTGGTTGGTCTATGTTGCTATATTTTTGAATTTGCTATGACTGTGTATATAGAGAGTGGCAGTGATGGCAAAGCTATAGATCTAGATTTTTTGAGGTTGATAATGGAGTTGATAAGTTTTGATTGAATCTAGGTTGTGGTCGAGTTAAACCTTAGGTTGTGGTCGAGTTAAACCTCCGTTTGAATGATGTGATGCAGCGAACCTGGTTTAAGACAATTAATTAAATTTTAATTAGTTAGTGTAATTTTCTTTGATACAATTTGCTAATCCTAGTTTTTTATTAAGCAATTTATTTTTAATTTTCTTTTTCATCATGGTCTGCCACGTTGGCATATATATGACATGGATAGAGTCTTCCTCTCACGTGCTGCTCATTCCGTTAAAAGTCAAACAATCTAACGAATTTTGTAACAATTTGTAAAAAAAATGCAGTTTAATGAGGTAAATGAAAAAAAATTAATTCAGTGATGCAAATGTAAATTGTGGTTTAGTTCAGTAGGAAAAAAGTAATTTAACCCGACTAATCCTCTAATTCTTACCTAAGAGAATATTAATTGTGTTTTTGAAACTAAAAATTCTGATACTTTAGACCTTTTCATTGTTATCTGTCTACCTAATACAGAAAAATTATTACCTACAGCATCTGATATATCTATTGTGAAGTAATTTGCTGTGCTACAAGATTAAAAGGCATGCTTAGTTTTATCAAATTTTTATATCAATTTGAATTTACTGGTGGGAAAGAGATTTTTACTTTGTGGGTTTACAACATCGGCATGCTAGTGTATTTCCCTGTTTAAACTTGTGTCAAAAATGCTTATGCACATATGATTTGCAGTTTTATATCACATCAATTCAGCCATATTAATCAGTTTGCTGTTTTTTTTGGTTTTTTTTTTTTGCAGATCACGTGGTGATGATATCCGTTGCATTTCTTGTTGTTTTATTCAGTGTACAAAGATATGGGACTAGTAAAATGGGACTTATTATTGGACCTGCTTTATTCATATGGTTCTGTTTACTTGGGGGCATTGGAATCTACAACCTGATAATATATGACACCAGTGTCTTGAAGGCATTCAACCCTGTTCATATCTATTATTTTTTCAAGAGGAACTCGACTAAGGCTTGGTACTCTCTTGGAGGCTGTCTTCTTTGTGCAACTGGTAGCCATTATGTCTTTGAGAATCTATTTACATTTTAATTTTATCTTTATTGGTTAGATAAATGAACTGATTGAACTTTTCTTATTCGTAAAAGTAAATATACATGTTCTCGCTACCATTTTCCTCCCTATTTTAGTTTTTCTTTTCATTATTATTATGATAACAGTATCAGTATGAAGCATGGGAGATCAACACAAACATGATGTGACATGTGCATTCTGACATGATAAAACTTATAAATTGTAGGACAAGGACACATTGATGATGCGTAAGTGAAAAAAATATATATTTGTAATAATTGTCAAATTCCTTAGTCTACCATTTTACTTTTAACTAGTTTTCTATTTAACTTACTTCTGCTATGATAGTTATTTTATTCTTCTAACAATTTTACTTCCTTGGCATGGTAATATAATATTATATACCGGGTTTCTTGGACAAGTTGACAATTGACACCCGTATCATGCAAGATTTGAAGAAATTGTTAGGGTCTGCAGGAGGTACCCTACTGCTGACAATTCTTTTGTAAACGTGTAATGCACAAGGTACCATATTGCTGACCAAAAAAATGTCAGCTCGTCAGCAGTAGGGATACATCTTTCAAAAATGTTTATATTTAAAATTTTGGCCACATGTCTAGAGTTTTTGACATGTGTCCAACATTGACCTCATGGCAGTGTCTATGGTTCATAGCTTAAAATGCCGCATGCTATTCAAGTTGAAGTCTTTGAAAGATTTATGTACTTCTGATTACATACATGTTATAAAACTTCTTCTTTGTGAAGTTTTGAATATGAATTTGGGACCTGATGTTAGTAGGGATGTCCCGATTTCATTGACAGATGAGTATATGAAAACATTGCTACAGGGATATGATATGTCAGGCACATAGTTTGTAGGCATTTGTCTTTGGATGGAATTTTCTGGAATTGAACAATCATATAGAAATAACTTTGTTTATGGTAATCTAATTTAATCTCAATAGTTGAAGTAAAATATCCAACTTAAGAGATACTGTGCTGATGTTTAGACTTTTAGGTTTGACAAGTCAGCCTAAAAGCTGCCCACTTATAGCACTTTGATTCTGTTGAGAACATAACACAGCTGGCAAGAACTCCCAACTGAGAGAGGAGCATGGATTATTCATATGTACTTATATATTTTTCTCAACCAGACTCTTATGCATATTAATATCAGTTAAGGTTTGTCTAGGAGTAATCTAAAAGCAAGCTCAGGTCAAAAAAGCTTCCTATTGTTTGGTTGGCTATAATCATGCATATATATTGGTGCTCTTCTGTTCTGAATTAAGTCTATCTCTTGTTGTTTTACGTCCTCATTTCAGCAGTCATTTAATATTGATATGTTCACATATGGAACTTGCTAATATCTGTTCTTGCTTTCGTTTTAAATTGTTCATCGATTTCAATATTAAGTCCTCACCTTAGTCCCATCTTAGTTTTCTTCCCTCTACGTTTCCCTACCAGCCATATACATACATATACAGACTCCCATTCTATTTTGCTGGTATGCAATCAGTAGTTTACTCATTAATTTGATTCTGTACTCTGTAGTCTGTAGCTTAGAGCCTTTACTCAATATTATATAACTGTTTGTCTCTAAACTCATTTTTGATTCATGACTGTTCATGCTTAAAATTTTAATTGTTTTACTACTTTAATGGCTGGTCGTGTTTCAGGTTCTGAGGCTATGTTTGCTGATCTTTGCTATTTTTCTGTTAGATCTGTTCAGGTAAAGCAGCAATATGCAGTTACTGCATCTGTTTGCAATATCCTTATATTTTGATTAATAATCATTTTGAAACCTGTTGCCTTTCTTTGTTCTTTCCATCCATTGGTGCTGCGATTAGTTACAAGTTCTTAACCACTTTGCTCTGTATGCAGCTTACGTTTGTGTTTCTTGTACTGCCTTGCCTTGTGTTGGGGTACCTGGGCCAAGCTGCATACCTCATGAATAACCACGTTGATACTACTCATGCTTTCTTTGCTTCTACTCCAAGTAAGCTTTATTTAGCCATCTGTTAATATGAAAACTGCATCTTTTCGGTGTCTTGTCCATTATTCATTCTCTGCATGTGCTTGTGTCATTCTTAACTATTCTTAACTATGTTTTTGAATATTGTAATTTATATTATAAAGCATTTGGTTTATACATACCACGGAAAAAAAAAGAATTTGGTATATATGAAAGTAATTATTCCTTTGTCTGCAGGTGGTGCTTTCTGGCCAGTCTTTCTCATTGCTAACATTGCCGCATTGATTGCCAGTCGGACAATGACAGCTGCTACTTTCTCTTGTATTAAACAGTCAACAGCACTCGGTTGTTTCCCTCGTCTTAAAATCATTCATACTTCTCGGAAATTCATGGGTCAAATTTATATCCCTGTCCTAAATTGGTTTTTACTGGCATTTGCCCTGGTGTTGGTCTGCTCTATCTCAAGCATATATGAGATTGGCAATGCTTATGGTAATTCTTGTTTCATTATTCTTTGAATGCGATTTGTAGTTTCTATTCTCTTTGTTTTAGCACTTAAATTTCAATGCTTATTTGTCATTAGCTATGCTTTTCTTTGTTGAGCGAGGCTCTTTTTTTTATCTATCTGATTAAAGACAAATCGTAAAACTAGCTACAAATAGAACGACATATAATTTGTTTGTGTGTTCAAAAATCTAAGTGGTTCTTCCATCTGACATTAAAAGAGAGATCAACTACGCGAGGATTGAGAACATCAGCATTGAAGAGGGCTGGAAGGAGAGATTCTCTTATCGTGACCAGTTACTGCTATAATAAGATTATATCCTAGAATAGCAACTTACTTTTACTTTCTCAAAATTCGATCCATGTCCAGTGGTCTGCTTCATCTCCAACATTGTGATATGTGTGTGAAAGAATAATGGTCGTATTATGAGCAACATAAATTTTCTTTGGGTCGATAGGATTCTTTGAACAATATCAATTTCATACAAAGAATTTTCAAATATTTGCGTTAAATCAATCATAGAAAGTATTTTGAGAATGTTTTATCTCCAAAAAAAATGTTAATTTTGAGAGTGAAGAAAGAACTTTTTGACAGTTATTTATCCAAAGATAACATGATGATTAATTTGGATTGAAATAGCTGACCACTGTTTAAACTTCAAATGCAACTAACGATGGAGAAGAAAACAGAAAAAAACAAATGCTGTTTGTGGTACTTATGAGAGACTAAGGGAGAGCAATTTGACGCATCTAATTTTTGCATGTATGCTGCATCTTTTAGTGTGGATTTATTCAAAGCTGTTGGTTTGTGTGCTGTTGATCTGTTTACAGGCATTGCAGAGCTTGGAGTGATGATGATGACTACGATCTTAGTAACTCTTGTAATGCTCCTTATATGGCAGATAAACATTACTATTGTGCTGAGTTTTGCTGTCATTTTCCTAGGGATGGAACTAATATTCTTTTCATCGGTTTTATGGTGTGTTGGAGATGGAAGTTGGATCATATTAGTGTTTGCCATTGTTTTGTTCTTGATAATGTATATCTGGAACTATGGGAGCAAGCTTAAGTATGAAACTGAAGTCAAGAAGAAAATGTCAATGGATTTAATGCGGCAGCTGGGTTGCAATCTTGGAACGGTTAGAGCTCCTGGCATTGGTTTGCTTTACAGTGAGCTGGTGAAGGGTGTACCAGCAATATTTGGACAATTCTTGACAACTCTTCCTGCTGTCCATTCTATGGTCATATTTGTGTGTATAAAGTATGTTCCTGTTCCTCTAGTGCCTCAGAGTGAAAGGTTCCTGTTCCGCCGAGTCTGCCCTAAAAGCTACCACATATTTCGTTGCATTGCCAGGTAATTTTTGTCCCATTCGATAGTATTGCATTACCGCATGTCTCGTTGCATTGCCGGCTAAGCTACCATTAGATGATTGAAATATACATTTATCTTTTAAAAGGGCTTAAAAGTTTGGAACCCTTGACTAATGAGATTCAAGGTGAACTAGCTACCACGAGGATGCTTTCCAAGTTCTGTCTGCTCCGTTGAGTATGTAATACTTACTAAATAAAGGTGTGTTAATTAAACTCGAGTTTAAGGCATAATTTATGGCCATGAGATAAAGATCAAGTCTATGTTACCTCTGAGATATGGTGTCTTATTTTCGCGATAGTATTCTCTCCTTTTGGCAGGAGGGGGCCGGATAATGAAAAGGACTCTGTTCCTTTAAGCCCACGTCAACATTTTATTTTCTACCAAAAGTGGACAGGGTGAAGGAAAGGGAATAACAAATATAAGGAGGGAACAAAGCTGTTCTCTCCCTATGGTAAACTTTCCGAGCCTCGTATACTCCTTTCCTATGCTTTCAGCTCTCCTACTAAACAGACCCTTAGGCTGTGAATGCACTTGCATTTTGATGTATTTTTCATATGTATCTTCCATCTACCATCCTTTATCTTACTGTTGTTAGACAAATCCTGGCCCCTTATTATTCAATTCAATGAACCCTACCAACAGGTACGGCTACAAAGACGTTCGAAAAGAGAATCATCAGACCTTTGAGCAGCTTTTGATCGAGAGCCTTGAGAAGTTCATTCGCAGAGAAGCCCAGGAACGGTCATTGGAAAGTGATGGAGAGGATGATTCAGATTCTGAAGATGAGTCGTCTTGTTCGCGAGTTCTCATTGCTCCCAATGGCAGTGTCTACTCACTTGGCATCCCTCTCCTGGCCGACTACAAGGACACAATCCAGCCACTAGCAGAAGCAAGCACTTCAGAGGAGGTGAAGCCAGAAGACCCAGAGCAGAGTCTTGAGAAGGAGTTGTCTTTTATACGCAAGGCTAAAGAATCTGGGATGGTTTATCTTCTCGGTCATGGTGATATCAGGGCGAGGAAAGATTCCTGGTTCATCAAGAAGCTAGTCATAAATTACTTTTATGCTTTTCTGAGAAAGAACTGCAGGAGGGGGATTGCAAATTTGAATGTGCCTCACCAACAGTTGATGCAGGTCAGCATGACTTACATGGTTTGAGTTTTTTGGTGTCATCCAAACAAGGGAAAACCGACTAGCAATGTATTTGATTTCAAGTATTGGTTCCTAAAGCACCATGGATGATGGGCAATCCTTGAGGTGACGGACGACACACTCCTTGGACATACAGTGTCGCACTGTCCCGCCATACTTGTGCCTAGCTTTTGCTTGTGCTAATTTGAAGCTCCCACTTATTAATGGAAATTTTGTAGTTTTTCCTCTTTGATTGGTTTTTTTTGCAACTTTTTTAAGTCTTGAGGGCTTATAGCTCACAGAAAGGAATCTTGTAACTACCAGTCAACCGTGTTGAAATTATGTGAAGTCAATTGTTTATTTCTTTTTGTTACACTCAGGAAATGAAAGACGCATGATCGCTAACAGCTTGCTCGGTGAAACTACGGTTCCATTATTGAAAGTTAACTCGGTGCTACATTTTGTGTTGTAATGGCCAGCCATGGTCTCAACTTTAGGTCTATGAGCTAAGCAATTAGTACATATAACTGAGCCTTTTATTGAGTAGTTTGATGTATATTTTATGAACCTTTTGTCATTGATTTACAAATAATAAACAGATAGGTTTCTAACATACAAAACGGTAAGAACTATTGGACCATATAACGAAAATATCTCAATTCCAAAATTTGCATGCTTTACAGATTCAAAAGTGGTTATACTTATGCTTTCCAGACCATTAAATTAAATTAGTTCCATAGAAAAATTTGGATAAGAAAGGATGAGCTTTCATTCCCCTTCCTACAAGTTAAGGGGATAATGACAACTTTATCCAGCACTGCAACAAGATCAGAGTGCAAGTCCCTGATGAGAGTTGCTTTTCAGGAGATGCTACATCAAACCTCATTTCTCAAGTTGTATATGGGTGTTTCAATTCGTCTTCTTGCTCTACCCCTATTTCTTAAGTTTTACCTTGTTGCGGTATATGGATGTTTCAATTTGTCTTCTTCCTCCAACACGTCAGAATCCAGGGGTGCTTTCATCTTTGATGATTCTCCACCAACTTTCTTGTGTTTTGACATAAATTTCAACCTCAGGAGCAATGAGTTTGTGGTCACTCCAATTGAACTCAAACCCATAAGGGCTCCAGCAATTGATGGAGTGAGCATGGTCCCCGTGATTGGCAGCAACATTCCGGCTGCGATCGGAATTCCAACCTGAGGATGATCAAAATTAAACATAAGATCAACCATGGCTGTGAGAGGGACAGAGTAAAGATTTGGTGTCTCATAAAGATTGATGGACCAAAGATAATGAGAGAACAAGAAAGTAAGCAAATATGAAATTCAGCATCCCAAGGTTTCCATGCAAGTGACATGCAAGGTCCAAGTAGGCAACACAAGGTTAGCTTATGTATGGGATTATTTCAGCCTATTCCAACTAGTTTGGGATAAAAAGAATAGTTGAGTTGAGTTAAACAAAGATTAGTCTTAACAACTCATTAATGCCATATTTCACAAATGAAGGCTGCAATGAGAGTGTCTTGCAATGAGAGTGTCTTGTTTGTGCATCGATTTGAAGATTGAACTTGCAAGGAATAGTAGAACAGAAAGATTATATACAACTTCCTAAGAACAAAAATAATTCCAAATAACAAGGAATGCTAAAAACAAATAACAAGAAATGAGAAAGCCAAGGTTGTCTAGTTTGTCAATAAATCTCATAACCATGTGGATAATAATTTGCTTAACTGCAGCTTTAAAAGAATAGGTCAGAATATAAGGGAAACAAAGGGGGTGGTGGAGGTTTAGGGAGAAGAAGAATAGTCCAACCAATCAGCTGAATATCTGAGAAGTACTTTATGTGCCAGTGCCAATAAGACGGAAAAGAAATTGGATGACAGAATCAGAGTTTCAAATAATACTTGAAGTTACTGGATGATGGGATCACAGGTCAATCAACAAGTCACTTCAAAGATCGTCTTTCAAGAAAAATCCCAACAATCAATTGCTTGAATAATTAGATTCAGTAAAAATTCCAGAACATGAATAAAAAAATCATCGATAAAAAAATTAAAAAGCACTGGTGTCAAGGCATTGAACTATTTTGTGAATGCAAGTAGACCCAAGGACAGAATTTAGCAAGATGAATAAACACATGATCAGAATCTTCTTAGTATTTCTTTTCTTCTCCTCAAATATAAAAATGCCTACAGAATCAACTTCTCAATTCATTACATAATTTCTTGTAATCAGGTCTTATACTAGAAGCAAAGACATCATATTGCACTGATTTAAAGTATCAAATTCAACATACCATTGAACCCTCAACCATGGCATAAATTCTACAATGTAAAGAAACTAGAAGAACTTACTATGTTGTATGCAAAAGCCCACCAAAGATTCTGCTTCACGGTCTTCATAGTTAGCCTGCTAAGCTCCAAAGCATCAAGCAACTGCATTGAGGTGGTCTGGCTTAATTTTCTATGGTACAATATACGGTCTTGGTTGAAGGATGAGCAATTCCATACATGAATATATAGTCACCCATGATAAACCTTATTGGACTATAATGATAAATTACTACTGAAAATATACTCCGTTTTAAGAGAACTTTAAACTTGCTATTACAAATGTTCAAGAATGGTCTTTACATAGGAGATTGTCCTTTTTTAAACAAAAACTTTTTCTAAGCATTTGAAATCAGTGCATGGGAGGATAACTGCATTTTGAACCTTACAATGGTCTATTTACTAGTTGAACAGTTGTTTAGGTCACTGACCCCATTCAACCATCTAGTTCATGTAAAATAAGATTGTGTTTGAAAAACCACATGGATCCAGCTGCCAGGAGTCAGTTTTCAGTAGAAGGCCTCTAATAATATACTCCGTTTTAAGAGAACTTTAAACTTGCTATTACAAATGTTCAAGAATGGTCTTTACATAGGAGATTGTCCTTTTTTAAACAAAAACTTTTTCTAAGCATTTGAAATCAGTGCATGGGAGGATAACTGCATTTTGAACCTTACAATGGTCTATTTACTAGTTGAACAGTTGTTTAGGTCACTGACCCCATTCAACCATCTAGTTCATGTAAAATAAGATTGTGTTTGAAAAACCACATGGATCCAGCTGCCAGGAGTCAGTTTTCAGTAGAAGGCCTCTAATAATAGCTGTTTTGTAATTATTTACAATTTCGTAGTTGGACAGAACAGCAATATTATTATTATTATTATTATTTTATTATTTTTTTTTTTTTTTGCTAAATCAGAACAGCAATATTAACATCGTGGAAAACCATGGATCCAGCTTGTAGGAGTCAGAAGATGGTTACCCCAAGGGTAGGAGAAATGGCAGAGGCTCTGATTATAGCCTCAAGGTCTCTGGTTCCAACCAATCTATACTTGGCCTAGATAGATGGTCCTTAGTAATAGCTGTTGTTGGCTAAATCTTACAAGCTCACTATTCACAGTTTAATTGGCCAGAACAAGATTATTAACATCAGTACTGGAACTACACATTTTAAAGTGAGGGCATATTTCTACAGCCGCTTATATGCTGCTTCCAAAGTCACTGCCTGAGGAGGCAAAGTGGCTCTAGAATAGGAAGCCTGAAAAAGTAACATACAAACATGTTCAAGACGGTAGTAAACATTTTTTTGGTAATTATGGATCAAACATAACGTGCTGTACAATTGTCATTAAGCTACTTTTTTAACCAACATCAAATAGCAATGTGATGACAAATGCGAAGACCATTATATTCCTTGCTGTCAGCAGTTTAATTTAGTGCATTCCAGCTATAAAAGAAGTTCCCAAAAAGTTTTATCGAAAAAAATGCACTAACTTTTGTATTTAAAAAATGTCCTATTTGGTAAAATAATCTCACTAGCATTTGATAACATCCTCGTTCTCATGGTTTTGAGTTTCCTCACTCTAGAGGAAGTTTAAAAAGTATAATTAATAGCATATGCAAGATAATTTGTGCAAGCTATACAGAATACAGATATTTCAAAAGGCTTAAATCTCAGCTAAATTTTCTTGTGGTATGCTGTATTTTAAGATCATTCTAACCAAAAGCATGTAGAATTAAAATTTGAGAACCAGAAAAAATAGATTTGCATTACTTAACAAAGCAGATATAAACAAAAGAATGAGAGAAATGGAGAAACCTGGGACAATCTGTTACCCATCAGCACAATAGAAGAAACCTCGCTGGCAGCTCCAACCCCTCCACCCATAGCAACTCCTACATGCGATGAAGCCAGGGCAGCTGTATCATTGATTCCATCACCAACCATAGCTACAATGTTCTGATCCTTCTGAAGTCCACTTATAAATTTCTTCTTTTCATCTGGTTTGATGCCATACAAGACCTGCCATCCATACCATCCTTTAGAGATCTAAAATGTTGTTCATTCTAGCCCATCATGGTCAGGATCAGTCGTCACTACAATAGAAGTAGTGAAATACACTTTAACTGATCAAGTGCTGAATTACCTCAAGTCTGGCATGTGCAGAGTGGAAAAGGAAACGACTACTGCCCACACAAGTGACTATGATTGCAATTAATGATATCATGACTTGACTTTGAAATGATCCTTTTAATTCCCAGTTAATCTATGAACTTAACGTTAAGAAAGCTACAGGTAATCTAAATCTTTGCAAAGGAATGTTGTTGTAGGTCTCTCTTCACATCTACAGAATCATTCTGTATTCCTCATTGTTAGGGACATCACATAGATGAGAAGATGCATGAGACCACTGTTACACTATTACACAGGTTGTTAATCAGGCAGTGGAATATTTAGCTCATGATACAAGATGGTAATATTTCATTTTCCAGAATGGAGCTTGATGACTTTTTAGTTAAAAACTTAAAAATAGGTGAAAGAAGATGAAGCTTCTTTCTGTGATTTGCATGAAAAGAACTAGATGAATGTGTCATTCATTCACTATCGAGGGCTAGGAAAGGTGGAAGCCCTAAAAAGAGATCCAGGTGTTAGCGATGAGATGTAGAAAATAAGGAGTAATAAGTTACCTTTTCATTTGGAATCCCAACAACAGATGCAACATACTCGGCAGAACTCTTTTTGTCCCCAGACAACAAGTATACTTTTATCCCTTGTCTAGACAAAGATTTAACAACTTGTGCAGCATCTTCTCTGATCTGATCCTCAACATAGATAAGGCCCGCAAGAGCACCATTTACTCCTACATAAACAACTGATTGATTCTTAAACTCCTCTGTTTCTTCAAATGGATTCGTATCTACTCCATGCCTGTATGGGACAAAAATCAGTATATAAACACAATATATTTAATATATGGGTTCACAGGAGCTTAACAATCCTGAATTCTCAGGATCAAAACATGCCCATAGTCCTACTTTTACAGACTGTACATCTGTACCTCGTGCATATAGAGTTGTTCTCTTTTACATTTGGTAAAACTCTTTCTGCATGCACAAGGTACAAGACTGCTGACATTTTAGGGACTAATGAGCTCCCATTCTCTCACAATATAATTATTGTTATGGCTTTAATGGCTCTTAATCTTTGTTTTGTCGTTAAAAACACATTTGATGTTGAAACTGACATGCGTTTTCAAATAATCTGTGTAGATTAAATGTGTTAAGAGTGGATCTCATGGTCTCATTCCTTGAAGAGTTTGTACATAAGACTATGTATCAAGCTCGTAGAGTTAAAGGTTATACACTTCTCAAAGATGTTCAAGATCGAACTTTGAAGAAAGAATCTAGTTTAGGAATTTTACTTGTACTTATCTCATGTTAATTAGTTAATTAGTCATTGATATAGTAAGTGTTAACACAAACAGAAATATTCATTAGTAAAGATGTGATTAAGCACATAAAGATTGAGCATAGAATTCTGACTGGATTTGCATATTCAATCCAACTGCTGAGATGCTCATTTAACCATCATACTGAAACACAGATTCATCGCATTGAATACCGCAACCCAAGTTATTGGGGTTAGGGTAATGTTTGCATAAAAATGCCTAGACAAACAAGAAGAGGATTTCCAGATTGAAAGTAAGCAGCGAGGAAATAACAACTATAAAATTTTGTTTTCAAATTAACTGTAAACACACTATAAAACTAGAGGTAAACTGTTATGGCACATAAATTCAGAGATCCAATGGTTATTACCTTTGGACCCAGTCCAGCGTACCAACAGATACATTATTATTCTCAATAGTTGCTACAGCACCAGATCCAGGTTCTTCCATAAATGTGCCATCTGCAACCTGCATAAATATTTCTTACATAAAAGTTCCAGAATAACAAGTGGACAACTACAAAAATGAGCAGAGTAAACACTTAAATATACTCAACAGAACAAAAAGCAATATTAGGAACTTTGAATGACACACACACACACACACACACACACACACACATACATATATATATATATATAATGTGTTAGAAGCTAAGTGTTGTGTGTGCTGTATAGCTAAGTGTTGTGTGTGTTGTATATGTTGCTTAAGTCAAGTGTTGTGAGCACTGAGGAAAACAAGATCCATGTTTTCCTCCTCCACTAGCTCTAGCTCCAAACTCTTGTATATAAATGTAGCTACTATCAATGAAACAAAATAAGAAAGAATACATATTTACTTCTAGCTTTCTTCATGGTATCAAAGCCTACTGCTTAACATTTTTTTTGCAGTTAATTTTTTCTTCTTTCTTTTTCCTTCCTCCCGCGTCGCTACTGACCATACAATCTGTTGGAAATAATAATGGAAAATATTTTTCTTCACTTTATTCCAATATTCCTCCACCTTTTCCCTATATTCTTCCTTATGTTTTATTCCATGTTTCCCACTCCATGTTTTCTTCCTTGTATTAGCTTGCATGTTTCCTTATATTAAGGAACATGTTTTGTCTTAATTATTTCTTCCAATTGTATAAGTAGGTAACCTTGTAAGCTTTCTAAGTAATCAAAATATATGAAATGTAAGTTCAAGTGTCTCTTTCTAACATGGTATCAGAGCCTGATCTTTTCCGGCGACTTTTTCCGGTGACTTTTTCCAGCGACTTTTTCCGGTGACTTTTTCCGACAACTTTTTTCCGACGACTTTTTCCAACAGTCACTTGTGCAGTTTTTTAAACTGCATATTTCCGGCGACTTTTCCGGCAACTTTTCCGGCACCATCTATGCAGTTTTCTGAAACTGCCTATTACAGTACCCACAACCTGTTTTTTCTGAAACTTACCCACAGTTCTTAAAAAAAAAAAAAAAAAAAATGGGCGAAAAATTAGAAACTTCAGATTCTACTCCAGTGATGATTTTTCAACAAGAAATCCCTTTTGCAATTGGGGTAAACTCAAACACACCACAACCATCCCAAGTTTATTACAGTAAAGGATCGTCTCACGAAGATGACGATTGGTGCTGGTAAGGAGATGGAGGTTTTTTACAGGTATTGTCCAAACTGCCGGAATTGCTATTCATAGACGGAGTTACTAGTCACTACCAGAATTGCTATTCATAGACGGAGTACTGTTCACTGCCGGAATTGCTATTCATAGACGGAGTACTGTTAACTGCCGGAATTGCTATTCACAAACGGAGTTTTGTCCAATTGCCGATCGTTTTCCAAGCTGAGAAATAGGAGATTTCTATTTATCAGCTTGAGGGGGAGTGTTGGAAATAATAATGGAGAATATTTTTCTTCACTTTATTCCAATATTCCTCCACCTTTTCCCTATATTCTTCCTTATGTTTTATTCCATGTTTCCCACTCCATGTTTTCTTCCTTGTATTAGCTTGCATGTTTCCTTATATTAAGGAACATGTTTTGTCTTAATTATTTCTTCCAATTGTATAAGTAGGTAACCTTGTAAGCTTTCTAAGTAATCAAAATATATGAAATGTAAGTTCAAGTGTCTCTTTCTAACACAATCCATCAGAAAACTAACCCAACTTTTATATATTGAGAAATTGACATCGTATTTGGGATACCTGTTGCCGGGCGATCTCGTCGGAACTTTCAATTTTCCGCCGCAGCAACCGCCACGCGCCGCCACGCGCCGACCAGTCGCCGGAGCGCCGACGCCACGCGCCGGCGCGTGAGCCTGTTTCCGACAGCCTTTTCCGGCGCGGCTTCTCCCAGTCCGGTCGCCTCTTCCTCCTCTTTCCATCCACAGTGGTCTCCTAGAGAAAATATCAGGTTTGCTTGGATTTGGCTTAATTTTTGGTTCGGTTGTCTTGTTTTTCTCCACTGTTATCACCTGCGGCTTGAACCCTCGGACTGTTTGGCTTTGCTGGTATATCTATTTGGCTTATTTGTATTACCAAGTACTGTTTGGCTTTGGTATATCTATTTGGCTATACATATACTGTTGCTGCTATTCGTACTGTTTGGCCAATCCTGCTGCTATTCATACTGTTTGACACCAAAAAAAGGGCTTGTTTTATCAGTGTTAAGCTAGTACCGTCTAAACCCTCATACTATTTTTGGGAGCCTGTATATTATCCTTGTTGTTAAATTCCTTGGATAAATTGTTGCTCCTATTATATCACCATGGCAGAATCTGGTCCTATTATCGAAACCAATAAGGGACAAATGATTAGAAATCATCATCTCAATTCCGCTTTGGTTCTTAGTCCATTTAAATTGGATGGAAACAATTATCTTGTCTGGTCCCAAGCATGTCGTATGTCAATTGAAGCAAACCGAATGCAGCACTTTAACACTGGTACAACACCATGCATGTACAAGCAGGTACTGCTCAAGAAGAATGGAAATCTGATAACTCTATGGTAAAAACATGGATTTTTAACTCAATGGAACCTACTCTAAGGAGTAGTTACATATTCTTAGACACTGCACATGCACTTTGGGAAGCTATCTCTCAAACCTTCTCTATCTCTGGTGATATGTCTAAAGCAGTAAAGCCTATGATATTTGTAAACGAATCCGTGAGTTAGGCCAATAAGAGAAATCTGTGGCACAATATTTTGCAGAGATTAATGCACTTTGGCAGGAGCTTGATCATTATCGGGTCTTCTCAGCTAAATGTCCGGAAGATGCAGTAGCTTATCAAAAGTTTATTAATGAAGATAGAGTTGTGGATTTCTTGGCTGGTTTGAATATAGAGTTTGATCAAGTTCGAGCTCAACTGCTTGGTCAGACACCTTTTCCATCCCTGAGAGAGGCTCACGCTAGAGTCCAGCAAGAGGAAAGTAGACGACGAGTGATGATACTAAAAGCAAATCCTGTTGACCGATCAGCCTTGATTGTCTCGTATCCTAAACCCGGCTTTCCCATTTCCTCTCCTATTGAGAAGGAGTCCCGTGAATGTGACTATTGTGGGGGGAAGACTCATACCAGGGATCGCTGCTTTAAGCTCCATGGACGTCCTAGAGGACGTGGAGGTCGGTCTGGTCCTGGTCGTGGACGTGGATCCCATGCCTACATGTCTGCTCCACCTTCTGCTGATGTATCCGGCACTGCAGACACTACTACGACACTCACTCCTGAGGAAATCTTAGCCTTTCGGAGATTCTATTCCAAACCTACTTCCTCCCATTATGCTCAAACAGGTATACCTCCTTGTGCTTTTCATGTTTCATCCATTTGCCCTAGTTGGATTATAGACACAGGTGCCTCCGAGCATATGACAGGGTCCTCTAACTTGTTTACTTCATACACGCCCCGCTCTGGAAAAGACAAAGTTCGAGTTGCTGATGGCTCCCTGTCTTCTATCTCCGGGAGTGGTTCTGTAGTTTGTACCTCTTCATTAACATTATCATCTGTTCTCCATATTCCTTCCTTCACTGCAAATTTATTATCTGTTCAACGTCTTTCTGAATCTATGCACTGTTCTGTAACCTTTTTTCCCAATCATTGTATTTTTCAGGACTTGGTAACGGGGCAGAAGATTGGCAGTGGTAGTACAGTTAATGGTCTCTATTATTTAGATGTTCCCTCATCTAATATGGTCTCTACTCAGGCTCATCACTCTATTTCAGACTCCAGCTTGACCTTTTTCCATCAATGGCATCGTCATTTGGGTCATCCTTCCTTTTCAGTATTAGAGTCTTTATTTCCATCTTTAGTTAAAGGATGTAACAAAACTCAGTTTTTGTGTGAACCATGTGAATTCGGTAAACACAAACGTTCGACTTATTCTGCTATTAACAGTCGTCATTCTGAGTCTTTTGCTATTATCCATACTGATGTATGGGGCCCTTCTCGGGTTGTTTCTCGTTCTGGTTTTAGGTGGTTTGTTAGCTTTATTGATTGTCATTCTCGTGTCACTTGGATTTACCTTTTGCGTTCCAAAAATGAAGTTTTTGATTGCTTTCAGGACTTTCATAAAATGATTCAAACTCAATTTAACGCTAAAGTCAAAATTCTCCATAGTGATAACGGTCGTGAATACAGTAATAATCACGCTTTTGAATCTTACCTCTCCCAACATGGCATCATTCTTCAAACCTCCTGTGTCAAAACCCCAGAACAAAATTGAGTAGCAGAAAGGAAAAATCGACACTTACTAGAAGTTGCCCGCACTCTTATGTTTATAATGAAAACTCCTAAATTTTTATGGGGAGATGCGGTTCTGACTGCGGCATTCCTTATCAACCGCCTTCCTTCTAGAAGCCTTGGAAACAAAAGTCCTATCTCCTTTCTCCAGCACATAACCACCCCTTCTCCCTCGCCACGAATTTTTGGATGTGTGTGTTATGTTCATGATAAATCTCCCACTCGGGGTAAATTGGATCCCAAAGCCCTTCGATGTGTTTTCATTGGTTATTCTCCAACCCAAAAAGGTTATAAATGTTATCATCCCCCTTCTCACAAAGTGTTTGTCACTCGGGATGTAACTTTTTGAGAATCTGAACCTTTTTATTCTTCTTCACCGTCTCCTCAGGGAGAGTATGTTATTAATGAGGATACGTCTTTTGAATCTAGTACAAGTACAGGTATTATTATACCATCTTCTTCTACTCCTGCTGTTGTTTTTGATAATGCTACACAGGGGGAGTTACAGTTACAGTCCGAGCCTGAGTTAAGGACCTATACTCGAAAAGGGAAGAATAAGGTCACCATTGCTGCACCACTACACCAACCTTGCCCTGAACCAAGTCTTGGTAATACTAATGGTATGAATCCTGATCCTATTTGTTCTTCTGATGATACTGACATTCCTATTGCTCTTAGAAAAGGTGTCAGGTCTTGTACACAACATCCTATCTCAAATTTTGTTTCATATGATAAATTATCTGCATCCTACCATTCCTTTGTTTCTTCTTTGTCCTCTATATCTATTCCTCAGGGGTGGAAAGAAGCAATTAGCAACGAGAAATGGAAACATGTTATGATAGAAGAAATGAATGCCCTGAAAAAGAATGATACTTGGGAACTTGTTACTCTTCCTTATGGGAAAAGACCAGTTGGTTGCAAATGGGTATATACAGTGAAACAAAAGGCAGATGGGACAGTTGAAAGACTCAAAGCCAGGCTAGTTGCAAAAGGGTACACTCAGACTCACGGGATTGATTACCAGGAGACTTTTGCTCCCGTGGCAAAAATGAACTATGTTCGTACCATAATCTCATGTGCAGCAAACTTTGGCTGGGATATTCAGCAATTGGATGTGAAAAATGCATTTCTTCATGGTGATCTAGAAGAAGAGGTATACATGGAAATACCATCTGGTTTTGCCTCTTCTGCCACCAAGGGTAAGGTTTGTAGACTGCGAAAGGCTTTATACGGATTGAAGCAATCTCCTCGAGCCTGGTTTGGTAAATTTCACAAAGCAATGATAAAACTTGGATACAAACAGAGTCGAGCAGATCACACTCTATTTGTCAAACAAATAAATGGTAAGACTGTCATTCTTATTGTTTATGTTGATGACATTGTAGTGACAGGGGATAATAAAGAAGAGATAGTTAAACTCAAGGCAAGCCTGGCTAAAGAGTTTGAAATCAAATATCTGGGCACCTTGAAATATTTCCTTGGTATTGAAGTTGCAAGATCTTCCAGTGGAATCTTTCTATCTCAACGAAAGTATGTTCTTGATCTCTTAACAGAAACTGGCATGCTAGGGTGTAAACCTGTTGATTCTCCTATTGAAGTTAATCATCATCTAGAAGGAGGCACAGGACCTACGGTTGATAGAGAAAGATATCAACGTCTAGTAGGACGACTGATATACCTGTCTCATACTAGACCTGATATATCTTATGCTGTGGGTATAGTCAACCAATATATGCATGATCCTCGACAAAGTCATATGAAAACCGTTTACAGAATTTTGAGGTATCTCAAGTCTGCACCCGGTAAAGGTCTATTGTTTGCACCACATGGTCATATGAGAGTCGAAGCTTTTTCCGACTCAGATTGGGCTGGCTCTATAGAGGATCGTCGATCTACATCAGGCTACTGTTCATTTGTTGGAGGTAATCTTGTCACTTGGCGTAGTAAGAAACAGTCTGTTGTGGCAAGATCTAGTGCTGAGGCTGAATACCGAGCTATCGCCTTGGGTATATGTGAACTAATGTGGCTTCGAACCTTGCTAGAAGATTTGGGTGTTTCAACTAAAGGGCCTATGCAGTTGTTTTGTGATAACAAGGCAGCCATTAGTATTGCAAATGATCCGGTACAACATGATAGAACGAAGCACATTGAAATTGACCGACACTTCATCAAAGAAAAATTAGTCAGTGGTCTTATTTGCTTACCTTTTGTAAAAACAGAACATCAACTAGCTGATATTCTGACTAAGGGTCTTAGTGGTAAGATGTTTCATCCCTTTTGTTTCAAGTTGGGTATGCGAGATATCTATACACCAACTTGAGGGGGAGTGTTAGAAGCTAAGTGTTGTGTGTGTTGTATAGCTAAGTGTTGTGTGTGCTGTATATGTTGCTTAAGTGTTGTGAGCACTGAGGAAAACAGGATCCATGTTTTCCTCCTCCACTAGCTCTAGCTCCAAACTCTTGTATATAAATGTAGCTACTATCAATGAAACAAAATAAGAAAGAATACATATTTACTTCTAGCTTTCTTCATAATGTATACATCATCAGGTCATAAGGAATGCTAAAAACAATTACTCTATCTATAGCATAGTTCAGAAACTTATCAAAGAAGAATGAAAAAGGACAGATGCTACCATTAGCAGTTCCCTTCACAAAAATGTAACCTGGTTAGCCATCAAAACTAGAAGGTGAACGTGGCATTAAAGAAAAATATGTCGATCCAAAACCATGGAGAGACAAAGTATATCTAAGTGCACTTAACCATTGTTGTAATTCTATAATGGGTTAATCTAAGTCTCTAGCAAGCAGCCATTGCATAACGCTCAATAGTTGCATGATACAAAACTACACCCCTTAAGGTCTACTGATCAGGAGATCAAATTTCTTTCACAATAGAACCTAGAATCCAAGTGAAAGACCACTCAACACTAATTTTAGCCGTATGACAAAAGAAAAGGTAAATAAAAAAAAAGAAAAAAAAAAGAGAATAGATAACTCCAAAACAACACTTCAGCTGGATTCTGAAACAACAGCAACCTTCACTGGCTTTAAAAAACAAAAGGAAATGGTACACAAACCTTGTTTAAACAGCTGCTAAACCTTTTAACTCTGGCTGTTAACTAACTGAATAAGCTGTTCATTTAAAACTTATTCAAGAGGTTAACGAGCCAAGCTTGATCAAACTTTTTGAACTAAGTACCATAACAAGTTCAGTTTAAGCTCGGCTGGTTAATTAACTAAAATTTTTAACACCAGAAAATATCAAGCTATTAGAGATCAGCTTGTATAATAAACAAGCCAAGCTTGAACATTAATTCATACTCGTTTTTATACGAGCTGAGCTTGAGCATCCTAAAGCTCAGCTTGCCTCGGCTCATTTACACTTCTCTTTTAACAAGACTGAAGAACTATTAACATTAAACATTTGCAGAATTGAAGCTGACAAATGTGGGTTTTACTAAACACAGAAATCTTAGAAAATATTTCCTTACCTCTTGCCCTGGCCCATACATTAAATGAAGATGACATGTTTAATGACAACACAAGAACTATTAAAATCAATAGATGGAAAAGAAGGGAACCTAAAGGTAGTCGCAAGGTATGTGGCACATTAGGTCATACAGCCTAATTTATAGAGCAAAGTTCAAAAGATCTCCCAACAATATAATAAAATTAGCACCTGCCTACTGAGTTACTACTAACAGATGGCTTGGGTAGTACCTCTTGCAACTCAGATAAAGGGATTCACAAGGGCTAGAGTTCTGGCTGGGACATTGGTGTAACCATGTAATCATGTGTATGTGTGTTTGTTATTATGAAGGCAGCTTATATCTTGCTGCATCAGCAATGAAAGATTTTCAATGCAAACTGGTGTAGTTAAAGCATGCAGATTGAAAGAAAGGCTGCTAAAATCGTCAAATGTCAAAAATCTTCTGTAATACTTGCAAAAGCCACCGATTAACTGAAGCTAAATTTCTAATAGTCAGTGTTTCCACCATGGAAGCAATTCAAATAACAAAAAAACTTTACACAAAAGACGACAGAATCTAGCCACTAAAAATACCTTTACAGTGGGACAGTTCACAGCCCGAGCAGCTTCTACAATTGCTTTCCCAATTGGATGTATCGTATTTGATTCAACTCCAGCAGCTAACTTCAGAACATCAACCTCAGACCATTCACAATTTGAAATAAGCCTGCACCATAGTTCGTTCATAATCAATCTAAATGGCAGATTAATTGTAATGAACACACATTAAGAAAAATCCAAAGCGAGCCAACCTGTATGGCTCTACAGTGTGAAACTCCAAGAGTATTACTTGTGTAACATTTCATAGTATATCAAATACAACTCAGACTGATCTGTTAATCTAAATAGCTTTCATAATCATTTAATTCCAGAAACAAGCAAATGTCATGTACTCCCGATTGTAACTTCCAATAAGTTGAGGATTAGTCTCATAGTAGCATTTGTATGTATAAGTGGACACTGAACTGAACTGAACTGCGATACTTCAAGAGCACACAAGGGCGGGTACAAGAATATCAATAATTATAACCCCAGGATCAGTCTAATATACTTTTGAAGATGAAAACGAGTTAGACAAACATAACCCCCACCCCCATCCGAACCTTATATTGATTGAAGAAAACACAATATCAACCTAGACACAACAAAAAAATATTAGAAGCTGTTGGTGCAATACATAGGAACTTTTCTGTCTGCACTCAACTTTGAATCTATAATTTTCTCGTATGCTTGTGTCACGACCTTAGTCACCACAGGTCTGCCAATTGTCAATGTCCCGGTTTTGTCAAACACAATCGTGTCTACCATTGCAAACTTCTCTAAAACATTTCCACCCCGTAAAAGTAATCCTTTTGTAGCACCCAGTGAAGTTCCAACCTGGAAATTCCACAAAATCAACAATATAGGAATTTTTAGTATATGAATCACATCCACCAATTTGCAGGAACTTTAGTTGTTAACCAATTTTACCAGCACAGCAGTAGGTGTTGCTAAACCAAGAGCACATGGACAGGCAACAACCTGCATCCATACAAAAGTGATTAACACTATATCAAAGATAAAAAGGTAGAACGATTAACAAAACCCAGACAATGATAGCCATGCAGACCATGAGTAATACTTCCTCTGGCCCAATTTTAATTGAGCTAGTTTGACTGCCACATAATTTTAGGAGGGGTGTATACGAGTGCTTTATTTGTCTTGCGACCATTGGATTGAGATATATAACCATTAAATATGAAATTAATAACTAGGATCAAAAGAGCTAACATATTCTAGGACATCCCATAATAGAAAGTAGCTCACTTGAATTAGGACGGAGGTAGCATAAAAATGCCATGGTCTTCAATATAAGCCTTAGATACTGTCTCAAAAATCAGGATAAGTCCTTGGTGAGATCACTGAATCTCATTTTTCAACGGGGTTTTTCTTTTCTTCACTATATTGGAACTTTTCAAATCCAAAATCTCAATACTAAATTACTAATGATCAAGGTTCTGTCCAAAATCAAGGCATTTATTTAGTCTTTGGTTTTACAACAGCTGAATACGATATTTATCAATCGCGTAGACTACACAAGACTCTATCTCCATAAGCATAAAAAGACTGATGTGACATTTATTTATGCCTTGTCTTGTTGGTTGTTGCCTGCGATTGTGGAACTCTATATTTGGTGTGTTGTGGGAGGGTAGGGCGTGTCCTGCTTCAGATGCTTTGGATGTGTACGACCTTTTCTGTTATTTGGGGATTTGGAACAATCATTATGCTCGAGTTTCAGAGAAGGCAATTCATATTTCGCTTTGCTGCAAATAGGATTTCTCTTCTAGCTTATCTGTGGGTCTATTTCAGGGTGCTTTTAGGGGCATTTTAGTGTATGATCTTTGTAAAGATTGAAAAGCCATTCAGTAGCATTGCAGATAAACAGCTTATGTTTTCAAGAGAGGTTCCACCAGGAACTTGTAAGAACAATGTTGATGGACGTGTCAAACTCTAAGATATATAACCATAATTTAAGTTCCTAATATAATTTATCATACCAGAACACTACAAGAGAGCTGCAATGCCAACGAAACTGGACTTCCATGATTCAGAGTGGCCGGTAAAATTTGTGCACCAAACAGATTCCAGAATATAAATGTTGCAGCAGAAAGAGCCATCACTCCATAAGTGAAGTGCCCAGCAACCTAGTGAGACAGAAGAACTATTACTTAAAAGAGAAATTCCATATACAGCAAATAATACATAAGAGAATACAGTTAACCACAATGGAGGCTAGTGAAACTTAAAAATTGTTCCTTCACGAATATAATAGTCAGTTTATACAACCTCCTGGTAGCAAAATGAAAAACATAATCTAGTTGGAACTATTAGCCTATAACACTAGAGATTTCTGCCAAACCATTGGGAATGAGGCAAAGGATATATAAGTCTTCTAACACAATAATACAAAAGTTGATATGTTGCAGGTATCTCACCACCAGCTTCTTGAATGAGAATTGAAAGATAAACAATTATGTATTAAATCAAAAGTTAAACATACATGTATTCAGCTGAAAATGAATGAGACTGAACATACTTTAGAACCTCCAGCTGCTGGTTTGAGTTATTTATGAATATAAACGCTACTTAAAGTTAGTAGCTAGCTTGAGGGGGAGTGACAAAGTTAAGTTACTAATACTTAGTAGGGACATGATTTCTCGTACATTGGAATCAAAACAAGCAAACAAACCATATCTGTAATGCTAAAAAAATTGAACAGTAGTACATTCCCAAACATTTTGTTTCAGTATACAATCTCAAGTACTTCCCAGGATGGACACTTCTTGTTCTCTTATGAAAAGCATTGTGAATAATAAAATATCCTTCCCCACCCTCACTACTTGTTTGAGTTAGGAATGGCAACGTGACGGGGCGGGGTTTACCTATCCCACCCCTATCCCGGTCTCATAAATATTCACTGTACCCGCCCCCTTCCCCCTTGGATTTACACTTAACAACCAACCCCAGGATTAATGAAAAAAATAACAATTTTATTATTACTATTATCTATATTAATTTAATAATATAAAATTCATTAAAATATGTTCACATTACCAAGTACTACAATGTTTATAAGTTTATAAATTTCTTGAAAAATCTAATAAGTGGAAATAATAAACTAGAATTTTCACCTGTTTATATATACATAAAGTTCACATAAGGTTTGTGAGTGGTTGAATTCTGGTGATACTAGAGTTTGCAAAGTTCATATGAAGGAAAATGTTGCAAGCATGCTTACTAAGTCATTATAAGTTCAAACAATGTTGGACTTAATACATTTCATCTCTTGTTGAGCTTACGAAGGAGTACCTACATGTGCAGTTAGGAACAAGTTTCCAGATTGCAAGTTTGGAGGATACAAGTTAAAGTAAAAATTGTGGAGATCTATATTGTATTTGTGATCTGGAAAATTTTGTAAGTATAACCCCAGCTATCGGCAGCCTTGCAAGCTACAGGATGGTTGTATAACTGAGATATGGCAGTATATCCGACAGTATTTCTGAGATACCTAAAACATGGTAGTATATCTAAACTATGACAATATACTGAGATATGAGAATATATTTCAGATATGGCAGTTTTGTATTTGTATATCTAGGGCTACAGTATAATATCTATCTTATTTAGCTTTAGAGCTAAGCAGTCGATTGTAAACACAGTAAGGCGGGTCTAGACAGTAAGATGTATTTCATATTCGTCTCATTTCTATATATAGTGAATTTCTGAAAGTTTTCCCTGTGGTTCTTTCCCAGTTGAATTTCCATGTAAAATCCTTGCGTCTATGCAAGTGTAATCGATAACATTGTGGTTTTTAAAATAATAACATGTCCTTTCATAAGACAAAGTAAGAAAAGATATAGGACCTTGTCAGCCAATCGTTGTACTGGAGCTTCTCTACTTTGTGCTTCTTCTACCAAACGAACAATGTCTCCCATGGAGGTCTTCCCACCTGGTCTTCGCACTTCAACAGTAAGTGTTCCATTTAGGTTTATACTTCCTGCCGCAACTTCCGCCTAGTACCATGCAATTCTTTCTTGTGATAATTATGAAAGAAAACAGTTACCAAAGCAAAAGCGACACATACCCAAACTACCTAATTTCCAATATGAAAATTTTAGCATTTTGCACAAAAATTAAATGCCATCTAGGGTTCTAAGTATCACTAATACGAGTTTTATATATCAAAACCTCCCTCCTTTGTGCATTGACATTTTTGAAGTTTTCCAAATTTTCAAATCCACCCTTATTGTTGGTAGGTATTAGGAAAGGGTTGTAATAAAAAAGTAACACAAATAAAATGTTGAAATTGTCAAAATGAAAATATTATTTGGGGCATCCTAAAGGGAAGGGGGAACATTTTAGGGCCAGAGTAACAGTATTATTACCCCAGGTAGCTTAGTGACTGGCAGAGGCTCCCCTGTAAAACTTGACTCATCGATTGTGCTTCTACCAGATCTGACAATCCCATCAGCTGGCACACGATCCTAAAAAAGAAAAGGAGCATGAGTCAAAGGATTCAGTACTTGGCACAAGAATATATAATTTTGATTTTTCTTTTCAACTAAAAAAATATAATCATGACTAGTCTCATGTTCTAGTATTGTCAAGTTGATACTTGCTAAAGTTGGCAACAACAAGAACCATAAAATTGTACCCAAGATGATCCCAAGAGAATTAACATAGCAACTTCCAACACACACCAGATCAACAAGAGTGTAAGAGGAATAGGAAAAGAAAGAACGAAAACAATTGCTGAAAAATAGAGTACATTTTGCTTACTCCAGGTAGTATAACAATCTGATCCCCGACAGAGAGACTGTTACAAGGAACTTCAACCGTTGAGCTCTCTTCTTCATTACCATTAACTACAAGACGGGCTTTAGCTGGCAGAATACTTAGAAGGCCTGTCATGTCACTGGTAGCCTTGATTTTAGCTCTCTGTTCGAGATTCTTCCCTAATAAGACAAATGCTATCAACATAATTGGTTCCTCAAAGAATGTTTTCCAACCCTGCATTGAAACCAATATCAAAGATCAGTAGTCGATATCATTGAGTCACTTATGTGCCTTGCCCTAATATAAGAAAATGTCCTTTAAGCTTATTGAGAAGAACACAAATATAGTCAAGTGAGAATAAAGGATCATATATCAATTATTATTTGTAAGAATAAGCCAGTATAGACTTTTTAACATCACTACCCTTTACTTTGGTAGAAGGGTTAAGTGTGAGGGGGAGGGGGTCAAGTGATGAAAATAAGTTACAGGAGAAAGGTTTTTTCCCCTTATTTTGCAAAGAGGACAAAGACGGGAAGTAAAACTAAAGGGGCACCTATCTCTACAAAGCTATGAAACTCTTGCCTCCAACAACGGCCAGCAAAAAACTAAATGTTGAGGTCTTTGCTACTAGTTAAACAAGAACCCTTTTATACTCCTTTTGGGGACACACCTAAACATAGTTTACTATCAGCTTACATACATGGTTGAAGGGTATTGCGCGCAACTGGTGGTTTACTTACAACCGAGGGGTTTGTGGCTGCATGTTCCTCCACTATAATATATATATATATATATATATAAGCACATTAAACACAGGATTGTTATGGATAAATCATTAAAGAATAATTTATTAGAAACAATACTGTCTATACTGTCTACGGAATTGGACAAAAGGAATCCTTTGTGAAAACAAGAAAAGTATAAAGAAAATTATGAGTTACTAAGCAAATGGTCCACCGTCTCCCTCCATCCCAAAATAAGACACTTAATTTGACCGGCACATAAGTTAAGGAAAAGAATACTTGATCAAGACTAAAAGTTTGTTTCTCATTATGCCTTTGAAAGCAAAACACTCTTTTTCAGGATAAATTATGGGGCCAACTTACATTATTTTTTTATCTCCAAATAAGGATGGATGTCAGAGTCAATTAAATTCCTTGCACATGGATAACTAGAACCAAGTCACTTATATTGGGAGATACCAAACAAAAGCCAAGTCACTTATTTTGGAGTTGAGAGAGTACATACTTCATATGTAGTCAAGGGTAAATGGGCGGGAACAATATGGAATATAATTATGGAAAACAGTTTCTAACTTTTTATATTAAGTCCAAGACTCCAAGTTGTAAATAGGATTCCTCAGCATACAAGCTCAAAGAAATTTTAAGGGATTATGAGCTTTGTCTGACTCAACTACAATCGTAGATGTGATGCCTTAAGGATATGTGTAGTACCCAGCTTCTACATCTAGTTTCCTTCATTTTCAATTCCATTATTATTTTATCCATTTATTTTTAGAAGTTTCTTCTTCATCGTTTCAGTTCCCTCTTTCAAAACACTTCTATAAGCGACAGCAACTACCATATCTTTAGCATTGAAAAAGTGGACTTTATAAAAATGATAAAGACCGTGAAGAAAATACCAAGGTAAGCACCAGGACCATTAATCCAGCCAAAGAATGATACTGAAGTCCTAGGAAAGAGGAGCATAAGGAGTCAACAATTACACAAGTAACACAATTCCTAAAATTTCCAACAATTTGGATAATATTTCAAGGAAATGATACATTTTCAAAGCAAAAGTATATGTTGAGGTCCCATGAAAACTAGATATGCTAAATAGGTGAGCGAGTTTTATAGAAGTGACCTCTCAAGAATATATATAGTTCTCAGTCTCAGAGAAGTAAATTATAAATTTATTATGTAAATAACATGGTTCAAAATTGCGTTCGAGGCGCACGCCTCGAGGCGCGCCTCAAAGCGATGCGGCATGGCGAGGCTTACGCCTCAAAGGAAAATAAAGAGACTTGCGCCTCATTTGGCCAAGGCTTACGCCTCAAGGCGTATCAAGGCATAAGCCTTGATTTGAATTAAAAAAAACCCCTAAGTATGTTCAGTTCTTCAATTCAAGCCGACAGATTTATCAATTGAAGAGAGACGAGGCCAGGCAGGTTCTTCGTGCGACTTCAACCACCCACCATGTTCGCTCTCTCTTTCTCTCTCTCTCTTCTTCTTCTTCTTCTCGACTTCTTCTTCTTCTTCTCGATTGTGTCTTCTTCACCAGCCACCAGGTTCTCTCTCTCTCATCAGATTATGCCTTCTTCTTTTATGTTGCTACTTCTTTTATGCTGCTACTATTTCAACCGTAACATCGTACCATACCATGGGGGGCTACGCTCCCCCACACCCGCCCAAACCTTCGGGCCTTTCAGCCCAACCCAAACAGCTAAATCGGCACTGGCCTTTTACGAGAACTTCTCAGTACTTACCTCTCATACATATTATATGAGCCACAAATTCTAACAAAATTAAAATGTATAATATAATATATAATGTTATTCACTTCATTTAAAAATATGTTTATGTTTTTTTTTACAGTGAATTGTTATTATGGTTAAGAAAGATCCAGCTTGGAAATATGGCACCGAAGCTCCTGGAGTTAATAAATCTCATTTATATGTGGAATGCAATTTTTGTAAGAAAATTTGTAAAGGAGGGATTACAAGGCTGAAAAATCATATTGTGGGTAATCATAGTAACATTGAGGCTTGCAAAAAAGACCTTGATTATAATGATGGATTATTTTATGATTTTATTAGCATTTTTTTATAATTTTTTGGGGACTTTTAGGTTTTCAAATCGAGGCTTACGCCTCGCCTCGTCTCGGAAAAAACGCGTCGTACTGCTTTTAACTTTTTCAAACATTGGTAAATAATATTGTATAAAACATAAAAACTAGAATTTCCAGATTTCTAAAGGCGCGTAGTGAAGCTATAAAGCACATTAGTATTTGGATTTGGACCACCTTCTGGTAGATCATACTAACTACTACCACAAATAGAAAATAGATTTAGGAGCAATCAACAACTTTTCCCAAGGAAGGTTTAGATTTGTCCAAACTAGATCACCCTAGTCCTGGCCTACCTTCCTTCTTATGGCTTCACACTGCCCCAATTATTTCTAAACTAAAAGTGCCAGGTTTGCTTAAATTATTATATGCAATTATCAATTGCTTTATAAGCTCAAAATCTTAAGAGAATGGAGCAACCATGTATACCATATGTTAACACTTCCCCTCAATGGTGAGCCCATTCCATTCGCACATGAATACACAAAATAGGATGCAACATAATGTGCAAAGTCGCAAACAAACAGAGAGGAACTGTACTAACATAAAGGGAAACCAATTGCAAAGGGTGACTAATTTAATCCAAGAGTTATGTAACCATAAATCTTAATGCCTTATTAAGTTATCGGTTTTATAAAAGCTTAGGCTGATAGAGAATGGGCCATACATGCATGTCATGCTATAACAATAACCAAAAATTAAACGCATAGTAAGATATGGACGGATAGAAAAAACTGGAAATCAGCTACGAAACTTGAATTGCCAAAAAAAACTACGAAATTTCCAATCATTAAATCTTCTAAATCACAAGCTCCAAGAGTTCGCATTGACGTAACTAATGGGGTGTTTGATAAAACAGAATGAAATAGTTCTGAATGTTTAAGTAATCTGAATGAGCTGAATGGAGCTAAATGGTTGAATACTGAATGAAAAAAGTTGTTTAATAATTAACATGTCTGAAACATCTGAATAATAGATTTTTATTATTTTACCCCTCTAAAAAAATTCAAAATTGTTATAAATTTATTTAATATTACTTAATATAATAGTTAATATTGTAAAAAAATTAAATATAAAATACTTCATTCAGCCCATTCAGCCAAAAAAATTACACTTAGTCATTCAGTCCAAAAATCTGACCGATTCAGCCATTCAGACGATTTTTATTCAAAACAAACGCACTGAATGGCTGACCGATTCAGTCATTCAGTTTCATTCAGCTCTAAACAAACACCCCTTAAGACTACTACTAAGGGGGCATAGAAGTATTTAAGACATTATTCATCCATCCAAGTCATAACCTAATGAAAATATTACTTAGGAGGGCTTCTGGAACATTGATCATATGTTGGAACTTCTAATCAAGTTAATCTTAAGAAAAGGGATACCTTTAAAGAGCATTAAAGACTGGGCTAAGAATAATAACATTAATTTAATCTCGTCTCAGTGGGAAAAGAACTGGAAACCTAGAACTACAAGATCTTAAACAAAGACAGTTTGAAAACAAACACTGCACTCCTAATTCTAAGTAGATCCAAAAAAATTCAAATCCAGCTTGTAAAATACTAAATAAAACTACACTCAAAAATATTATTTATTAATCTCATCTTGTCAGATTTCCTCTTAACGCTTCGGGGAAGAGGCATGAAAACAATGGCATCAAATTATGTAAAATCCATATATCAAAACAACTATTTAGAAGTAGAAAGAAGTATCCTAAAAAAAACACATAACTTAGATGAATTTATGTATTAAGTGATAAAAAAAACATATGTATTTTCAGTATGAAATCAAAATTAAGCAAGAAATAGCATAATGACTTACCAGTTTTGGTACTAAGGCAGCCAGTGAACTGACACCAAATGATGATAAAGCCCCAAGACCAACTAAGGTATTCATGTTGGGAGACCCTCTAATAAGGCTTTTCAGGCCATCAACTATAAGTTGGCGTCCAGGACCAAGCAGTGTAAATAAAGACAGGGACAAATGGAATCCTGTGGAATGAAGGGCATGTAGCCATGAAAACTTGGCTCCAAGGAAATGAGAAAGATGGCCAAACAGGCATACAGCACATAATGCCCAAGAAACAGCGAGCCCACGACCTGTTAAACGGTGAGTTGCTATTGTCAGTGCTTGCTCTGAGGTCCATAGCACATTATTTTACACTGAACTACTTCAGAGATACCTACAAATAACTAAATGGAAATTGCGAACAAACACAACCAATGAAGGAAAAATAAGGCATTTACCACTCTCTTTTAGCTGATTACGTTTTTGATTCATCTTCCTTTCAAATGCTTCAAAGAAATTTTCTCCGCTCGAATCTGCATTTAAGCAAGCACCCATGTCCCCCATTCAACAATGCGAACATTTGAATTAGAGAGACCATAGTAAGATATTCACCAGTAACAAGTACAGCTGAAAGCAAATACGTACAATCGATACAACAAAATGATGTTTACATCGCATTAAATGTGATATCTTTGAATGTTGAGTTGATGAGTCATAAATTCATTCACGTTAATGATAGTTTGAGAAGTATAAGAATATCGCTTCAATCCAACAAGCTAACTTCCAAGATGCTTCTAATATTTACAAACTTATTCCACAATCATAAGCTTCATGAAGGTATGCTTAGGTATAAGCAAGGCGAACAGCCTTGTTGTATAAGTAGATGAAAACAGAACATTTAATGAGGATGTAAGTTTGATGACAAAAGTAAATAAGATTGACCCAGTAGTAAAAGCAAGTAAACCACAGAACCAATAAAATTCAAAACTTTCTTGCTAAAAGAAGATCTCACTCTACACAGGATCAAAAAGAATAAAGAAAAAAATCACTGATTATCTTGTATGCTTAGTGTTGTTGCAGAGTTAGCTATGTGCCTTTTTCTCTCCCTAGCATCTTAGTTTCAAGAGGAAAGATACAATATTCCTGGAATTGGATCCAATCACCTAAGTAAATACTTGCATGTCAATGTCTAAATGCTAATACCCAAAATGTATTAAAACATGGGCATGCCAAACATCAACAAGAAAGGTAAAAGAATAATGGTACATTTTAGAAATTCATATAGTACAGGATACAAACATTTCATACATTATTCTAAAAGTGGTAAGTTTCATACCTACAAACTAAAAACTAAAACATTTGATGCTTTTATACTACATCTATGAAGAAATTTTGCAGGAACAAACTGCATATATCTATCACGTTTTGCATGGTATGACGTGCTTCTTTTCATCTTTTTCATGAGCTTAAACCAAATGTAACCTTGTTGAAATTTTTGATAGAGCTTCATCATGTGTAAGTCAACAACTATGTCCCCGGTCTGAACTTAGTAAAGGATGCTAAACTGTTGTTAAGAGATCACAGAGACATCCGATCTCAAGCAGTCAATACATTAGTGCTGACAAGAGCTAGTTCTGGATCTTCTAATTGTCAATCATATTCAAGGATATTCATAATGTAAGGTCTAGATATTTAAACATCCCAAGGGATAGTTTAAGACATTAGCTGAAACTATATTCAAAGCCTTATATATTTAATATATTGATAAAATTTATGAGCAAGTTGCCCAGTTTATAAAACACTAGATTAAACTTCAAATGGTAGACAAAATATAGGAACCGTTCCACTTGCTAGCAATTCAACATCGTATCCTAAAACAAAGGAAGCCCAATTTTATATACTATATTTTCTCGCATGACCCCCATATAGACTGTCTCTACTTAAAGAACCCCTAGAGAATTAAAATTGACAAAATAAAATTTAAAAAGAACTATCATAATCTACAACTTTTGAGCATAATATAGAACAGCACTTATGAAGAATCATGCAGGTGAATTTCTTCATTAACGAGGTATTCAAATATTGCCTGAATCACACACAACCATAATGATGCATAAAAGCATTCTCAGTAGAATTTGTCACCAAAACACGCAGCCATTAGATGAGCTACAAACAAATTCAATCGACATTTATGTAACAAACTTACAGAATTCCAGAGAAACTTATAGCTCATTTATGTAACAAACTTATAGACCAAATTCCAGAGAAACTTATAGCTTGTTTTTTATAATTTCTCAGAGGCTACTTCTTTATATAGCAAAATTTATGCCAAAAACACCCAAGAAAAACTGATAGTGAATGAATGAATTGATCAACAATGAAATACTGGAGCAAATTTGAACGAGATCAGTAAAATTTAAATCACGAAGCAACATATCCAAATAGCTAAGAAATAAATTCCATGTCCAAATTATCAAACGGAAAGCACTGAGTTTATCAGTAAGAAGTTAGAATTACAGGCTCCAATGAGTTGAAGATATTTATAAAAATTTAAAAGTCAACAAAGAATTTGCATAGCTCCCCAGCAAACGCAGTCATTCTTTTTTACGGACAACAAAATCTTAGCATGAAATGCAACTGAATATAATCTCACAAAGTCGACAGAATACTCTATGTTTCTTCAAAACTACTTATAGAAAGGGGAAATAAATCAACTAGAGCAATTGTTCAACTATAGCAGTAAATGTTGCTTTCAACAGTCGATACATATTACAACTGATACAATTAGCTTTGTAAGCAACCTCATTTAACTGATGTTAATAAACATTTTTCTTTGACAACATGAATTGTGCAGCAGTAAATTATTCAAAAAGCATGGGCTGCTTGGTGATAGAAATGCATCCTTCCCACAAATCCACCAACAGTAGCCGCTGACCTCACCTATTGATGGAGAAACTATTCATTAAACTTGACTCTCACACCTATGTTTTTGCATAAAAGCTTTTAGAGCCTGCTTATATGAAAATGTCCATAACTTTAAAAACTCAGGGTAACAGGGACATACCATGAAGGAATATGGTTGCTCCTTACAAGAAATCCTTTGCATTTTTACGATGGAATGTCTCTTGCAGTGAATCCCTCACCTGCCAATTACCCACCAAGCCTCACATAAGTCATATGAGAGCCTAAATTCAGTCCAGTGCCTCCTCTCAATTACAACTCCAATAGGTTCTTAAGGGATAGTAATAAGGGATAGATACATATATATTCTCTTTTTGACTTATTTCTTTGCCTAAACAAATAAAGATAAGAAATACTTCAAAAACAAATAGGAGTCTAAGTTGGAGTCTTTTTTAAAAATTTACTTCCATAGATACTAGTAAAATTACTTATGTCATAGAGTAATTGTCTAAGGGGACTCTTAATAGACAATGTCCTAGTGGCCTCTTTATCACATACGTTCCTTCCATTTCTTTACCTATTAAAAACACACAAAAAATGTTCCTACTATTTAGTGATTAATGGTTTTGGGTAATCAAGTTCTTTCTCATTTCCCCATTATTCCTTTCTTCCCATCTGTATCTTTTTCTTCCTTGTTTTATTTTCAGAGAATCTCTACCAATATTGAAATAATTTCGACAAATTACGGAGTTAATTGAAAAGGTAGATTTTCCAGCCCCACAAAATCTCATAGAGAAATCAGAAACCTTCATGGAGCCAATATAGACAAAGTAAATGTGAAAACCGGTATTCTAGAAATCCGACAAGGCATATGACTTGTATTGCGTCAAAGTACTTGACATCATAATGTATGTACAACAACTACCAAGTACCAATCAGTTTCCACATGATATAGGGCTGCAATTGTGTGACTCAATCATTCAACCGACTCACAATGGTTCGATATTTATGAATGTTAAATACAGTGGGTCAACCATAGCTTGAACTATTTAGAGTTGAGGACCATTACAGTCATTTCTTAAAATATTGTACTTATATTTTTACTACATCAATAACTTATTTCACATTTTTAATAAACACGTTATCATTATATGAGCTTACATTTTTACTATCGAAAATTTTATAAATTTAATGGTTCAGAAACTTTGAAATGATTGGTATGATTTCATTGTAGAGATAGGGTTATCTGTGTTCAACTATAAATGATTCAAGTTGAGGGTCAAGCACTCATCCTAACCCATTACACCCACCCCTTGTCTCAAAAAACTAACAATAATAGGACATGCAGAGCATGCCATGCAAGGATTCTTGTAATGCAACCATATATGACATCATCCCTATATCATGGTACTCAGGAAAAAAAAAAAAGGTTCTGTAATTGGGCTTATGCTCACATTAAAATATCCAAGAACAACCAATATTACCAAACTCTAACCAGTTACATACAAAATACTTCTTTTTTTTTAATAAGTTGCATCCACAAATTGTTTTACGACCACCCAAGCATATTTTTGGTAAAATATGCGCATTCTAAATTATCTCAGTGCATCATATTTTTTTCACTGGGTTTAACCATGGCCTCTTGAAAACAACTCTAATCAAGAACATCCTTAAAAAATTGAACTGATAGATATAATTATGGAAGTAATATCAAAATGATTGATAAATTCAAAATAGTTGGGGAAATTAAAACTACATACGGATAAGAACTCACCTCGAAGATTAGATTTAAAACCACAACTAGTCAAATGCTTCGCAAGTTCAACTCCTAAATTCTTTTGCCAGTTCGGCAAAACTTTGGCTTCAGATACAGGCCATACCACCGCTGTCTCAGTTGTAAGATTGACACTGGCAGAAGACACCTGTGGCTGTCCATACACATAATACAGTGACTAGCATATTAATATATTATAAGCAAAAACTTCTAATGAAATAATAAAACCTGGATAGTTGATAATAATAACAATATCAAAAAGATTAACTAACTAAATGCGTAATGTATATCATTAGCTTTCAAAACCTATGAGGTTTATTTCACAAAGTAAATTTAGGCAGTCTAATATTATAGAATAAATATAATCCGACTTTATTAAAATAAAAAAAAATTACCAATGATCACAAGAAAGAGAATTAAACTGGGCCATCAAAATAGTAGAGCATCAAAAGTCTATGTTTCAGATTTTCTTTAAAATAATTACCTGGATTATGTATTCATAACCTAAACAGCAATGCAATTTCAGGATGTCAATTTCGAAAGAGGAACTTCAGATTCCAAAAATCTAGACTTTTCCTACTTAAACTATTACAATTTTTTTAATCAACAAACAAATTGAGAATCATAAACATGCAATGATACATGTAAAACACTCACTTGACTTTCTAAAATTCTCTTCACACTAGCTGCACACCCCCCACATGACATCCCCTGAGACGTAAACACCAGAAACTATTAGAGAAAGCCAAAAATAAACCAGAATAAACACAACACCTGATACATATACATATAGAAAGCGCTTACTCCAACATCCAGAATTATAACATCAGAGGACGACTCAAAAACATCAACAACCGAGCTCGCCTTCTCCTCTAGGGCACCATCTCCGCCACCGCCGCCACTACCACCGCCGCCAATTCCACCAACACCGCCGCCACCGGAAGCAAAGGAAGCAGCGGAGCTCGAAACACACTGCAACCTAGAGCGTACCGGATGTACCACCACGGCGGACAAACTCCTCAGCGAAGAAGGCGAAGAAGAAGTGAATCCGCGGAGTGAATGGAGGTTCCTGTCGAAAATTCTTCGGCTAAGTTGACTCTGAATTGGGCGAGTGGCTGAGAAATGGCTGTGGAGGTATAGGGTTTTGGATATGGTTAGTAGAGTGGTGGTTGTGGTTGTAGATAATGCAGACTCCATTGAAGATACAGAGATAAGCTTCGATTGTAGAGAGAGAACCAAAATCCAATTCCCACTTTCTCTCTCTATATTGCTATACTATATATATATATATATATATAAAACTCCTCCTTTATCTTTCTCTCTCTGCGTTATGCGAACCTTTGAAATTTGACCTGCAAATCTGCAATGGATATTGGCCTGGAGTTTTTGATTTTTGAGTTCTTATATTGACGCACGTTTTATATATTTGATAATAATTGATTTTTCGACGCTGCTAACTGCACGTGACTTGGGCAGGTCCACCTACTTGGGTTGGTGTGATCTAATTAGTCATTTTTCACTTCTTGTTTTGGGGTGCAATTAGTAATTTTTCACATTAAATACGATCATTTATATCAAATACTAATTAATATCTACAGTTCTTCTTTCTGAAAATTTATAATTATAATATTTTTTATATACAATTTACATGAAGTAGTACAAAATTATTGGCCTTTTTCTTATCTTCATTTACAGTACAATTTTGTCCTTTTTGCTAACGGTGTAAAATGCAATTTACTACCTATGGTTTATACATTTTCATACTTAGTCACCTGTGATAAAAAAAAAAATCGTCAATTTCCACCTGTGGTATAAAACAAATTGCATGTTAACTCCTCAATTTCGTCAAACTTAATAGAGAGTGGTATCCACTCGCCTAAAAGTAAGTGAATGGTGTCTCTAGTGACTGTAGTTTTATGTAATTGACCGTAATGCCCTCTTATATTAATACATGAGCAATTTTTGGTATTTTGCTTTTATATTCTCATTTTTTAGCAACTTTCTAGCAAAATTAATTTTTAAAAAATTCCTAAGACCAAATTCGCTTGTAAAACGTATTAAGGTAAAACAAATTTATTTTTTGTCGTCTATTGAATCTAAAATGTTTTAATTATTTAAGGAAATGTGATACAATTAACTATGTTACAAATACAATTAAATCAAATTACTATAACAAAATTACAACATATTCTTAAAAAATACAATTAAAAAAATAATTATAACAAATTTACTACACAACCTTTTAAGAAAAGTTGTCCAAAATTATATATAAATACCAGTTTAAATGCCCCATGTAATGCCGCACTATTACTAATTTGAAATATGTCAAAAGAAATAACATTATTATTTCTAATATATAATTAATAACGTCGTCTAGTAAAATATCAATAACTATTGATTAAAAATATCAAGTTGTTTCATGCAAATGTATGTGTGACTAATTAAAATTTTTATAAGTAGTATTATCTACAATTCCACCAAGTTAAAAAAAATGTTATTATTTTCAAAAATATACATGTGACATGTTAATAGTTCTATTAAAAGTTTTAAACTAATTAAAGACTCTCATATAACTGAGCAAATTATAAATTTTAACTTTACAATTATAATCTATTGTTTTGCAATAGCTACTGAATATAAAATTAGTTTTTGTTTTAGTGTCTAAGATGGTGTTTGTTTGGGTCTTAAAGGCTCTTAATAGGGGTGCCTCTAATTCGGTCAGAGGCACAACTTGTTTGGTAAAAAAATTTATGCCTCTTAATCGATAAGATTGAAAAATAATGCTAAACCATTCAGAGATGGATCTGAATAAAATTATTATTTTTTGGACAAAAATAACCTCTTCAATTTTATAAAATCCCTCTTTTATCCCCCAATAACCCTAATCAACACCACCACCACCCGCACCCAGTTCTCCTATCTCCACCGCCACCCACACCCTCCCCTCCGCCACCTATTATCAAGGGTTGAGATTTTTACCAACGACACAATCTCAGGGATCGAAAGCCATTGTTCAAACAGCTTATTGGCAACATACGGATTTGATTTGATGGCCAAAGGAGAAGCCACCGACAACTGCAACAATTCGGCGTCGAGAAGTACACCCCATATCGTCGTTAAAATCCACATCCATCTCAAACCCCTAAATTCAATCTTTCGTCCATAAAAATGATACTCTTTTTCGGATCTAAGATACCAAACAAACAACACCTCACGTCATATTGGCTTTCATTGAATCGAATTATTGAGAAAATCGATGTTTCCACAAACCTAAAAAATGAAATTATTTGGGATCCAATTAGCCAAATTTATGAACAAATTGCTACAGATTCGAAGCCACGAAACCTTTGGAAATGAGAGAGAAGAAAAAGCAGAGAGAGAGCTAGTGATGGAGAGATGTATTTGTCACGTGAAGGGTTAAAATAGTAAAATATTGATATTCAGACATTTTGAAAAAAATAATTATCAAATAATATTTTTTTCATTCAGATACAATTCTAGACAGATGCTCTACATTATTCAGATGTCTAAACTATTCAGATCTTAATATTCAATTTTATCAAATACAACCTAAGTTTTATGGACTTCCACTTTACAAATATAAACTTATTGGTTTGTAACATGCATAATGATGAGGGCATCCTTGGTTCTGGAGCGATTGACAACCATAAAGTGGATCCTTTGTGTATGCCAGATGGTCCCGTGACGAGAGCTCGGGCTAAACGTTTCAAGGAGAGCCTTAATGGGTTGATTCAAGGCATGTGGAGCGAGGATAGATCGAGTGTGGACCCGGATTCTAAGGATTTACATTTAGTCATGATGATACAAACAAACATGCCAAGGTTGGAAGCGTTGGAAACAAGAAAGGACAAGAATTCCAAGTTGTAGAGTTCTCGCCCCGGCAAGAACTTCAAAGCCAAAATTCTCGCCCCGGCGAAAAACTGACTGTTCAAGTTCGCCCCGGCCCAGAGTGATCCGCCCCGGCCCAGAGTGATCCGCCCTAGCGAAGAACTTACTGTTCATTTTCGCCCCGGCGAGAAGTTCCAGTTCAATTTTCTCGCCCCGGCGAGAACACACAGAATGAGTTGGCGCGTTTTTCGAGGCGACGCGTTTTGGAAGATTTTTACTAGATTCTTTTTCCTTAATTTTAGGAATTTCAATATATTTTCATAATTCTTTTGTAACTAGGATATTTTAAAATAGGATTTTGATTCCAAGTCAGTTGTTATTTCCTTTTTGGATTCTAGGGTTTCATAGTTAGTATAAATAAGTTTTATGCTTGTAATTCAAATACAATTCAATAATAATTCAGAGTTTATCATACTTGAGAGCTATTCTCTACTTTTGGTTCTTTGAAGAATTTCTAAGTAATCTTTCTTAGTTTTTTCTTTGAGATTCGAAGTTAACTTATCATACAACAATCCATAGCTGTGTGTGGCGTTATCTACCAGTTATCAATCGTTGATTGTACCGAAGGTTCCTGCTTCATATAAGTACGGGGTTTAGGTGTCATTGATAAACCACCTACGTGAATTCATCTGCTTGAACGATTATACCGGAGTTCTCGTCTCAATATAGACGTTGGGTTAAGGTGTCGGGAGAGTTCCATCAAATTGGCTTACTAGAAACGATCCGGGCGACGACCACCTCACGCAAGCGTGCCGTGGAGTCTATCACATAAGACTTAATGAAGCCTTCCTTTTTAAGGAAAACAAAATTTATAGATTTTCAATTCACAACTTTCAATCATTTGTTTACTACTATATAGAGGTTTGATTATTATTATTACTGCTATTGTTATTATTATTTTTATTACTATTATTATTATTATTATTATTATCATTATTAATAGAATCATTATTATTATTATTATTTACTTTTACAGACTCTTAGCTTAAAAACATAAGCTACTATTTTGCAACAATTATCGGGTCGATTTATAAAAACTAACATAATCATTTAAATTATTGAATTATGTGGATTTAAGTTTGTTTTTTGATTTTTGACTAAAAATTGTGTTATTGATAAATATGGAATATGTTTTGTTAAATTTAATGAAAAGTTAAGGGTATTAGTGTCAATTGATGACTACAGCTAACAGTGTTTGGATATAGGTGAGAGTATGCAACTTTTTTAAATCACATGTGGTAAATTGACGATTTTTTTTACAACGGGTGGCTAAGTACAAACACGTGTAAACCACAGGTACTAAATTGTATTTTATTCTTTTTAGTTTTTAACATTAAAGGAGTTGTCCGTTCATTTCATTTATCACATTTTAATCCAAAATTTACTGGTAAAAATCATTGTTACACTTTAACTAATATACTTCCCTCCATTTTTAAAAAGAGAGTATTATTTTAAAGTTTTACAATCAAAATTTGTGAAATCTTAAAATATGTTAATGTTTCATTTTATTTGGTTTTATACAATCTTAATTACTATAAATTATTTAAAAAATACTATTAATTTTAAAGTTTATTATTTTCAAAATTTATATGAATCACAATCATTTTTATTTAAGATTTTATGAGTTAATTTTTAAAAGTCAGACTCTACTTGTGAAACTGTCATTTTCTTAGATTTTCAAAAAAAAAAAAATTCATAAAAAGAATGGTCACAAAATGGTAAAATGATAGTCTTTTTGTCTTGTTTTTATTATTTATTTATTTTATTTTTTAAACAACAAAATGCTAGTCTGGACATTTGACTTTTATTTACATACAAGTGTTTATATTATACTTTCAAAAGTTAGGCAGCTAAGGTGGCCTTCCTCTCTTTTAAATGGTCTACTTTTGAATGAATAGGAATAACCAGAGTACAAGTTGAGCTAAAAAATGAGTAAAAATGTTCTCGACACATTTAAAATTTGAGTAGCTCAAAAACTTTCACGAGTTCTTATTGTGCTGCTCGCGACCTTCTTAAGTAACGCCCTAAAATCCAATCAAACAGTTCGAACTCGATTCGAATTCGACTCAAAAAAATATAAACATAACTCGAATTCATTAATAATATGATTTAAATTTGTGTATAAAAAATAATTCGAATAAAAATACGATTAGAACATGAACAAAGCTATATTTGACTCGTTTAAAATTCAAATTACTCGAATTCTCAATTCGATACATATTCGATTAGATACTCGATACATTCTCTTATAATATATACAAAATTAAATCAAATTAGGATAATTAATTATTATTATTTTATTTTATTTTTAATTTTAATTGGGATTTTATATTTATAAATTGTAATAATAAATATTTTTTCTCATTTTTAAGTAAAATAATAAATTCAATTTATAATTATATTTATTATAAAGTTAGTTATTATGTGGATACTCAAATTCGAGCTTGAATTCGAAGCTCGCGAGAAGTTTGGATATAATTCGATCCGAGTCGGATCGAATTCGAGTAACGAATATTCAAGTCGAGTCGAATCTGAGTAGAGTTTTTCAAATACAATTCGAATCCGAGTTGAATTTGAGTATGAAATTAACTTTTCGAATCGAATTTGAACAGTTCTCTGTTTGATTCAGTTCGACTTATTTACACCCTTATTCTTAAGTGTATTCATAAAGAAGAATAACGTTTAAAAATTTATGTTTAAATATGTCTTCAGTAAATTTCAATAGGCATAACAAAATTCAAAAACTAATAATACCAGTTTTAAGTTTGATTGTGTTAGATGACATGACATTAAATAAGAGAATATTATTTATGACTAAATTACAAACCATATATTCAACGGATGCAATAATAACATTTCATTTCAGACCCTCACATGCCCAAAGTCAAATTAATACCTTTTAGTTTTAAAATGATAGAATAATTTGATAATCGCTATAATGAAGCCCGCCTGTATAAGTTCTTTGACCGAATTTAATAATAAAACCCAATTACTCTACTAAATTAAGCACATTTATTTGAATTTTGAGCAAATGCAACACCATTTTGATATCAGAACATATAAAAAGAATAAAGAACATATATATATATATATATATATCAGAGAGAGCGAGAGAGCCATCACCATCCGGTGCTAAATATCTCTAAGTCCTCGTATCCTCCAAGGCATTTTTGCCGAATGCTACTGGTAAAAAGATGCAGAGCATTACTTTATGGGGTTATATTGATCAGACACACGCCTTGGGGGTAGTTTCCGGAGAATGAAAAGGACCAGTGCAGATGGTAAAATCTCCACCATCTGGAAGAAAAAATAGGACACGAAAATGAAGTAATGAAGAACAAGCATGAAATCATCCTAGCCTATTAAGCTTAATCCATTATATATTTACTGCAGAAGAAACCACGATCTAATCTGGTTGTACCGAGGGAAATTCCATTGGAAATTAAATGTGTGTGTGTGTGTGTATATATATATATATCAGTATATGTGTTGCAACATTTTGAAAAAAAAAAAACAATGCTTAAGCTAAAACCATGAACTGACCTCATCGTTCACAAGAAGCATTTGTTGATAATGCTCTTAAGGCAATGATTAGTATCTGTATATTTTCCAAAATAAATCTCACAAAAGCTAACTGGCGTCTGCCACTTCTTTCAAAAATCATGTTTGATTTTTATCAATTTCAGAGAGTATTATATCTCACAATATGAAGCTATTTACGGCTACAAAACTAACATGTCAATAAGCACACCTCATTGATTTCACTTGTCCAAAACTGAGATATGAGATTAACTCCGACAATGGAAACCAAAATTGCTCAATATTCAATAACATATTAGTCTGGATACTTTGACCGCAATCTATCACTCTACTTGGGTATGTTAAATATACACCAGACTCTCACTGTACTTGATAGGAACTCAGGCCGCCAAATAATACTTCATGTCAACTCTAGAACTTAGGATCAGTCCATCTAATTCAGAATGCCTAAGGTTCAAACGTATGCTCAAGGATTGTTCAAGTTTAGGTAAGTCCTACTCTTATGAGTAAACCAAGTAACTGTCTTACAATCTCACAAACCCTCTTCCTACTAGAATTAAACCATCACATGTTCAATACCTGTTGCAGTAAGTGTTAAGTAACCAACTCATCTAAAAACTTAAGCTTTTAGATGAAGGACCCAACAATGTATATCATATTAACACTCTCCCTCAAATGCAACTTTTTATAGAGAAGGGAGAAATTAAAGTGCATTTGCATTATTAAATTAATATAAAGACAATTGTGCGGCCGGGAAGATTTGAACCCAAGACCTTGCACACCCATAACTCTGATACCATGTTAAGTAACAAACTTATCTAAAAGCTTAAGCTTTTAGATGGAGGGCCCAACAATGTATATCATGCTAGCAGTAAGCAACTGCCATTTTTCTTTTAATAAAAAAGAAGTTGATAGTACTTACTGTGTAATACATCAGATCTAAAACTGAATGGTCCAGAACATCAAAATCAACATCCTCATTGAATGCAGAGACAGCGACCTAGGCAGAAAACATATTAATGTTTAACTGCACATGAGGTGTATAGATGACATTAATTTATGCAGAAAGATCAAAAGAAACTCACCACAAAGCATCTTATCAAGAAACAAGTGCAACAAATTCCTGTCACAAAGCCAACCTGCCATTTATTAGACATGGAGATAGATTTAGGCCAGCCACAAAAGATTACATGGTTCATATAGCACTCCTGTTTTTACTAAACACATTGGTTGTTGCAATTTCTTTCTGCTAATTTATAGTGGCGTTCTTTCCTCTGCCACAAGTTAACATTGTACATGTATGTACGGAAGGACAACAATAAGGATAAGGAATTTTGAAATGAAAGGTCACAAATTCTATAAACATTAGCAACTTTATTTTTTAAGATAATGGAAAAAGAATTTATTGATGAAGAGAGAATACATTACAATTCATGTGGAGAACTTACAGAACTTTTTACAAACAGTAATCAGAAGCAGAAGTTGATGCTGTAAACTAAAGTTTTATTGCAGAAACTGTTGGTAAAAATCCAATCAGTTACCGTCATTAAATGCTACACAACTGAGCTAAATGTAATAGCCTACATGTAAAAACACCCAAGGAACAAGATAATACAAACATTCTCAAGGTAGATACCTCATGCAGCTTCTTCTGGCGACCTCTCGATTCAATGGGAAACCTTCGCAGCATGATAAACAACCTATATGGAGATTAACAAGGTAAGATGCTGATCACATAAGAGCTTGTCGTCAAACTTGCAACAAGGACCAGAATTAATTGTTACCTCCCACCATATACCATGAAACCTAAAGCAGCGCAGAATGATATAACTGCAGAAGAAGAATTTGAATTTTAAATGCCACAACAGCAACAGTTAAAACTTTCAAACTGATTATCAACCTTTTTATATGTCCTCTTTTCCTTTTCAATAAGTCAAACTCTATATATGTTGAGAAAAGATTCATTAATCAGGATATATATTGAATAAAAATTGACCCAGTGCAACACCATCGATTCTAACAATTATGACCTGCAAAGAAGAGTCTAGCCACTTCAACTGCAGCAGAACTTCGACTGATTCGCATATAAGTCCAGATACACACCTAAAATAGTAGCAGAATTTTCAGAAAAAAATGAAAACGGTTATAACATAGAACAGATATATCTAGGGAGAATTTTTTCTAAAGCCTGGTAAAACTGAAAGGACTTCAAGGTCTTGCCTGTGTAAAGTATATAAGTCCATTGATGATAAAGTACGCAGGTCTGTGTTTGTCAATGGGAAGGCTTCTTGCCTGAGAGAATTATAAAATTAACTAATAAACATTAGCTTTAACATGTTAATTACTTGTTATGTAAGACATAAAACAATAAGAATCCTTGCAACACAATTACCTGATGATATATCTCAGCCCAAAATAAAACAAGTAATGAATATGTCGAGAAAAAGAGAAGACCGGGAAGATCCAGAATTATTATATCAAATGCCTGTATTCATAAATAGTGTTACGCACTGCAGCTGACAAAAATTGACCGGTCAGGTCACAACATTGAAACAGAATCATAGAATAGAAAAGGTGAACTAAAACTTGTCTCCAAAATGTAAGGAAATAATAAACATCAAGAAATGAAGAAATATGTAACCTTTCCTGCTACATCCATTACAATCTGTTAACACCCATATAAATTTATTCAGCGCCTAACTATGGATGGGTAGTTAACTTAATCTGATCTGTTGCTACTTGCTACAGCTAAACAAATTCATATTGCCGATCTGATATATATTTTTTACAAGACAAGTTGCCTGATCAGTGTTAACTCACCACAATGCAGTCTGACTAAGTATTGAAATCACTCGAGTTACAATTTTCCAAGCCAGACATTTGCAAATTGCGTAAATTGAGCTATGTGAATTGAATGATAAGTTTTAATATCATTCACCCAAGCATGAATTAGAAAAAATTGCATGTGCAATATTAAATGAAGTTCAAGAAAACTTACGTTTGGTCTGATATGAAACACACTCTTGTAGAATCCAAACTGGACAGCCCTTACTGTCAAAAGTAGAATTTTCAAGTGTCAGATAATTTCACAAAAAATGGATAAAGTAATATCTTAACAAAGTACATGCATCCTTACTTCCGTTAACAGCAAAATTCAGCAAGTGAAAAACTTTTTGAGTTGTCCAACCGTATTCCGGTACTCTCAACTGAATGCGAATTAATTGCACCTGGAGATTGAAAGAAATAGTCTGAAGCAAGTAGAGCAATAAATGGTTGCATTTACAGTCCTTTCCTGGTCATTATGAGCCTTGTGTTGAATCATTCAATGTCATGCCTTGTTAGAGTCAAACATGAAGATCCACTAATAATTATTCCCAAAAACTTAAAGCAATTTTGTTCTACGATTCTCTTGCATACCTAAAATATACCAATTAATGAAGAACTAAATACAAACTTCACAACTGTCTCAGCTCATTGGGTGACTTTAGCAAGCAGGATACAGTGATTTCCCTCTCAATACATATTCATATCTATCTGCCCTTGTAGAATTCAAAGATACAAAGAAAAATATGAAAAAAAGTCTCCTTATTAATCTAATCTAGCAATCATCTCAACCTACCCATAAAAATTCACAGGCTCGCAATGAGCAAATATGAAAATAAAAATATCAAGATTTTTCAGAATTCCACTCGCACATCAAAAAATTTGGATACAAAATGAAAATTACATTCAATTATCCATGATTTTTTTTTCACATTTTATACACTTCCTCTGTCCAAAAATGACAGTCCTATATTAATCTAGTAGCTCCTTTTACCCATATTATATTTGCCCAGCACACACTAAAATTTCTCAGTAATTTCTTCTTAAATAACAAATTTTAGTCATATTATTGGGAAAACCCCATAAAAATTACATCTTAGTGGAGTATATCATAGACAAGACCTTAATATGTTTTTTTTTTTCAAAAAAGAAAAAAAAAATAGTCCTAAAACTTGATTGGGACTCTATTGTTTTGGACCGAGTCCAACATAATCACAATATCTGGAGTTTGCAACTGGCCAACTGCAACTGTCAAATTACAAAAACAGCAACTAATTAAGAACAAGGATTTGTCCCAAAAGATCTAGATATACCCGATTAAAATAAGAGTAACATGTGACGATAAATTTATATCAATATTAAATACGTACATGTAATAAAATAAAATAAAAACCAACATATTATTATTCTATCCTGTCTCTTAAAAATTTTACATTTCCAAAATTTTGGGATAAAAAGAGGAAAAGAACAAACCAATGCAACTAAAGAGACCAGTGCATAAGCTGCACAAAGAGCATAGAAAATGCCCTGTTGCCATTCTTTGGACTCTTCAATCTTCCACCATTTCAATAAGCTGCCCCTCTCTCCTCCTCCAATATAACTTTCTGTATCATTACTAAACACAAAACGCTGCGTTTTCATCATAAAAGCCATTGATGAAAGCTTAAACTAACTGACTCAGAGAGAAAGCTTTGTTCAGAGGGGGGAGGGGAGGGGAAGATGGGTTTTACACACAGTGTCATGGGTATAACAGTTGAGTTGATTCGTTAATTTCGCAACAGAAATGCTGATTCCTCTGCCTCTGGTTTTGATCTGTTTTGTTTTGTTCTGACGCAAAAATAAAATGTTGTTCCTTCGGTACAACTAGGAATAAAATAAATAAATTTAAATAAATACATAAAACTTAATGAGGACGGGACACAAAAAAAATATTTTTGTAAAAACGTGATTTATGAGGGTGTTGGTCATTTGTTACTACCGCTAGATAAATTCTTATATTCTAGATAAATCCTTATATTTTATATATAGTATTTAGTATTTAATATTTATTTTTTTATTTTCAACCCTATAATTCTATTTTTTTATATTCATAATTGGATTTGAATAGCTAAAAATAAAAATAGTATTAAGTATATAAGTATAATAGTTAATAGCTAAGATTCTAATATTTTATTGAATTCCGATGCATGTAGAATTTATGTTATTTGAGTCTGCTTAGCTTAGAGGTTAAAGCATAGCATCAGAAATGACTTATTTTTTTATTTGTAAATTGAATTTTAAGTCAAAAAAATTAAATAAGTATTTTTAATTTATTTTAAAATCACTTATAAGTCATTTAAAATAAGTTAGTTTGACCAAATGTAATATCTATTTTGCCTTTCTTCTATTTTGTCCCTCTTTTTTAGTAATCTTTACATTATTTTAACTTATAAGTTATTATAAGCCGAACACATTCATAACTTAATTTCTGACTTATAAATCAAATTGATACTAAACACTTTTACTTATAAGTCACAACTTAAAATAATTTATAAATTAACTTATATTTTAACTTATAAATTATTTAAAATAAGTGTTTCTCGAACGGGTCTTATGTCATTGCAAACAGATAAATAGTGAATTACTAGTATATCACCTTTAAAATACAACAACCTAACTTTCATGTCGTTACTTTCACCAAAATTTACATAATTTAGAGTCTTAAACTCTACCAACATCACACATCACATGTATTTTTACCCAAATTACGTTTAATAATATAATATATTTATGTATCTCTCATATATGTATCACCTTCTTTTATACTCTTTTTGTCCCATAATAAATATCTTAATTTAACTTGCATAATTAAATTAACTATTTTAAAAACTATTAATTAAAAATATTTATATAGAGTTTTTAAATTATGAAACTCGACACTAATAGTAAATTATTCAGTTTATTACGAGCATAATCACTTGACGTATATTTTAATTTTCATAATTTATTACGAGCATAATCACTTGACGTATATTTTAGTTTTTTTTAAAATTTATTAATTTAAAAAATAGTCAACTTGATCATAAAAATTAAATTAAAACGTTTATTATAGGAGAGAGTATATTTATTACATTTATATACATGTGTATATATTTCTAATGATCATCATTCGTCCACCAAGTTTCTCCGCCATATGAGAACATGCTAGGCAATGTAACTTACAACACCTTCAATACAAGCTTAATGATAAAAATTATTATACACACTAATAGACACAATAATAAAAATTGTAACTCTTGAAATAACTTATTAATTCTTTTGTAACTCACGAGAAAATGATTATTATTCATAATTAATAATTAAGCATTAAATAATTGATTTTATTGAAATAATCCAACATAAAAAAACACTTTTAGTTGTCACCATAGTTTAATAATGGGTAAACTGCAAAATTTTAGGATTATATTGATACTGAATTGTAATTAGATAATAATATTTTAATTTTTATTACGCCATATGTCAACATGAGAAAAAGATTTTATATTACTTTCGTCACAAATTAAATGCTCAATTTTAATTTTTTAAACGTAATTTTTATATTATTCTAGCCAAAATATAAGTGCAGAGATTATAAATAAAAATAAAGTATGTACTCCTACAATTTACTACTAATTTTAATTTTTATAATTTAAAAAATATAATTGTACATGCTTAATTATTATTTTTAAAAATAATCAATTTAATTTTAAAAGTTAAAATTAAATATTTAATTTAATACACGTGGAGTATATGATTACAAGCCATTGAAAACGAAATTTTAATTAGCGTAACGTAATTGCACAAAATTGTTTTGGATAACGTAATTGCACAGCTCAATTGTTAATATAAATAAATGGGTGACAAGAGGGGCCTTTGACCGACGTAGATTAAGGAATATTTAAATAAAATAATTTAATTTTTGTTCAAGTAGTGAATGTTACACAACTCTTTATTTCTTAGGAGTGTCCCACATAAAATTGGATCCCATGGCGAGAAAGAATGTCAAAAAAGATAAATAAAAAAAAAAAAAAAGTGACAAAAGGTGTTGAAGACGGTTATTCTTTCATTTGGATTACAACTTCATAATTTCTGTTGCCAGAGGGAAACAGATAAATAGAAAGAAGAAGAGGAGGAGATTCGCATAAAAGAGTAATTTAATACTTTATCCTTTCTTTAAAAACTGGTTTAGTTTTATAATTTTGGTTAATTTAATAAATTTTAAAATAAAAAATGAAATATATTTATTTATATTTTCAAACATATAAGTAATAGTAAATTTGATGTAATTTTTTCTTATTATTATAATTTTTTAATTTATATTTGCAAGAAAAAGTATAAATTTTAATTAAAAAAATAGTTAATTTGATTGAAAAAAGTCAAATGAAACCGATTTTTGTGGGACGGGGGGAGTAAAATATAGAATTCATATTAATATTTTAAAGTCAAATTCAAAATTAGTATAAATTAACCAAATTTTAGACAAAATAATTGTAATTTAGACTATTCAAAAATTAAATTAGTCGTATTAATTTTAAATTAAAAATATATAAAATTAACTTTAGAAAGTTAAATTTGATCTTATATTTAAGACAAAAGAAGTAACATGTTTGACAACTCAAATACAAATTTTAAAATTAAAATTAAATTGATATTAGTTAAAATTTAATGAATCTTTAAGAGTTCAGAATTTGAAATCTACTTGTCAACCATAAAAGTAAAATTTATGTGTATGAGATTTTGGAATCCAATCTTGCCGTAAGACAAGAATGTTAAATTTTCGTTCAAAAAGTAGAAAAAAAAATCATTCAAAATAACAAATAGCTTCAAATAATAATAAAAATAGGACTGTCGGAATAATATTTTAAAATATCTATTTTAATAAAAATAAAAACTGTTGATAATGCCAGAGCACCATTATTCGTCAGACAAGCAGCAGCTGAAAAGGGGAGGGGCTGACCAAAAATAGTAGTTTTACATTTGTTAGACTTTGAAAATCTGAAACAGCTGTAACAACTCAACTCTTGAATGGGTGTAAACAAATAGAAGAACAAGCAATAAAAAGACAATAAAGTCAATAAGGGAAGGCCAAAGCCAAACCCTTTTGGCAGCCATTCTTCCCCCTTGCAACCAGCAAATCCAGGAACCTAAAAAACCCCAAACCCTTCAGACCATAGATTCCTTTGTCTGTAAATTTCTGTAATCTTAATTTATACTCTGTTCATTTGTGTTTGTATATATATCTTTATAATTACAGTGGATACAATCTGCTGCTTGCCAATTTAGTTCACTGTACATCTTATTTTACTGAATTTTCTTGGAGGATTAGGGAGGTGGTGGATCGGTAAGTGAAAATTTTGGATAACCATCTACCGATTTGCTTTATTTGTTTTCTTGGATCAAAATGGATTTTTGGGTGATGGGTCTGTTTTATGTTGTTTAATTGGTCATGATCAGAATTTGACTGTTGCTAAACAGGTTGTAAAAATTCAAGATTTTGGTAGAAGTAGTAGATGTTGGGTTACAGAGTAAGCTGGTGAGGTGCAGCTGAAATTTATGGATAATTTATGCTGCTTCAGTTCTCAGGTGAGAATATTGGTATTCTTTTTGGTTATCTGTTTTTCATCACTTTTTTTCTGTTTGTTTTGCATCTGTTTTACATGTATTTTGTGGTATGGCTGTTTAATCAGTTTCTCAAAAAGGCTGATGATTTAATAAAGTTGTTTGCTCTTATGCTTCTTTAATTGATACAGCTATTTTTTTTGGCAAAAAGATATGTTATTGTAAACTTAAATGAAGTTTCTGCCTCAGTGGATAGTTAAAAGTATGATTCTTTTGGTGTCTCTGAATTGAGTGTCTTCTTATTCTGACAGAAGAAATATGTTTTTTCTTAATCTAGATAAGAGTTAATGATTTTGTGGCTGGTTTTCAGGATTGTGTTGTCAAGATATAAAATGTTTTGAGAGAGGTTTATGAACTTTGTTTAAATAGACAACTGCTATTCCTGAGACACACTCATTTTCATTTTAGATGGCCTTTTACGCGGATTGGACTTTTAATTTGATGTATTCGCTTGATAAGTTTAGAAAATTTTCAGATTAATTTAAATGTAAAGAGATCTTTTTTCATTTTAGGCTGCAGGGGGACGTTCCACAAGTGGAGCTGGCAAGGGAAGAGGCCATCATGGGCCTGTCAAATTTGGGTACAACCTAGTAAAGGGGAAAGCAAGTCATCCCATGGAGGATTACCATATTGCTAAATTTGTTGCACACCAGGGACGCGAGCTTGGACTTTTTGCTATTTATGATGGGCATCTTGGAGATAGTGTGCCTGCCTATCTGCAAAAGCATTTGTTTCATAATATTCTAAAGGAGGTGAGTTGTTGGTTCTGAAATAAATATGCACTGTCTGTGCTACCTTTTTTCTCGGAAGTCTATGCTAATTTCTTGTGGCAATTGAGATCACTATGTCCTCTTTTTGGTGTTTAACACTCTATCTGAATAAGTATATTTTGTTCATGTATAACTTGTTGTTTCGGTGGTATCTATAATGATGTGTTGCGAAACATGGTTGATATTTTTTTTTTCTCAAATAGCTTATAGCACGTAGCCTTAACAAAAAAGATTAAGAATCTCAAGAATCTTATTTTATTAACTTTAATTGGATGGAATTTTCTAAACATGGAAATTTTGAGAATTCCTTTTAATATAATTTTTAAAGGAGGACAATTGTTCTCAGATACTATGGGGAAATAGATGATTTCTATTCTTTGTTAAGTTTCGTGATAAAAAAGCTAATCATGAGAGTAGATATACCCTTGTCATATTCTGCCCAAAAAAGAGTATCTTCCAACCATATGTTGTTGAATAATTGCAGGAAGATTTTTGGACTGATACGAGAAGATCGATTTCTAAAGCCTATGAAAGAACGGATCAGGCAATTCTTACCCACAATCCTGAGTTAGGAAGAGGTGGGTCAACAGCTGTCACTGCAATTCTTATAAATGGTCGAAATCTCTGGGTAGCCAATGTTGGAGATTCACGAGCAGTTCTTTCAAGGAGAGGCGAAGCAATACAAATGAGTATTGATCACGAGCCTAACACTGAGCGAGGAAGCATTGAAAACAGAGGTGGCTTCGTCTCAAACATGCCAGGTGCTATGACAATCTGTCTGATCTTCTTTTGTCATTGTTTGGAAAGTTATTCTAAATATTATCATTATACAACTACAGCTGTTATGCTGCTTTTCCCTGTTTATATCTTATAGTTAATCTTTATCCTGATAATTTCAGTGGTCGCTCTTATAACTAAAGATAATTAAAAAAAATTGACTGGTAAAAATAATATTTAATATATTTACCAAATATAGAGTTCATTAAAAATATATTAAAATCATTACAAAATTATTTTTCGAGGTCCAATTTCTTGATTTTTTTTTAATTTTTTACGATCGCCTCATTTTCAATGGTATCAAATACCTCTTTTCCAGTGTAAGTTGCCATTTACCGACTCTTGAGTAGAATCGGATTGAGGACATTTATTAAGCTCTTCTTCCCACTTGTTATTTTATTTCTATTTTTTTAAGAGTGGTCACACTTTTCCATAGTATCTTTACTAATTGAAATTGTTACAAATTTTAGGGTGGTCAAGTGACCACCCTTGCACCCCTCTAGATTCTCCCATGCTGATAATTCTATATACATTCAAATTTCGGGACTTAGGATTCTGCAGTTATCATAACTCATGCCCCAGGAATCCCTAGACACTGGGGGTTCGAGCGAATCTTTTACCGGAGGGAAAGCTAGGGAAAAGCATAGAGCGTGCGGGCTCAGCTCTCGCCCTCCTCCCATCCGCGAAGCTGAGGCGGGAGAAAAAGCGTAACTCCTCTTTGGGCAAATTTTTAGCAACAAATGTATAGAGTATTTGCCTTGAAAGTTATTCCAGTTAATATCTACTCACCATCCATTAAGTATAGTTATAGCCCTTCATACCTCGCGCAGACTTGAAAGCTCAATTAAAAAGCAAAAAATAAAAGTATGATTTGAGTAATGAGGTTATAAATCCTTCTTTGAATAAATTTCTTTGGATAGTTACTTGGATTAGAGTCCTTTCCTCTTTTTAAGTCACTAGACTCACTAAATAAGTTTTTATAGGTTTTTGGTCTCAACTTCGATTCTCACTAGTAATTTGGGAGAAATGGTGAGGCCTTAAGAAATAACCTGAAGGTCATTGGTTCTGATCCCCATACATGGGACCAAAATTTTCCTATAAAAAAATGTCATAACATCAGTAATCTCAACAACACTTCTTGAACTGTAAAAACTCCCAATTCACAACTAAATTACTAGGACATGTCAAGCTGTGGTGTGCCGCTTGTGTAATCTTGCTTGACACTGATGGCATTGTTATTAGTTTGCATATAAATTACTAGCGTCTTTTTATGGACGCAAAATTGACAGCTTCTAGTCTTACTACTTTGATTCACCATTGGATGTTCTTTAAATAATAAATTAGTTTCAGATGTTGTATGTGATTAATTGTACTATTGGAGATAAGTTAAGCTGGTTGGGAATAGTACCTTTTTAAAGAGCGGCTGTATGGCATTTGGTTAAATAACAAGAAGTTTCAACGAAAGGGCCAAAATACTCGTTTGAATGATCTGTTTATTAATTTATTTCACTTGTATTCTTAAGCATTGGTTATTCTCCACTTCCAAAGAGGAAAAGTTTAAAACATAGTAACCTAGAAAATTTAGAAATAGGTGTAAGCAAGCTAACCTCACTGGAGCCTTCGGCTACTTAGTTTTACTGATCTGAACTTTCACAAAATCCTTGTTGGCCTTCTTCTTTGCCTCAGTTTGATAGATGACTCTAAGTAAGCTTTGGCGTTGTCAACTCGTTAATGATCTTGTACATCATATAATTCTCTCTACGTCTGTCTCTCTCAGTCTTCATTCATCTTATATTTTGTACATGTTTAGTTTTGTACTTGGATTGTTCTCAGATACATTCTGTTTGATCTAAAGCTGCAGTCAAACCCTCATCGTAATAGTTTCTAGCAATACAAATCATTGCATTAGGATGACTCGATCTAAATGATTTTTGCACTTGCATTCTAGCATCTCAACTTAGGACTTTGTTTTGAAGTTGGGAACTGGGTGTCAGAATCTTAGAGAGCCAACTGGAGTTTCTATTATAGACGTGTGCAAAATAAATAAAGTTGACCACAATAATTATTTGGGCATTCTGAAGTTGATAAGCCATATATTCAAGGGTTATGGTCTCGCTATATTCAGTATGATGTTGTAGTTAAATTATAGTCGATTGGGTTGAACACAAGCAGTGTTGATCTGATTACTATTTTTTACTTGGGATGCTCTAGATGATATAATCTAGAATCTTATGTTTCTCTAAAACACAGTATACTTTTATTTTAGATTACACTGAACAAATTTTGTGTGTACCCTGGTTTATGTCCCTGTTGACGTGCTTTACAATTTTTAATTACTCTTATTTTTTATTTCATTTCTAAGGCTGGCACAAAGATGAGAGCTCCTAATTTTTACTTGGTGCTTTCCATTTAATGTTTAAGTTATCTTCATACGGGGGTAGCCAGATGGTATCTGTACAATACATGCTTGGTGTTGTTAATAGTGGGATCTTTTCTATATTTATCATGACAAGTTTCTATGGCACCTTATATCAGGGGATGTTGCAAGAGTGAATGGCCAGTTGGCTGTTTCTCGTGCTTTCGGAGACAAGAACCTGAAATCACACCTACGCTCTGATCCTGATGTGAGAAATGTAGATATTGATGCAAATACGGATCTTCTCATCCTTGCGAGTGACGGTATATGGAAGGTAACCCTCACCCCGCCCCTTTCCCAAAAAAGGAGATGAAACAAAACAATAAAAATAAAAGAACGTCCCTGTCTATCCTTGTACGACCATTTATCTGATGCTACTCAGACTATGTTTTCTTCGTGTTATTAATCCAGGTCATGTCAAATCAAGAGGCAGTTGACATTGCGCTAAAGATCAAAAATCCACAGAAGGCAGCCAAGCAACTAGTAGTCGAAGCATTGTGTAGAGAAAGTAAAGATGATATCTCCTGCATCGTTGTTCGGTTCAAGGGGTGAAACAAGAGAATATTTTTTTCCTGTTTCCAGTATATGCATTACATGTACATTAGAGGGTGTTTCTTTTGCATGGGATGCAGTTCATTGGACAATACAAAGTTACAAAATCACAGAAAATCCGGCGTTAATATGGAAGCTGCATTGAAAGGGATATGATGGCCCCTTTCTGTTTGTAATATGTAATTTCTTCTACTAGGGTTGTGCTGTTTGCTATTGTTTGATTTATTTGATGTGTAGAATCATAGTTCCATTTCTTGTAATTTGGATGGAAAAATTTGCAGATGGATCGTTGTCGTAAATGTTTGTGTAATAACCAAATGGGTAGTACTACTAGTATCTATATGTTGTGAATGGACAAGCACATTTGGTAATACAGTCCAAAACAACTCCATTCTGCTCTTTCAATGTTTGTACACTGGGCTGTTGAATGTCATGAAACCCCATTTTTTTATATATATTTTTTAATTTAATTAATTTATTTTTTATTTTTGTGGTAAATAAATCATGAAACCTAGAATAAATTTGGAGAAGTGATGAATTTAACCTGGAGATTTGGCTTTGATTGTGAGCAAGTTGTGTTAAGTTATTCTCAAGAATTCTTGGAGAAATTGAAGTTAATGCTATTTGAGGAAAGGAGCATAAAAAATTGTCAAATTTGATAGAATTTTTTTTTTGTAGTTACGATTATTAAAATTTTAGAAAATTCAAATGTTTCGGTCATATGTAGGTTTTAGTTCATATTATATTTTAAAATTAATTTTTATTGACTTCAATAATGAATCATTTCATGATTTAAGAGATTCTTTTTTAAAATAAAAAATTTCGACCATTCCAATTAAAACATTAGCACTAGTATGATTGTCAAAAGGTGTCCATACCAATAGGTCCAATAGTCAAAGAACACCCCGACTTGCGTTACATTTGTTCTAAAAGAATCTAGATACACATGTTACATAGGCCACAAGAAGCCATAGGGAGAATGGGAGATTATGAGAATGTACAATTTTGAGAAAAAAAAAAAAACTAAAAAATGTAACAAGTCAATTGAATTCAAATTTGTTGTTATTTATTTTTGAAAAATGATTATTTGACTTAAATTACATGTTGATAAAAATCGAGTGTTACAAAAAATAATTACTAAAAGTATAAAAGTATCGTTTGTTTGTTGTGTCTAAGAAAAAGAAAAAAAAATAATTATTAAATGTTTTTCTTCAAAACATAATCATATTTTTATTGGTAATAATATAAAATTATATAATATTTTTAAATATATTTTTATTATATGTTATTAATATTAAATCAAGTAATTACTATTTGAAAATGTATTTAAAAATAAACAATGAACATTTTTTTTTACAAATGAGAAGCTTTTTGCCTTACATTTAAGAGAAGCGCACGTTAGCGCGATTCTGTCTCCTCTAAATTCCTTGCATTTCCATAAACAAGCTGAAAAAGATACTCTCTCCTCTAAAACCCCTTCCAAATTCTCTCTTTCCCTTTCTTTAAAACCCTACCAAAACCCCAATTTACCGAGTTGCCAAACATATCCCTCGAAACTAAACCTTGATCAATAATCATCCTTACTGATTAACCCCATCATATGTCGAAGCTAAGCGGGAAATTATTGACTGTTTCAAACCCAAAAGTATGGGTAGTGATCGGAATCGGCGTCGCCGGTATTGTGATTCTGGCCGAAACTCAACGGCGTAAGCTGAAAGCCAAAAAATTAATAATTAGGGAAGATTTTGGTGCTTTCATTGAACGCTTCGAGTTGCTTCCATTTCCTCAGCCCCCTCCTCCGGCAGCTCGATTATCTCTCTCTGGATTAACTTTTGCCGTCAAAGACGTGTTAGTATCTTTTACATATGTGTATATACTGTGTGTATGTATAAAATAGTTGTGGGTTTTTGTTTGCAGTTTTGATGTGAAGGATTATGTGACTGGGTTTGGGAATCCGGACTGGAAGAGGACTCATGAGGCTTCTGGGAAAACTGCAGTGGTGGTCACGGCGTTGTTGAAAAATGGGGCTTCTTGTGTTGGCAAGACTGTCATGGATGAATTGGCATTTGGGTATATTGTTTCCGCTTTCCACTTAACACAGAAATGAAGTTTCAAGCCACAAAAGTTTCACTAATGAAATTATGGGAAACTAGCTTATAACTGGCTTTTGGGGTTATCTACAGAAAAAGATTATAGATTTTTTTATATTAATTTCAACACGGGGAAATGAAGCTTCAATGATGAAATTATGAACTACTACTAGCTTAGAATTATAGAAACCTGGTCTTTGTTGATCATGATGCATTGTTTACATTGTTCAAAGACCCATTGCCTCTTTCTCTTTCTCTTTCTTCCCTTCTCTAACTCTTATTCCCAACCTAGAAACTTAGGTTCATTATATGAAGTTATGGCTTTTAGATTAGAATTATTGAAACAGGGCCTTGATCTCTTTCTCTCTCTCTCTCTACACGCTCACACATATATGGGATAGCTGAAAAGATTGTTGATTTTTTTTACACATAACCAAAGAAATGAAGTTATTAGCTATTAGCTTAGAATTATAGAAATTTAGTCTAGTTGTCATTGTTTAAAGATTCATTGCCTTTTTCTCTCCCTTCCATTTTTTTATTCTTGCTCCTAATTAAAAAACGAAGTTTCTGTATATGAACTGTTAGCTTAGAATGAATAGTATGACCTTCAAATCTCATGCATTATTCACAATCTTCGCAGATTCATTGGCTCTTCCCCCCATTTCCTCTGTCTATTTCTTGCTCCGTATCAATAAAGTTTGAATATCTGATTGTTTTTGTTGGACTATGATTTTTAGGATTACCGGAGAGAATGTGCATTATGGAACCCCAACGAACCCACAAATGCCATCTCATATTCCAGGTGGTTCGTCTAGTGGTTCTGCTGTTGCTGTCGCATCTGAGCTTGTTGACTTTGCTCTTGGTACGGGTTTCCAATTTTACTTTTTTTGAATTCAAATTAACATCTACATTTCTAATAGTAACTTGAAGCTAAGTGTACTGATGATCAAATTGAGATGTTATTCACAATTTCACATAATTACTTCTCCCATCTCACTTTTCTTCTGCCCTTCTGCCAGTAGCATTTTTGATTTGATTCCGTGCTTGGTTCAGTTTATTTGTTCTATTTTTTTCCCTGGAGGCTAGAGCTATATTATTTATGTAACTTTGTTCTATCTTTTATTTCCTTGCTTTTGGAATGAGTTTTAGCTGATTACAACATTTGTTCAAACTCCCGGTTTGTATGTGCAGATCTGGGAGAAAGATTTCAGATCTGCATGTTTGGACATAAACACACATTATTCTCTCTTTTACATCTTTTAGTAAAACTGGATGCGGTTTTTGAGGGAAATACTATTATGTATCCACATCCTATCTTCAACAGTTTCGTTACTTATCCATTTAAACTTGTCAAACAGATAGAAAATAGAAATAGAAATAATCTGTATAGAGCCATATAAGTTGCTTTCGTTCATTGTAGCCAGCTAATGTTTCAGTGAAGTTTCCTTATTAGTTTGTAAATGCTAATGTTTCTTTTGTGGTTTTGGACTATAGTTTGCATTTTGATAAACTTTGACCCATGATTTTGTAGGTACGGATTCGATTGGGTGTGTTAGAATCCCGGCATCATTTTGTGGTGTCCTTGGATTTCGTCCATCTCATGGCGTTGTATCTACTATTGGGGTTCTTCCAAATTCACAAAGTTTAGACACTGTTGGTAGGTAATGATGGTATTATACTAGTTTTCTACAAAATGACCTTGAGACTCGCATGTATGCCATATCGTATTGCTTTGTTTTAAGCACTGAGGTTGCTTTGGATACACAAGTTCAGAATCTTCTAAATTATCTCTTCTTATTACTTTCCTCTTTTTTTGACTTAAAAAAAATATAAATTATTTGCTAGAATTTTAAAAATTATGAAAGAAGATAATTTGAATAAGGATCGAGTGGTAACTTCACATTACTTTGAAAAAGATTATAAATGTTATAGTAATGGATCTAGTTAGTTTATTGGTGAGACTGATTCACTTAACCGAACTAACTGATATCAAACCAATTCTTAGAATGTTGTTAACTATTTTACTTTGGTGTCTTAAAGGGTTTGGATCATTGGAAGTTCTTTTTCTGAATTTTCGTTTTTTTGAGGTTTCTTTACTGCATCATCTGATTGTTTGTGCACAACAAAACAATCATTCAGGATGCTTTGCACGTGACCCTTCTGTTCTGCATCGTGTTGGACATGTTCTGCTTCAGTTAAACCAGGTGGAACCTAGAAGGACAAGACGCTTCATTGTAGCTGATGATTTGTTTCAACTTTCTAAAGTTCCCCTGCAAAAGACTGTATCTGTTGTAAGCAGAGTAACTGAAAATTTGAAAGGCTGTAAGTTGCTGCTTCAACTATTTTATCTGCAATAATTTCATTTTGTGTTCTTTTGATTTACTGATCTTCGTGGTCGAAGATACTACTAGATGTCATCAGTGTTCTAAATCCTAATGTAATGATACTGTACTGGCCAAAAAAAGAAAATTAAGAATCAGTGTTGATATTTTTTGTTCATTCACTTTGCAGATCAGCTTCCAAAACACATAAATTTTTCTCAATATATTTCTTCGAATGTGCCCAGCCTAAAAGGTTTTCGTGAACAATCAACTAATCTGCAAAATGGGATATCTACTTTGAAAGCTCTCTACTCTGTGATGTTTTCACTACTGAGGTATTACAGTTTTTTGTTGGTGTTAGTTTTAATCTTTTACTGTTATTATGTGGCTTGAAAGAAGTAAGACATTAGTGCTGATTCGAGGATTTGATCCTAGAGGTGAGCATATCATCTTAAGTCAGGTATCTATGTCAAGTAAGCTTTTGACCTCATCTATCCATTATGGTAATTTAACTTTCATTCTGCTGCACATGAGATTAGGTCTTTCTCTCCCTTTTCCTTATGGTGGCATTTGGAAGTATAATGATGACATTGCTTCTTAATTGAGACCTCAGGTACACTCTGACCTGCATAAATTCTTCTTGTTGTATTTCAGGCATGAATTCAAAACAAATCACGAAGAATGGGTTAAGTCAGTTAGACCCAAGTTAGGACTTGATATCTCTGATCGTGTTCTTGAAGCTGTTAACTCTACAAATGAGAATATCAAAATTCTATATAAAGTCAGAACTGAAATGCGAGCTGCTCTTCAAAGCCTTTTAAAGGTATGACTACCTGTGAAGAATTCATACATTTTCCTTTTCAAATGTTCTCAAGCGTTCTTCATACTGTGATAAAAACTGTTGTATATTATAGTCTTAATACTAGTTATGCTAAAATGTTGTCATAAAAATCATATATCTTGAAGCTTATGGACATTGTTGTTCATATTCTTTGTCCCAGGGTTTATCTTCACCTGTAGGCCCCATTAAAATAAAATCCTTATCCTTCATGCAGATATATAATGTATATTTTAGCATAAAAAAATTCTTAAACTAGAGTTAATGGATGCACATTAATGTGATACAAACAGTCGAACTATATAAGAGGCTCAAAAATGGATAAAAATTCTTCTTTTATAAAAAAAAAGGGATAAAACTTGGATAGTTTCAGAGCTGTTTGTACGATTAGGCTGAAATAATTGTAAGTAATGTACCCAGGATAGGTAAATGATGAGAACAATGCAGAAACCACAAATGTTGTGGACTGTGCAGAGAGGTAATGGAAATCATAAAGTTGGATCAGTTAAGAGGTGCATTCGATGTGGGTATGGGAGATGTTTATCATTAAAATGTTAAAATATTTGTAGCATTGGGGAGGTGTCCAAACATATTTGTACCTTGCATTGTATAACTCATTGCGCAAAAGGGCATAATATTCTTTGATATTTGGAATAAATGTGATGGGAACTTCAGTTTTATTTATTATATATTCTTTAAAGATAAAAGAATAATATTTTATTAGAGAGAACGAGGAGGATACAATGCAAAGGCAGACAGGAAGTCCACCATATGAAAATAATACAGTCAAAACAAGTTTAAAACACCCCAATAGCGTCAATGGAGAACAGCCCTCCAGGCTCTTATGTATATCAGGCGAAGACACCCAATGGAAAGCACCTGCACCCCATGGGAACTTCAAACTTGTGATAGTTCAAAATCCTTGACGACTGAGAGTTGGATTTACAATCCAGAACTGTTTTTAATCCAAGTTGCTCTTTGTCAGGGTCATTTTAGCCTCTAGTGGAATAGATTTTAGCTTCATCTCCCAATATTTTGGGGATATTCTTATTACGAGATGAGATAACATTCAGATATTAGTAAAAGTCTACTCCAAGTTGTGCAGTTGTGGCAACTGGCAAATGGTTTGTCAAATTGAAGAGTCGGATATCTTAAGTGACGTGATGGTGGCTTGTTATAAACCTAAAAATGACAAAATATTTTGATGGAATTCCCAAAAGCATCACTTTGCTATTTCATTGGAATCATGAAGTTTCATGGGGATAACGTTCTTAATGAAATAACTGAAACAATTGAACTTGTAAAAAAAAATGATATTCATACAATTTTCTTTGCTTCCTCGATCCTTTGTCATGTGTTTTGCTGTATTATATAATCAGTTTCACTTTTTCATATATCCATCTTGATTCCCTAAATTTCCCCTAGGATGATGGAATCTTAATAACTCCCACGGTTGCTGATCCTCCACTAAGAGTGAACTCAAAGAAAGGTCCGTCTTCTGAGTTCCATGGTAGAGCATTTGCTCTATTGAGCATCGCGAGTATGTCTGGCTGCTGTCAGGTAATTGCAGTTCTAGTTTTTTTAGCTTCATACTTTCTTTTGCTTGTCATGAACTTCACCATTTTTATGGGCATTTTACTCTTTGACTAATATTTCAGGTTACTGTTCCAGTAGGAAAGCATAATGATTTTCCAATCTCAGTTTCATTTATTGCAAGCCACGGAGCTGATAAATTTCTTCTTGATACTGTGTTGGACATGTATTCATCTCTTCAAGATCAAGTTAGCATTGTTTCCAACACATCAACATTACCAGATATGAACGGGAACATGGATGCTTGTGACTTGTTGAAAGAAAAGGTTAGAGCCTTCATTGTGATTCTCTAGTGTGAACATATTGACCTTATTTCCTTAAAAGCTTATTGCATATTGTATCAATTTTTGTCTTACACATTACCATAAGGTCCATAACCTTTTTGCTTGGGTGTGGTCTTGTTCAATGCTTCATGGGTAGGGTGGTGAGTCTGAAAGTTTAGAATACTTATTGCCCCCACATGTACACAGATTTGTCCCCTTTCTGGCACATTTTAATAGAAGTTGATTAACTTAATAAATATAATTTTTTTTCTCTCTTGTTGATGAGGCTTTTCTACACATGCTTGTGAACCTTACCAACCTTAAATTATAATACTCCCTCCGTTCCAAAATTAGAGATACAATTTGACTTTTGAGGTCAAACAACGGCATATTAAACTTCAAAATTGGTATGACTCACAAAAGTTTATAATGAAATAAATTTTTGTGATTAATAGTTTTTGTTATATACTATAAAATTTTAATAATTGTATCAACTAAAATTAAATAAATACATATCAATTTGAAGTTTAATATGCCGTCGCTTGACCTCAAAAGTCAAATTGTATCTCTAATATTTGCTAATCGTGCTCCATGCCAAGCGCATTACTTCCTGGTAATTTATCTTCTCACTCTCCTCCCAACCGACCCTAGAGTATTTGCAATTTTGCATAAAAAGCCATATGTGTGATATTATGTGAACACGTCTAATCTAGTATAATCAAATGATCTCTATGATCTCCAGTTATACTCGATGCTTAATTTCTAGGTTTTTGGACCATTTGACTGAATTAATTTTGGCTTTACTTTATTTTCCATCCTAGTAATGCATTTGTTAGCACTTACCATGCACCCATAAATTATTATTACTATTTTCCTTTTCATATACATTCCAATCTTACCCGGATAGGAAGCATGTCTCCAGATGGGTGTTTATAGTTGATGCTTCTACATTATTTGTTGAGTTGTGAACTTGTGATCACCAACCTGTTGACTGCATTATTTTGTATAATGTTGTACTGGAACTTTGTAGACCACTTAAAAGCTACATATTATGTCAGCCCAAGATATTTACCAGGGCAAATATCTTTGCAGGGGAATGCTGCATATAAGGGAAAACAGTATAATAAAGCTGTAAGTTACTATACTGAAGCAATAAAGTTAAACGAGTCAAATGCAACTTTCTACAGCAATCGTGCAGCTGCTTACCTAGAATTAGGATGGTATACTTTTGCTTCTTTTCCCAGAGAAATTCTTGGTATGCCTCTTCGCATTATATCCAAAGGTTGCTCCTACTGACTGATAATATTTTTTTTCCAGCTTTCAGCAAGCTGAGGATGACTGCAGCAAAGCTATATCACTTGATAAGAAGGTTAGTCAACAAGCTTATGAATGTTTTATTGTGTTAAAAGGCATAGTTATACTCATATGTGCATCATTCTAATTACCTAGTTCACTTGCTTTTAGGTCATAAGGCTGTATGATTCCGTATTAGTATATCTTATGAACTATGAAGTATCTTTCTTTGTTCGCATGCATTTTTAGGCTTTTAGCTACATCATAGACTTTTTGAATAGAAGTAGATGGTAAAATGTTTTTCTCTTGAAGAAGCTGTATGCCACTACTTGAAAATGTAGACACATCCAATTATATCAAGCAAAGGTGTTATATATCAGTTTTCCTCACAACTCACAGTGAAATTGTTAGTTAACACTTGCAGAAAAGAAAAAGGCAAAAGCTTCAAAATATCAAATTGATTGCAATCTCCCCCCCCCCCACCCAAAACCAAAAAAAAAAAAACTAGATAAAAAAGTGAAGAAAAAACCATGTATTTACTTTCAACTTTGGCTCATATAACGCGGAAATAATTTCCTCTTACATGAAATTATCCCACTGCCGCATCACATCATCATGTTGATGTGATGTAGCGCCACAATCACATCAAGGCATGTGTAAGGTATAGTCTTTTAGCGTTGCTTTGATTAGAATATTTGGGTGTAGATAGGTTTAATATCATAGCTACATTCTACACATGTATGCGCATGATTGGGGCGTCACACTACATCAACACGACAATGAGACGTGACGCTTATAATAGATAATTTTCTCCCATCTTACTTAAATATTGGAAGGCATTATGTTAATTACTCCATGTAATCAAGGCTTAGATTGGAGCAAGCGATCTCAAGCATATTGGAATCCAGGACCGATATCAATGTGTGGTTGGTGCAACTTTTGCACCAGAAAAAGCAGATTATCACTCGGTTACTGTTGATGCTGAAAATAGTTTTCTCCTAAAATTATGTAATAAATGATTGGAGCAAACTTTTTTAAGTCTTATGCAAATCTAGGACTGGTATCTTGGTGGTGTTGATGCAAGCTTTACACCAGAAAAAGAACAACTAATCAAGGTACTGATAAAATGTTGAATATCATTCTAACATATCCCTGATCCTTCCAGTGGCAAAACAAATGAATCTTGAAAGCTATATATAATACTCATGATCCTTGATTGTGCTGGCCTATTATGCTGATTCAGTGTGGCTTTTATGCACATATATTTTTCTGTAAATTCTTTTCTCGCTGCCAAAAAAAAAAAAGGTTCCTCAGCTTTGACCTATTAATATGTCATCATATGCTATGCCCAAAAAAGAGTTGTCTAAAATGCGTGCATGCCCGTAGCCGTAGAGAAATATTATTATAGTTGATTTCTTTATGCAGAATGTGAAGGCATATCTAAGGCGAGGAACAGCTAGAGAATCACTTCTCTTCAATAAGGAGGCTCTTCAAGGTGAGACCCCCTTTTCCGCATCGCTTCCGTGTCTTATTATGAGCTATATCTTCATTTAGATGCCATATTCTATCATTTGCAAATATTCCCTTTTAGTATCGTAATTCTGAAAATACTCTTAATTAAGTGGCTTATATGTTTATCTTTTTCCTTTTGCTAATGTATTTTGTGTATGGTGTAATATTACATGGATTATTAATGTTCTTTGTAAAATCAGGAAAAAAACCTAGGAATTCCCTATTGTCCTTCTGCAAAGCTGCTGTTTACTTATAGTACCCTCTGTCCAACTGTACTTGTCCGAGTTAAAATACACGCCTATTAAGAATTTTTTTTTATCTCTAAATTACCCATCTTAATTACTCTATTATCACATTTTTTATTTTATTTAATCTCCCAACTCTTTCTTGAAACAATAAAATGGAGGAGAGAGGGGAAAAAGAAGAGTGTGGTTGTGCTTTCAATGTCAAAGTTAAATATTGCAACTTTTTTCAATGTATTGTCATGTTGTTTTCAGTGAATTTTTTAAAAAGTTAAATGAGGGTATTATTGGAAAAATAAGGTCAAAAATAGTATTAAAAAGGAAAGAGGTCAAATAAATTTGGACAAACCAAAAAAGAAATTAGGACAAGTAAACTTGGACGGAGGGAGTAATAGTTTTGAAGTTTCTTATGGTGGTGAACCCAATAAAAGCCCAACTTTTCCTCAGAATATAGTTTGGTGAACTTCATTAAATACAATTCTTGTTAGCTATATACTGTTTAAAACTTCAGTGCCTGTTTTGATGCCAGAAATTTACCAGTTGTAGGGTTTTTGAATTATACAAGTGTCGTCCCCTCCTCTCCCCCCACCCCCCCCCCCCCAAAAAAAAAAAAACAAAAAAAAACTTCTCAATTATAGATTCATAAAATAAAACAAACTAACAAAGTGATACGCATGATTGCATATTTAGCGGAATTTGATATCCCTGTCAAGTAGGGCAGTCTCAGGAATTTGTTACTGTAGTCCTGCAAGACTAGGGAAATGAAGAGAAGCTAAAAAATAGAAAACAATTAATGATTGGTTCTGCTAGTTATGCTGCGTGGCTTGAACTAAAATCTTTTGGTAGATATAGATTCATGCATACATGGTGACACCTGCACATGTGCTTGTTGCATGCGCTTGACCCTGAAACGTGACATGTATGTGGTGGGGGTCACAGTGAAACTCCAAAGTTTTTAACACCGTTAGGGTGACTCTTGCATCATCGTGTATTTACTTGTCATGAAAACATTGCTTCCGTTGGTATTTGCAGACTTCAAGCATGCACTTGTCCTAGAACCACAAAATAAGGCTGCCAATCTTGCCGAGAAGAGACTAAGGAAACTGAGAAGTTGATGCTTTCGTGTATTTACTTGTCATGAAAACATTGCTTCCCTTGGTATTTGCAGACTTCAAGCATGCACTTGTCCTAGAAACCACAAAATAAGGGCTTGCCAATCTTTGCCAAGAAGAGGAAACTGAGAAGTTGACGGCTCTACTCTTTCCTTTTTATACAAGCATCTCATTCCTCCCCCAGAAAAAAACAAAATAGAACGAAAAATTCCTGTTCTTGGGAATCACTTTATTTTGTCTTTGGTACACTGAAATGTAAAAGAGGAGTTGCCCTCCTATGTCTGATTTTGAGGAGGAACAGAAAGGATAAGAGGAACATTTGGGGCGAATAAATACCTCTTTTTTATGTTCTTCCTTTTTCAAGAGAGTTTCTATTTACTAGTTTTGTGCATACCATTGATCTGTAACAGACCTATTGTACAACCTTTGTGAAGTTAAGAGAAACTATAATTAACTTTGGCGGCAGGTATATATACAAATTCTGTTGTAGCTTTTTGCCACTGCAGGAGGATCTTAATCTGGTTTTTAAACTCTGTTCTTGCATGAAAATTGACTAAATTCTTGAGCTTGACAGTTTCAAGGGGCTTGATTATATAAATAATTTTTGTCTGCCGGAAGTTTTTGAGTTGGCACCAGTGTGGTATTGTAGAAATGAAAAGTTTTATGTTGATTAATAAGTTTGTTGTAGAATGAAAAGTTTGATCAAAGAATGGTTGACTCATGGTGTCTGACTCTTATGCTTAAATTCACAACCACTGCATTTAATCTTTCTGAATTGACAAGTAGGACATTTTTAGAAATATATGCATATTTAAAAATAAAAATAAAAATAAAAATAAAAATTGGACATTTGTTGAAATCTAATAACATTGGCATTCGTTTCCTTAATAAATGAAGAATTTCATGAAAATTTATATATTAAATCTCCATGTTTAAACGAGAGGTCAAGGAGTAAAGTGTTGGTCCAGCTGCGTGCTGGCTAACCACCTATGCCTTTGGCCATGGGCCAAATCCTATTCCCTCCCCTTAATAATCAGGATAATAATATATTGTAATCTTATAATTCAACCGAAACCCCAAAAAAAACTAAAAAAAAAATGGTGAGACGTTGACCTAACGTATGTGGACTCAAAAATTAAATAACAATGAGTGAAATAGTCTATCAAAAATTATATATAAATCTTTGTATTAATTTTTTGTATTTCTAAGTACTTTAAAATTTTAATGCTAATCAAAATAGAATTAGAACAGTCATTCCCAAGCTTGATTATATATGGAAAAGAAGAGCTATAGAATAAAATGTTTATACTTCATTTATATGCTTGATTCATTGTAATAATAGCCATACTGGCTATAAACTCCTAATAGAGAAAAGATGTTTACCCAAAAAAAAAAAAAGGAAAAAAGAAAAGAAAAGATGGAGTATATAAAAAAATGTATTTTGAGCCAATTTTGTTTATTACTACTACTGTAGTATCTCATTTCCAAAAACTTGGGAATTTCGGAATCTACTAGGTAGCGAAAAATAAATTTCATAAATTAAACAAAAAAACACACACCTGTCAATGAGAGAAATTTAGTGTCACACACAATCCATGAAACAACTGTCTAGCTGCTCAACAGTACACCCATTGTATAAGTAAAATACATGTGGGCGGTCCAAATTCCACCAATATATATTTCCTTCACCAGACCACAATTCTCATCCACTTGTCCTATCATTCACCCTGTATTTAATTTGTAAACAATAATTCTAATTTCTATACACACAAACAAGCCACCCACCACCACCTCCGACCGACCGACCGACAGATTTTAGAGGAGAGAGAGAGAAAGAGGCTATGATGGAAGCAGGTTCACCTCCAACCATTTCTCCATTGCTCCTTAGGAATCTCTTAACCTCCATATTCATATATGCTGATAAATCTCTTCTAAACCTTGGAGAAAAATACAAACTCTTCCAATTCCTTCGTTATCTTCTCGTATCCTCCTTCATTTTCTTCCTTCGCCTTTTACCCACTCTTTTCTTGAACCCTTCCCATGAAAAAAATTACGATTACAATTATTCTCTTAAATTTCCGAAGGCCGATGAAAAAGTTTCGGCCTACGGAAGTTATAAAGGTGACTCGAGCATTGCTCGAGCACTCTTCCAACTATTATCAATTATGAATGGTATTCCTGTTAACTCACGAAAGTACGAGATTGTACGTTCGTTAGCCGAAAAGCTTATTGATGATAACCTCAAGGAGGGTTATCCAATCCTCCGAGAGGTTAATTGTACTGCCCTCTCGGCGGCTTTTTCTAGGACGCTTAGTCAGCTTGAAGCTAGAGCCGCCGTTATGGATGAAGATGTTGACCATAGCGGTGGCGTAAATGGTGATACTAATGATGGGACAAAACGTGATTATTATAAATTGAGCCGGGTTTTACGAGCCGTTTGGTATTATGGGGAGGCTGCATGGAGCCGGTTGGGGAAGTCAGATCAGCTGAATAGAAGTGGGAAGTCGGCTGAGAAGCTTTCGGCTGAGCTGCTTTGGCTTGCTCAGAAGTGGCCAAGAGTGGGAGTGTTGAGGAGGCTGTACCACCAAATGGGCTTCATCTTCTAAACTGGCTTGGCTGGCTCTTTCGGCTGAGCCGCGGCTGCAAGGTTCTCTACTTAAGGTCTTCAGGTATGTATGTATATGTGATTTCCCACTTGCATTGCATTATTGGCTCCTAGCTAGAATTGTAGAATATTCTTTGTGATTGGTATGTATGTATTCCTTAATTTCTACCATTATTTTCTAACTAGAAGTAGTCTTGTTAGTTTAGATACATACACTAAATGTCTTTTTTGCCCTTTATGGTTATCATTACAGAGGGTGATGGAGAAAAAAGAAAGCGACAGTACTTGAAAAAAGATAATTAACTTGCCTTCATTTCCCACCTAACAAACAGAAATGGATTAATTGAGGAAGTAGACAATTAAATAAAGACGAGAAGGATTTTAGGATATGAATTCTTTTTATCGTCTCAAAGATTTGATGTCAAAAACTCCCTAAAAGAGAAATTAAGATTTGTTGTCCCATTTCACGTCTTATCTCCTGCCCATTCCATTTATTAATTAGTGCCAAATAATCCATATCCACTTATACATATAACTGTAAATAAGTAAATAATTATTGTGTCAATAATATATATGGCATGGGATAAAAGATGAGACAGAAATGCCACAACAGATTTAGCTCCTAAAAGAGTACACTGGATTTTCCAAGATAATTATAAGGTTTTTCTTGAGAAAAAAATGAACTTCTAAATTTACTTTCAAACATGTATTTGTTTTAGTGTTTTAATGCTCAAACAAGCCATAAGAAATCGGAGGCAATGAAGAAGGATGAGGGATGAGAAAAAGGCAAAAAAGGCAGACAAAACTAAAGTTATTAATACTCATGGCTACCAATTGCTCATGTCGGGCCTAGCAATGGTACAGAAACACCGTTGGTTGAGCATCAACGAAAAAAGCCGAGCTAGAGAAAATCTTGGAGGACTTGATAGAAGGCTTAGAAGAAGATTGAGAACAAGAGAAGGAATTGTCTTTATGGCTACATCACTTACACTCACTGTCCCTCCTCTGACTGGCCGGACCATCTCACTGTTGCTACCGCACGGTGGTGCACCGCCTCACCGGAGACTCTTGCTCCTCCAGTGATGAATGAAAAATACATACAGATTAGCTAGCTAGATGATCTCAATGTGCCAGTTTTTTTGACATTGTCTTTGAATTAAGGGGCACAAAAATATTCCTTTGGAAGAGTAAGGAACAATATATATGGACCACATAAAGTAAGATGCATGGCATTTGAAGTGGGCTTCTTGTTTTTTTAGCAGCCTTAATTAAGAATTAGGTAAGAGTATATATGTAAGCTTTTTCTTGAGTGTGTAGGTTATAATGATTATATATATATATATTGAACTTGGTTAAATTAAATTCTAAGTTTATATGCAGATAACATTTGCTTATTTTCATTACATATAGCGGTGTACTCTTCTGTCCCACAATGAGAGTCATAGTTAATTAAGCTCTTTAATTATTTATTTATTTATTATTATTTCTTTAAATGAATATTAAGGTTTTCCAAATACACAAATGCATGTACATCATTTTTGCTGGCAATATTAAACTTTGAGATTTCCCTTTTCTTCTCATTAATTAATTAGTGATCAGGTAACAGTACTTGGAATTTGATTTTTATAGAAAGGGAATGAGAATTCTCTTGTCCATAGGGAGAAACGAGAATCAATACTATTCATTTTCCATGAAAAGTGAAAGGTCTTATTCTTTAAGCTTAATAGGAATTACAATCTATTTCTCATCTTTATCCAGCCTGATCAGAAGTTTTCATGATCACACAAGTCATTATTTATTACAAGCCACAACAAGATTCCAATACCATATCTCTACAAGATATATTAATAAAGGCTTTGAGCGAATCAAATTTCTCTGATGCCGACAGTTGAGGCTCCTACAAAAGATGAAGTATAGCCTAATATTAGCATTAAGTTAAAAGAAATACTATTAATTTGTCATCATTAACATTAATCATACATGCATATAACGATAAACTAATCATGTCAATCTCTTTCTCTCTCTTGTATAACATAAGATTAAAATCATTTAATGGAATCATGGTTATATAGAAACGAATCAGTTCTTGACGATCTTGGGAAAATAATTTCGGAGCACTAATTATATGTCAGCATGTTTAATTTCGGTTGCTCCATTTGTCAATGATCCTCGTATAGTATATATTGCATTACAATAGAGAAATAATTAATCAATCTCCTAAGGAAAATTAGCCCCGTGATAACGAGTCTAGCGATAAGTGCCTGAAAAGACGGTGTCATCATAAATTCAATATTTGGTATGGGGACAATGGTATATCAACTTTAGAACCACTAACATAGCTTATTATGAACTTATTCGATAATTTGTAGAGTATTACTTGCACCCAATGGTTGACCCATTGCACACCGTATTCTACCGTCATAAAAATTAATAAAACAAATTTTGAGAAATAAAGTTAAACCTTAAAGAGGCATATATACCTGATCCACCCATTATGTTGCGAATGGAATTCAGTATATGTTCGTATGTTGAGGTAGGCTCTTTTGTCGCTGTTTGGATGGAACGGTAAGGTGGTGCACCGCTAGAATTACCTGTACTGAAAGCCTGCACAAGTAATGTAGTATATATATATTCTCAACTATCACTAGATAATAGCTGATCATAAATACGATATTTTTCCATATTTATCGAACCACAAAAAAAGAAAGGGGGTTTTCATTAGTGATGAATTAGTCACCTCAGCGTATGATTTATGATATTCATACTGATGAATGCGCTGATGATCTTCCCATGTACTGTGCATCAGAAATGGTGGCACATTTGGAAATGACACCGGGCGTGAATCTTGCAAAGTTTGTTGGTGATAACCACCAGTATTCATTTGGGGCCGTGATACTTGGGGAAAAGGTTGTAACGGGTTCTGGTAGTACCCATTACTATGCACCCGAGGTGGTGACACATGTGGTGATGGTGGATGTGGTGATGTTTGCTGTTGGTAGTAATCGTCACTATCTGTCGGAGTAAGTGATGAGTGTGGTGATGATGCTTTTGGTTGGTGATGACCGTTACTATGAGCTGGACGAAGTGAGCCAAGTGGTGATGATGTTTGTAATGGTGGTGGTGGTCGATAAAAGCTATGAGGACGAGTTGATGGTCGTGGTTGTGATGTTTGAACTGGTGGTGATATATGTGTTTGTGGTGGTGTTTGTGCTGGTGGTGGATATAGGTTGTTAATTCCCAATGGACGAAATGATCCTTGTGGTGGTGATGTTTTTAGTGATGGTTGTGTTTGTGCTGGTGGTGTGGTGTGTGTTGGTATTAGTGTTTGTACTGGGGGTCGATACAAGTTGTTATTAGAGTGAGATGATCCTTGTGGTGGCGATGTTTGTACTGGTGGTGATATTTGTGTTGGTGGTGGTGGACGAGGTGAGTTATGTGGTGATGGTTGTAGTTGTTGGAAATAAGTGTTGCTGTAATTTGGATGAGGTGGGCTTTGTGGTGATGGATGTATTTGTTGCTGGAAATAAGTGTTACCATCTGCTGGATGAGGTGATTCTTGTGGTGATGATGTCTCTGACGATAGCTGATAAGAAAACTTGGTTCTCACCGGAGGAAGTGATCCTGGTAGTGGAAATGATAACGGCTCTGTCCCACCTGCAGGTGACGACAGTGGTGGATCTCGTGGTGGTGCATGTACTAATGTTTGTCTTTGAGGCGGTGTTTGAAATGATTGTTCTTGCTGATACCTGTTATTAGGTATGCCGATATTCATCTTGCTAGGCGGAACACTGACATAATTATCATACTGGCTAGTCAGTGGAGCACCATAGTTAGTATTCAACTTGCTAGGCGGAGACTTAGGATAATTATCATACTGGCTAGTTAGTGGAGCACCGTAGCCGGTATCACCTTGCTAAGCGGAGCTTTAGTAGAATTATCATACTGGCTAGTCAGTGGAGCACCGTAGCGGGTTGGCGGAGCTTTGGCAGTCTTATCATACTGGCTAGCCAGCGGAGCACCCATCTTGCTAGGCGGAGCTTTGGCAGAATTATCATACTGGCTAGTCAGTGGAGCACCATAGTCAGTATTCATCTTGCTAGGTGGAGCTTTAGGCAGAATTATCATACTGGCTAGTTAGTGGAGCACTGTAGCCGGTATTCATGCTAGGCGGAGTTTTGACAGAATTATCATACTGGCTAGTCAGTGGAGCATTGTAGCCGGTATTCATCTTGCTAGGCGGAGCTTTGGCAGAATTATCATATTGGCTAGTTAGTGGAGCACCCATCTTGTTAGGCGGAGGTTTGGTAGAATTATCGCTGTAGCCGTTGATGCTCCCGCATACCTGACACTCAACGATCTGTGCATCAAGGGGCAGCTTCACTTCTGCTTTGCACAAATTGCATAACTTTATTCTAGTTGACATCTCTCAGAAGGCCAAGCTAATTGAAGAGGGCGCAAGAAAAGTGGAGTAAAAGAGTTAGTTGAATGTTTTTGTGAGGCTTATGTTTGTTCTTTGATCAATATATATATAGAGAAATTATTACTAGTGTACCATACAACACTACTTGATTTAAGAGAATTTTCCTTTTTGATATATCACAATATATTGCTTTATTCCATAAGCAGATAAAGCTAAGATTGTGTAGGAAGAACCAGATTCACTCTTTGAAAACTCCTTTCGGTTGAAAGAGAGGTTAAATTCTTTTCTATCGAGTGGAAAGAACTTTTTAACTCATAATAGAGCTCAGCTTCTATACCCAGATTCATGTTCATCAAGATATTTGTTCTTTAGACAAGGCATTTATGTATACTCCACTGAAGTTTTTGGGCACGTGTGCTCTGTCGCTTGCCGATTCGCTTTGTCGAAATGATTACTGATAAGAAGTTGGAATCATTTTTTTAGGAACAGAATTAAGAGCTAAACAAACCAAAAAGTAGTATTTATTGTCATTTCATCCTTAAAACAAACTGACTGTGATCAAATAAGTGAATCATTTCATATGATTTTTTTTTACTGCCATGAAAGGGAATCACTATTTTCTCAACCAAACTTGATAATAGCAATAACAAATTAACGACGACATAAAAGATAACATAAACATCGATCTTTAATATATATATATATACAGAGCGGTTCAAATGCGGACCACCCGCATGCGGGTTTGCCACGTGGC